>JAMPIV010017326.1:0-158550 GCA_024509875.1 Oreohelix idahoensis
GAAATCGGGTGAAAGAATAGGAAGAAGATGTAGGAAATTAAATGAATATAAACCCTACGTGACATTTAGTATGGGTATTGTGATGGCTTCTCTCCATACTTGG
Organism: Oreohelix idahoensis; assembly: GCA_024509875.1. Classification (NCBI taxonomy): domain Eukaryota; kingdom Metazoa; phylum Mollusca; class Gastropoda; order Stylommatophora; family Oreohelicidae; genus Oreohelix; species Oreohelix idahoensis. Next base: position 104 of record JAMPIV010017326.1, read on the forward strand.
GGTACCGTTCCTTTCAACCAGCTGTGGTTGAATATCTCAAGCAGTTTTGTCTTTGCTGCTGAGCTCAGATTTACTAGCATTTCGTTGCTGATTTTGTCTGGGCCGGGTGACTTTTGAAACTTAAGCTTGGAAATAGCCTTCTGTAGTTCTCCTAGTGTGATGGGTTCCCTCATTGGGGCAGGAGTATCTGTCTGTCCCATGGTTGCCAGTATTTCTTTTCTTATCTCTCTCTGATGATCTATGTTAATGGGTAAGTTGCTTTCTGAACTGTATCTTCTAGCAAACAAGTCTGCAGCTTGTTTTCCTCTGAAAAGTTTGCCACCTTCATCCAATGTGATAGTCTGCCTAGGTGAGGAACGCTCTTCATTTAGAGACTTGACTAATCTCCAAAGTTTCCTGCCGTCTTTCTCAAGGTTCAGCGATGCCGTTTTAGTTCTCCAGCTTTTCCGTTTTTCTTCTAGCTTTGTTCTCTGAAACTCTGCTACAGCCTTTTTCCATTTGTTGTGAGTTTCAAGTGAAGGCTGAGACTCTGCGTCCTTTCTAGCCCTGTCCATAGCTTCCTGACGTTCTTGGAGTGTGCTGGACCAGTATGGTATGTAGTTACGCCGGCATCCTTTGGGAATGGTTTCTTTTGTAGCTTGTAGTATGCATCTGTTGAAGTCTTTTACCACTTCATTAATGTCTCTGTTCTGTACCTTGAGGGTAGACAACAGCGTGTTCACCTGATGCCTGAATAAACCCCAGTTGGCTTTTTTGTAGTTCCATCTTGTAATGGCTGGGCCTGTACTGAGAGTTGCACTCTGGACAGTAAGAAAGATTGGGCGATGGTCGCTTCCCCCTAGTTGGTCTCCTACTTCTCTACTAATAGATCCAGCTATATCTGGTGTGGAGAAGGCAAGATCTGGTGTTGAAGTTGTGTGCCATCCTCTGGAGTAGAAGGTAGGAGTATCTGTGGCATTATTGACTAGGATTAGGGAGTGATCATCTTGCCAAGTTTCAACCTCCTCACCTCTGTGATCCAGATGGTTATAGCCCCAGCTCTGGGAGTGGCTATTAAAGTCTCCAACTGCTATAAAGTTGGTGGCTGGTACCTGTATAGAGCTGAGACTCAGGGGTTTGTTGTTCGGACAGTAATAGTTCAGGAGTTCTATTTCCATCTTGTCTACCTTTATCTGCAACAGCTGATATTCTGCTCATCCATGAAGGTTTTCCTTTCGTGTGCAGGAATGTTATTCCTTACAAGAGTAAGTACTCCTCCTTTTCGTCTATCTTTTCTGTCGGATCTGAAGCATTGATATCCCCTTATTTTAAAGGTTTGATCTGCTTTCAAGTGAGTCTCTTGGATACAGCAAACACTGACTTGCTTCTCATACAAGATGTTTTCCAGCTCTGTCTTTTTGCTGTATCCAGCCTGCTTGCTGTTCACTCCCTCTGCATTCCAGTGCATCATGACAAGTGGCACTCTGGGTTTCTCTTTTTCTGTTTTGTTTTGGTCAGTAGTTCTCCTCCGCCGTCTGCTGACTCCACAAGACGGTCTAGAGGGTCCTCCAGTAGCTGAGGGTGGGCTCTGTCGAGGCTCAGAGCCCGGCACTGCACCTGCCTGGTGGAGCTCCACAGGGCGAGCACCAGTACGAGATTTATTTGACGGTGTACTCTCCATAGAAAAAAAAAAGCGAGTTGCGTGATACTGTGGTTTCCGGTGCGCCTTCTGGCCCAGTATCTATGACTTTAGCACCTGTTCAACGGGAGAGTGGGCTCATCCCTAATCTGTTTATGTTCCCAGTAGTAGACTATTCGCAAGCAGCCTGGGGGTGTCACTGCTCTGCGCGGACCTTGTTTACCGAGGCGGCGTCCGAGCTCGTATGGTGAAAATATGGTTGCGTTATCTTCAAAATAGCCCTGTCTTTCCCATGGCTTTTCTGCCATCCTGCAACTTTGAGTTAGGGAGTTCTGAGCTCCAGTCTCTTTCCCAGGCATTTTATCCTGGCCTGGCACGCATACAGAGGACCCCACTTCTGGTTCTAAGTTAGCAGTTGGGGATAGGTGGGGTAGCACACTGTGCATTCCCCGTCATCCAGGGGGCTCTCCACCTATGCAGAGCTTGCACAATGCTGTGCTCTGGTTCTGGGCTCTCCCAAGGAATCCTCACGTCCTGCACAGAGCCACTTCCAGATACCCACCACCTGCCAACCCTCCATTGTAGAAATCTCCTGCATGCGGCCATCCAGTCAAGAGCCAGTATTAAGTCTGGTGCCCAAGTGATCCCCCCAAGCTCAGTGTGCAATGCTGGGTTCTCATCATGCTGCAACACAGGGGGGATTGTGATGCTCAGCCATCTCTCTCAACTCTGCACCGATAAGTGACATCGGGGACTTAACTGTGCCTCAGTACTGGGAGGCCCCGTTTCCGGGTACACCACACACAGCCAATTGAGGCAACGGTCGCCGTGGGCGTGTCTTCAGTGGGGAAGTTGTGGAGTCTTCCTGTCCATGTTCTTGCACATCCTAACACTGCCCGCAAGACATCGGAGGTTTGGAGAGTGGCCTTCTCTGCTTTTTTGAGCCGGGGTGGGCTCCCCGGGCAAGTCTCGATGGGGATCGGGACATATCCACGCGCCAGTGGGCCCAGCATCGGCCGCATATGATGGAGGACTTGCTCTGCCAGGTTTGAGTTAGTAAATTCCAACTTTGTCATCTTCTTGGCATTGTGATGCTGGGGTGCCTGTGGATTTCCTACCGCCCCGGGTAGAAGCCAGAAGTGTACTGTGCCAGCTCTGGGGGAGATAAAGGGGGTGTTTCTGCGTCTCCTTGTGATACGTAGCCAAGGTAGGGCTCACAGTGCTCTTTCCCCGCCACCAAATTGCCTGCTGGTTACGCCGAGTTCTCCGAGGCTCTAGGCATGTGACCAAGAGTTGAAGGCAATAGGATCGTCACGTCCTGAGTCTCTGTGCCTTTACGATGGGTTCCGATCTTCAGGGAGCAGTCCACACTCGTTCCCACTCCCAAGACTTGTTCAGTATCCATCTGGCTCCTTCCCACCCACTGAGGGCGTGTACGGTGTAGTGCACCGGTTTTATTATCGAGGTTTGCTCCTCTAGATCCGTTGTGTTTAGCCTGAGGATTCGCACCCTCAGTTACCAGGACTACCTCGAGGAGGGTGTGGCTCTTCACCACGCACAACGATCTTGGGGTATGAGAGGTTTTGCTAGGCCAAGAGACTAACACCGCAATGGTCGCTCCTTTCATGAACAAGAATTCACTAGGCCTAGGGTGAAGCAAGGGGGGAAACCCACTACCCACAACACCAGCACATCATACCCCCTGTCTGTAAAAGACTTTGCCCCGAATATCCACTGAAAACCAGTGAAACGTTTGCACAGGTGAAAATCAGTAATCACCTGACAAAAGGACAGAAGGAGAAGGTTCAAAAGGTCCTTGAGAAACATACAGATGTGTTAACTGATAAACCAGGGCACACAAATTTGTTGTCATATGATATGAAACTACTAGACCCAGCACCCATCTGTATGAGGCCTTATTCTATTCCGTTCGCTAAGGAAAAAGCTTTGAAAAAAGAGATTGATTATCTGTTAAAAGAAAGGATTATTTCTCACAGTGGGTCTCCATACAGTTCCTGTGTGGTTCTGTTGCGGAAACCATCAGGAGAACATAGACTGTGCATAGATTACAGGAAACTGAATGCTGTCACAGAACGTCAGGTGGATCCATTACCTGACACTACTCAACTTTTTGCCAGGCTGAACAAGGCAAAATATTTTTCTAAGGTGGATCTTAGCAAAGGCTATTACCAGATTCCAGTAAAGCCTGAGGTTCGACCTTATTTAGCCTTTAGCACCTCGGAAGGTCATTATGAGTTCAACATGTTACCATTTGGTTTGAAAAATGCCCCGAGTGTGTTTTCTAGGATGATGCGAAAATTGCTGGATCCCCTGAAAAATCCATGTATTTCGAATTTTATGGATGATATCCGCATTGCTACAGAAACATTTGAGGAACACGTTACCTCTTTGAATATGCTGTTTGATAGACTCAGAGAGGCTAACTTAACCGCTAGGCCAACAAAATGCTGTATTGGTTGTAAAGAGTTGGAATTCTTGGGACATACAGTACATCAGGGTAGCATGACCTTTGATCCCAAGAATCTGGAAAAACTAAAAAGAGCACCTAGACCACAAACAAAAAAAAGATGTGCGATCTTTCGTGTCTCTGTGTGGTTTTTACCAAAAGTATTTCAAACATTTTAACTCTATATGTGCTCCTTTGACCGATTTAACTCGCAAAGGTCAACCTGATACTATAATTTGGACAGCACAGTGTGAATTGGCTTACCAGGAGTTAAAAGAGAAGCTTACAAGCAGGCCAGTGTTGCAATTGCCTGACTTGACTAAAGAATTTATTGTGAGAAGTGACGCAAGCAATGTAGGCCTGGGCGCTACATTATTGCAAAGGTCCTCCTCACAAGATGGGGAATTGAACCCAGTCGCTTATGCTAGCCGCAAATTGAACAAGGCGGAAAAAAATTACTCAACCAGTGAAAAAATATGTCTCGCTTTAATATGGGCTATAAAGAAATTCCAGATTTATTTATATGGCCGGACATTTGTGGTCCAGACGGATCATTCTCCCCTCGTGTTCTTATCACAGGCCAAATATGAAAATTCTAGATTATTGAGATGGTCTCTCTTGTTGCAACCATACTCATTTTTAATAGAATACATTCCCGGCCCTTTGAACGTTGGCGCAGACTTTTTGAGCAGACATCCTTATGATGAAGATCAGAAAAACGAGTAAGACTTCATGGAGCTAAGTTATCTCGCATATTATAACCTGCAAATGAATGCATGTTTTAGGATGGGAGGTGTGTAGCAAAATATGCGAGAATAAACGCTCAATTCAGTACGATTTAGGCATAAAACGATAATAAATACATTAGCCCGCATGTGTCTGACGGTTGGCATCGTCGAAGCCAGCACCGCTGCCTTTTGCACAGTGCTAAGCCTATAGAACGATTTCACGGAAAAAGTCTGACACGCTTTAGTTTCGTTTTCGAGAGACACTACTAATATTTAACTTTTGCCCAATCTGCTGATTACACTTTGTAAGTCTAGCCTTACAATTAACTATTGGCGGAAGTATACCCCAATATAGCTATCTGAAGTAACACTTTCTGTCAACTTTGTAGCAAAACTAGTAGTAATCCTTACATTTTTTGGTAGTATTACACGATACAATGCTAACTAGTAACGCAAATTCTTAAAACCCGCCCCGTCTACACCCCGCGTCGCTAACACAGTCTGCAACGCATATATATTCACACTGCAGAAAAAGCCAGCAAGGCCAAACCACGCAGACAGTTTTATTTCCTCCTAATGGTAGCATTTCTGATGTAACTAAAACTGTAGTTATTTGAAAAATACACGCTCGCAAGATGAAAGAGAGGAAGATGGCGGACTTGTGTAAAATTTTAGTTGACGATGGACGATGACAAAAATTGGAAATTTTAAACCATTATGAAGTTCCCCATAAGAATTATATGATAGTATGACGTAGAGTTAGCTTAGTAAGAATGTACTTTAAATAATATAATAGTCCCAGTAATAGAGAAGTTATTGAAGAAATACTAATATCTAAGAACACACGACCAGACACACTGGCGTTCCTGCTCATGTTTTTTGGTAACGTTAAGGGGACGCGAGCTGGAAAAAGAGGCAGGGAGGTACATTCAAATTCGCTTAGGGTGAAAAGAGGATGAATGGGAAAGAGGAACGGTAGGAGAAATGTAATCCTAAACGTGATATCTTTTGTATTTGGCATGACTAGAGCAGACTAGCCAATCGACCACCAGTTATTCAAAATTGTTTTGGGTTTTTCATTCAAACTGCATTTGAATTCAAGTAGTAGAACGTTACGATTGGCTGGGCTGGTAGATATTAGCAAAAGGCTTTGATTATTCATTGCCAGTTGAACTAATATTTTTATACAAATACGCTGAAAAACAGCTGTGTTAATTATAAACTTAAATAAAGAATCAAGTCACAGTCTGTACGATTCGGAGGAAGCTGAGGCCATTTCTTCACTAAATCAACGTCATTTGTTTATATATTTCTTGATTGTGGTAAGGATATTTTATGAAATTTATTATGTTTGGTCCAACTACAAAAGTTAGATACTGCTATTGGGGGAAAAGTGAAGGACATGTCGGAAGCAGACATTGTTGAGTCCTCACAGTAAGCGGTGTCTAACTGATGTATGTTGTTATAATTATGTTGACATATTATTGTATTAAAATAGTTTAGCAAGCCTCTGTGTTCAATGAACACTGTTTACATGCCTGAAGCAAATATAAGCGTAAAGAAAAGAAGAGAAGATCATATCACAGGAAATGTGGTTACTCCACATTATTGTATGGAGGAAAAGTATGTGAACGTACAGTGGCGTATCTACTATAAGGACTTGAGGTGTGGTCACAACAAGGTGGGAGTCCTGTACGATTCGGGGCTAGTGCATTTGTAAGGCACGCGAGGCTGACCCCATACCTACATAGGAAATTAAGTGTTAGAATAAATGATCAGAGATAAAAGGCCAGGGTGTCCTTTTGTTGCAGAGGGTCTATGTTCCTGTTGCCGGCTGGTGACAGGAAACCTGCAGAGTGCTTATAAACGCCAACCAGTCTCCAACCAGACTTATATGCTGTTGAATATCCAGTAGGAGCTTTGGCGATTGTTGAACTTGAAATTTCTGCAACTACCCATCGTATTATCTTACAACAAGGACTCTCAGGTGAAGAGTAAAACATCTGGGGCTTCTCTGACATTTTCTTGTGTTTCAAAATATTACACAGGAATATTATGGGGGTAGGATGAACTACAGCCCTCATATACAGTGACTCTCCCGTTATATAAATACAGTGAATTAGCTTAATATTTTCTACAGGAAGAACAGTTATAAATACATAATAACTTTTAGTTATTGGGCAGATTGTCCCAACATTTTAAATTGTTCTTTTTCTGTAAACTATCTTGTCTTTGTTTTCAAAGACCTGTCCACATGCTATGAATGGACAGGCAAAATAAATTGTAAATACTTTTTTTAAAGAAAAACTTAACTGCTAGTTATTAACTTCTTTAATAGAAACTTAAAGTGTTTGATTGTTGTGTACCATCATTCATTTCTCCCCTAGACACTAGGTACACCATACACCATACACTAGAGCCAGAAGATTGACCGTGTGAGACCTAGGGAGGTAGCTGTAGGTTCTCTGCACATAATTCATCATCATCATTTATAGAGTCAGAGGCCTACTTTTGCTTGACCTCACACGGTTATAGCAGACACCTTTTCATTCTTTTAGGATACCATCATAACCTCCCCAGCAAAATCAACTTTGCTACAAGAGGACAAGAAAGTATTCAGTGGGGTACTGGAAGATGAGACAGGTCTGTATTTCAGAGCTGGCATTTGCTGATGATGTTGCCCTGATTGCTAAATGAGAAGCACATCTCCAATCCAACCTGCAAGTCTGGAAGGAAGGGCTGGAGAAGAGAGGGAGCTGTCACAGACCGGAAGGGAGGCATCAAAGAAGAGTTGGCTACCCGAAGAGCAGCAGCTGAGAGATTTTTTCAAGCCATAAATCGAGGATTCCTCAGCAAAAGAGAAGTTGGTAAGAAGACGAAGATGGCTGTATACAGCTCCACCTATGTCCCAGTCTTGACGTACGGATGCGAGTCATGGGCAATGACTTCAACCCACAAAAGCCAGATCCAAACCTCAGAAATGAGATATCTGAGGAAGGTGGTTGAAGTAACAAGAAGAGACATGGTCCGCAACCAGACGATACGTCAAGGCCTAGAATCCCAACTTCTACAGACCCAAGTAGAACAGTCCCAACTGAGATGGTTTGGCCGTGTCTGCAGAATGGGAGAAGATCGGCTACCACGGCAAGCATGGGAAACTAAGAGCCAGAGATCCAGACCTCCAGGGCGACAAAAGTCTGCTGGGAGGACAACATTAGACAATCTTTGAAGGACCTAGGACTAGAATGGAACCAAGCTAGGAGGAAGACAGCCGATAGAATAATATGGCGCTCTCTCTTACAAACCTCTACACCTCACGGTAGAAGAGGAACGACTAAGTAAGTAGTACAAAGAAAAAATATCTTGTAGATAAATAAATTATAAATTGTACCCAGTCTTCAGTGAATTATTTGCGTTTGGTTCAAAGTTCTTGAGGGTTAATTAATTACCCCTAGCAGAGTCATAGTCTTAGGTTGGTCTGGAGTTACGAAAGGTAACTAGGATTACCATTACCATTTCACCTAGTGATCTATACAGCTTAACTCTACCTTTTACTTCGATACACCATTACTCTTTTCAGAGAATGGGGTATTTCTTTTAAGACCAGTCTCTTATCTGGCACTATCCTGGTATCATCTGATACACCTTTTTGTCCAGAATATTATCATCATTTATTTATCGTTACCTCTCGCGACACTCACCGTCGTCAAATACTATTCTATAAATGTCAGCATACTTTCTTGTCAGTACACATATGACTCTGGCACACAGATCATCAAATATCTTCTATAATAGTAGACACCTCAGCGGACATGAAACACATCAGCAGGAACACGCATGAACACAGCCATTCCGGCTCAGGACACTGCCAAAAGTCAACTGCCGTTGCTCTGCACGCGCGTCTGCGTAATTATTTTATTTGACGTCATTTTAATCTAGCGACTTTCGTTTGAGCACCGCGATGTTTCAAAATCATGAACGCATTGCCGTGCGCAAAAAGAGGCGCAACAATCATTTAAGCCGTCATGAACTTCTTATTCTACCGCTCCTTCTATGAGGTAATTTTTGGTCGTGTTTATTTTTATTTTTTTGGAGACCCCAACTGAAGATGCGTCAGTAACTATTAATTGTATAGCTCTATTAGTTTGTGTTTAACACAGTATGAATCATTCGGGTGCAGACATATAATTCTCTCAATAGTAATTAATCCAACTGTAGCTTTAAAGTTACAAATCAACAGGTTTAATAATCACTAATGAGTTTAACGAGATTTAAAATAAATAAGGGTGCTGATAAATAGAAAAGATGATATTGATCATCATCGAATGCTCTGCAGTGATGGTTCAACAATGGCCAAAACCTAGAGTATCAATTGTGGGTCTTCTGAGGTATCTACCTTTGCACAAGATTTCTCTTGGCAGAGATGCAGATAGAAGGATGATGATGCTTCTACCTCGAGGGAATATATTCAGAAATCAAGAACAATGCTGAATGAGTCTTAGCAATATTAACTTTTTATCTGCCCGCCGTCTTTTGTGAAGGATTATATTGTGTATTTTATTTAGCTCGATCAAGCCCCCAATTGTTTTAACAGTAAAGTGCTACTTTATTAGCTCGTTTATCAATAGAAACTACTGATTCATACATGTGCACTTCTCTTTGTAATAAAATCAACTATGAATTTGTAAAAAAATATATAACAAATTTAATGATCAATTATCTTTTAACAAAGGTAAAATAAATAAATGATTGATGAGTTAATGATTCTTCTCTGAAACTTCGCTGGAAATGTAGGATTAATGTGTTCATTTGGTAATGGCCTGATAAGTTTCACTTAGCTGTCAGAGTGAAGAAGTGTTTCTGTTGGTTGCTAACTGCTCCGTTAATCTACGATGTCTGTGGCGAGGGTACGTCCCAAAACGCGAGTGCTGGGGTAACTGCTCTGGGGTCAATTGCGAGTATCTTCACATGCTGTTGAAGGTAGGCGTCTCGTGTCGATTACAAGCTATGAACCACAGATTGGTCTTCCAAAATGGTATCGTAGACTGATACTACCAATGGTCTTGTAGACTCGTACCACGAACTTTAGAGGAAAACAAAGGCCTCTGCTAAGCTTTATGTTCTCTGGTACTAATCAGGCGCCTTCCCGCTGTCTCTTCCAACGACTCTTTTTCTCAGCAATTTTATCCCCTCTGAGTATACAGTATAGCTCAGTGGTATGATAAAAATTCACCTTTACTTTCAGTTAGTCTGGGCGGAAAGTATGCCTGGACAGCGGAGAACGCAATGGCTTGTACCTAGGTGAACATGTCTAGGTATACATATAACTTATTACAAATGATAGTAAATAAATACTTATGATGTCATCATCATCCACTTTCTGCTCCATTCAGAGTCTGGGGTTACCTCTGCTTTTGGTTCCCAGTGAGAACTAGCACGAAACAATCACCAGCGCTCTGCTGTGGTGGTTCATGAATATATCATTTTCACATGCCGAGGTTGCCAGTCTCGTTAGGACCTGTATAACCATCACAGACTTTAAGACTTCTTGCTCAGTTGAATAGTCTTGGCAACTTGATGCAAATGCCTCGATCACACATCAGGGGTATTGTTTCTATTTAGAATTCCTCTGTGACTTGTGAGTAGGTCCTGTAGGAGTCCTGTTTCCGTATTAATATTGACACTGATGTTTTAGCAGATGCTCTAATACGTTTTTTCCGGTTCTATAAGTTCAGAATCCTGACACTATTCTTCCCTGGCTTTGTCTGGTTTGTCTACTCTGACGATCTTGGAATGCAGTGCTGTATGTCTAAAATGTGCTACGTTATTTCGCAGCTTTCTGCCCAAGCTTCCACATGGCGTTTGTGACAAAACTCCCAGTCAGAACGAATGTATATTCGCGTCCCAAATGTCAGCCAATAGCATTCAGAGTGCATGTTATAATAACTCTCCTCATGAAATTTTCTGTGTGACTCATGCGTTTGTGAAATTCAAAAAGTCACTTTCCACATAAGGAGTTGTTATTTCCTTCGACGATCGGTCATGATCACTATTATCACATATTTAACTCACTTCTTTAAATGTCTCTCAAGATTGAGATTATCTGTACTTGTTATCACAGGTAATTTCGGAAGTCTGAGTACATAGCTTATCAGACACTCCCGATCACTTGCCATAACGCTGGAGCGATACAAATCCGTTTGCCCGTCTAGACGGACGTGGTTATGCAACTAAACCCGTATTTCAAGTTCGTCTTACCTGGAATCAATCTGGTTATTACCACGTTTAGTGATTCAATTAATCTTTCAGGATGATAAATTATGCCTTACTGTGACGAAATGGACGAGCTCCAGCGATCTTTGGTTCTCTCCGGCAGTATCCGTACATTTGTGGTACTGATTTTTATTATGTGCTGTCAATTATCGCACTTTGCGTTCTTTTCTTTCTTTCTTTCTTTCTTTCTTTCTTTCTTTCTTTCTTTCTTTCTTTCTTTCTTTCTTTCTTTCTTTCTTTCTTTCTTTCTTTCTTTCTTTCTTTCTTTCTTTTTTTCTTTCTTTCTTTCTTTCTTTCTTTCTTTCTTCTTTATTTTTTCTGCTAAGTCGCAGATATTTGATTTTATCAAATCACCCTGTAGGTGATAAATATCACATTTGCAAGGAGTGCTACCCAGATTTGTGGTTATAGGCGCGGCAGATTAACACGTACATCGGTCAGAGCTATCGGCTTAAATCTCCGATAAGACACGGAGTTTGCGTACTCATATGACAGATAACGAGATTACTGTCTGCGTGACACCTGTGGGCATACAAGTGTGATATAATCGCTTCTGGTCACTTGGTTAAAAGTAATCATGGATTTATTACATTTTAGACAATATGAGTCTAGAAATGTGTTGATAAGAGTGTATGTGATAAAGTTGTTATTTTATTCCCGTTAATGATATCCACCAAAAGGATAAATATAAGTGGATGGAAGCAGACATCATCATCATCAGTTGATAAGATCTCTATGGTGTTGTTTGCTCCACTGTAGTGTATGGAATGTCAACTTGACCTACGCAGTGGTGTGTAGACATGGATTGAGTGTATAATGTGCGAATGATAATAAGGGTTCGTGGTGTTGACAAATGTTCTTTTCTCACACTCATGTATGGCTGGAAGTCATCGACACCAACGACTGTGTACCTTTACTAAAGTTTAATTGGACTTACACACTCGACAGCACAGATAGTGACAAATCACAGGTTGGCATAATACATCATGGTACAGTGGATAACTGGTCTTGCAATGTTATGTTACATGGGCACTCATGTAGAATAATATTATAATGGACTGTCAGTAGCCAAGCACCCAGTATTGCCCATATATATATATATATCAACTGAGTTTACTGACAAAGCACGTCAGATTATAAACAATATCCAAGATGGCTTCTACCTAATCTCGTCTAGCGAAGATTCTTTAACATAAGGTTCAGCACAGTTTTTTCATATAATAATATTGAACCGCTAGCAATGGGTTCTCATGTGTAGCAGTGATCTCTGGACTAAACAAGCGATAATACGGGCATCCCTTTTCTCTTCTTGAAAGTCACTACATGTTTGGTTCCAAGATGGCTTCACTCGTGAGCTGTCACTCACGTTTGGATACAGATAATGAATCTGTCCTAAAGTTAGTCATTCATTAAATCTTTCATTGCTCTGTAGATTTGATCATGAACACTTGACTGCAATCTACAGGATATAGTGCTGCTAGGAATCGAAGTCGTTTTCATCGAGTCAAATATATTCTCTTAGACATTCAAATCGTACCTATCGAAAATGGTGGCTTCGTACGAGAGTTCATAAGAGTGTCTATTATTACCTTGGTATCCGAAATATGATTCTGCCATTCCTTGGCAATACGAATAAACACTGGGGTAAAGCATACACGATAGGTCTAGACGACTATCACTTTCCCCACAAATACTGAGATCACTTTTTCCCCGGCGACAAGCCGACATAGAAGACACAGTCCCTATCAGGACGAAGCCAAATCACACCATACTCTAGCGACACATCCGCCGAATAGCCTTTGACCTCTCTAGAGACAACAGAACATATAGTTCGACTTAGATATGTAAAGATATACAGATATAAGACAGACTCGTCCTACTCAGACAAACAATACACATAAATTCAGGCCATAGATATTCTGAAGCAAGAACAATCTATTATTACCCAAACAACGAATAAATCGCAGTAAAATGGATTCATCCGCGGAGTTCGATCGAAGAGACGGCACAACTTTCAAGGGAAGTAACTCAATAATGACTTTCCCTTAAGCACTAAAAAATTACCTATTTTGTTTACAAAATATTTGCGAACATAACAAGTATACTAATGTATAATATTGTAAGATATCAAAGACTGCACGTAACAGTCTTACCACACCTCCCGGGAAAAAAAAAAAATGGAACATTTTTTTTTTTTTTAAATACATCTAGGAGCAACGTACAATAGGCTCACAACGCATGAATAATGCGCAGATGAAAATATCAGGAATACCTATAACGCCTAATATGAGGCTAAGTCGACTTATGGAGCGACTGGTGAGAATGTGTCTCATAAACTGAGAGAAATTATTTCTCTACAAGTATATTTTTCCAGGAAGGTGTCATCAAAGTATAATACAATTCTGGCAATTACACAATGCCTAAAAAATTCATATCATCATTTCGTATTAGATATCTTAAATTTATGATTTATGAAGAAACAATCATCAAAGCACAGCGGTGAATAAACATCAATGAACCGCTATGTAGTGATACAATCATTATATTATTAAATTACAAATGTGTATCTATCATGATATAGAAAAGGAACTACTATAGAACTAGACATATCAAGAAGTCTAAGCCCTAATAGTTATGTGGAATCATGTGGGCATCTTGACAGAATGTCTGCCATCACATTATCTGATCCACGAATAGCTCGCACAGAGAAATGAAAAGGTTGAAGAGCAATTGCATATCGAGTAGACCTCGAGCTCTTCAAATTCTTACTCTGTATAGCAGTAAGAGCTTTTTGGTCGGTTTCTACTATGAAATGTGCGCCTAGAAGGAATCTCTGTAGTTTGAGGATCGACCAAACCATAGCTAATAGCTCACGGTCTAAAACCGAATAATTCCTTTCTGCCGCATTAAGTTTTCTGGAAATATACATTACAGGATGCAGAGTTCCAGAGTACTCTTGCATTAGTGCCGCTCCAATCCCAGTGGATGAAGCGTCACTACGAAGAACGAATGTCTTATCTTTAGTGGGTAGCACTAAAATAGGTGGTGTTGAAAACAGTGTTTTAATCTTATCCAGAGAGCATTGGCATTCCTGAGACCAGTGGACCACATTAGGCGAACCTTTCTTTAGAAGTGTTGAGAGAGGTGCCATGATAGAGGATAGATTCTGAATGAATCTGCCATAAAATTGAATAAGACCTAACAGACTTCTCACCTGTTTTTTAGTCTTAGGGATTGAGATGTTAAGTATCTTACTAGTATTATGGTCCTCTGTCTTTAGGAAACCATGACCAACTCGGTGGCCTAGGAAAGAAATTTCGCTAAAACCAATATAGGCTTTAGAGGGTTTCGCTGTCAGGTTGTGCTCACGCAAAGTAGACAGCAATTCATCTAACCCTGAATAGTGATCTTCCCAAGTATCGCTGAAAAGACAGATGTCGTCTAGATATGCAATGACATCTGACCGATAAGATAGGATTCGGCGCATCATGCGTACGAATGTAGCTGGTGCGTTCATAAGACCGAAAGGCATAAAATTCCATTGGAACAAACCTCTAGGTGTTGAAAAAGCCGTGAGAGGTTTGGCGCGTTCAGATAAAGGAACTTGCCAATATCCTTTAGACAAATCAGGTTTAGTGAAAAAATGAGATTTGGAGAGTCGAGTAAGTAGCTCTTCCAGTAAAGGCATAGGTTCGGCATCGAACTTCGTTACTTGATTCAATTTTCGATAGTCAACGCAAAGACGTATGTTATTGTCTTTTTTACGCACAATAACCATCGGCGAAGAATATGCAGAGGTGGATGGTTCGATTATTTTCAAATCTATCATCTCATCCAACTCTTTCTCGACCTGTGCTTGAAAATGTATAGGTATAGGATAAGGTCTAACCCTAATAGGAGTATGGTCAGTTAGAACAATGTCATGTTCAATGATATGCGTTTGTCCAGGGATGTCAGTGAGTACATCCTGAAATGTTTGCAACATAGTTGAAACTTGTCGCTGTTCTCCTAGAGACAAATCAGGAGAGACAGTAACGTTCTTCCATGATTCACTGGAATGAAGTGGGATCATTGGAAGAGGAAGATTTACATCTGAAAAACTTGTTTCCTCATCCTGTATCACGGACAGTGATGAGTAATGACCATGTTGTACTGGAGAATTGTCCGTTGCTTGGAAAATGGGTTGCAAATAATCCGGACGTTCATGGAATTCAGTAAGCATATTGATGTGGAAGGTTTTATGCTTCCCATCAATATCGACAATATAGTCGACATCGGAAATTTTCGATATTATATCGTACGGACCTTTCCAAGAAATAAGTAATCTGTTTTCCCTACAAGGTAGTAATACAAATGCTTTGTCACCAGGACAAAGTTGTCGTAAGCATCTCTTCTTATTGGCAAATTGCCTTGCCTTCTGTTTCGCAAATTCAGAAGAAGAAGTTGCTAATTTGCATGCTTCGATAATTTTTTGTCTCAACGCGATGACATATTCGTAGGATGACTTTGTGTCATCGTCAATATTGTCAGATGTAATGAGATCGTGAAGCAACGACATAGGGCCACGCGGACGCGCGCCAAAGACGAGTTCAAAGGGAGAAAATCCTGTATGTTCATTGGGTACCTCTCTGTAAGCGAAGAGGGCCGCAGGTAAAACTCTGTCCCAGTCTTGAGGATGATCCTCAGTTATCTTCCCCAGTAAGTTTTTAAGTGTTCTATTAAGGCGTTCGACCATACCATTAGACATTGGATGGTAGATACTACTTAAAGATCTATCTATCTGCAGAGTAGACATTACTTGAGACATGGTATCTGATATTAGTTGGGTGCCATGATCTGACAATATCTCTCCGGGGAACCCCAGACGAGAAAATATAAGCCAAAGAGCATCTGCAATATCAGCAGTAGTAATGCTCTTCAGAGGAATAGCCTCTGGCCAACGTGTGCACATATCAACACACGTCAAGATAAACTGATGTCCTCTGGCAGACTTGATCTTAAATGGACCAATTATGTCTATGGCCATTTTTTGAAACGGCCGAATAGGAATGTCCGCCGCCTGAATGGGTGCAGCATGCCGTGGACCTTTGGATTTAACTTCCTGACATACTTTACAAGATCGACAATAAATCCGTATGTCCTTGTTTACCAATGGCCAAAAGAAAGCCGCAAGGACTCTTGACTTAGTACGGGAAAAACCCATGTGTCCAGCACACTGAGAGTCGTGAGCGTGCTGCAAAATTTTAACTCTCAAATTCTTGGGAACCAGGATTTGAGAATGACTTGACGTAATGGAGTCTTGAACCATACGTACAAGTACGCCATTCTTCTTTGTAATCCACGATTTACGACTTGTGTCTTTATTCGGATCACCTTTAGTTGCAAGAATGAAGAATTTCTTCAGAGTGGGATCATCTTCTTGCTGTTTTATAAACGAGTCACGAGAAATTACCAAGGGATTATCTTGGTTATGCACTTCATTATCTTCAGTAGATGAAGTTTGAGGCATATTAAGAGCCTGAGCTCTAGTGACTACAGCGTTAGCAATCTGCATGTTTTGCCTTTCCCACGTGGGAAATTTGTTGCGGAGTGCATTCCTTGACTCCATGAATGCGACCGATGATGAGGTCAGCGATCGGATTCGGAAGAAGACATGCGTGTACATCTCCTGTAAAGAAAGGAGTAGCAATCCTAATGATAGCAGTAGAGTATTTCTCTAATGTGCCGCCAAATGTTACACATTTGACTACTTGTCCAGTGGCACGGGAAGGATCTACGAGTGACTGCCTAACACCAATTGTGGTGCATCCAGAATCAAATAGCACAGAGACTGGATTGTTATTCACTAAACCCTTATGTAAGACAAGAGAACCTCTTCCATCATGCGCGACTGATGCCGGAAGAGCAGGAAGAGGATGGCCACAGCTTAAAGTAGACACTGTGGTTGGCTCAAATAACGTTTTGCATTGGGG
This sequence comes from Oreohelix idahoensis, assembly GCA_024509875.1. Lineage (NCBI taxonomy): Eukaryota > Metazoa > Mollusca > Gastropoda > Stylommatophora > Oreohelicidae > Oreohelix > Oreohelix idahoensis. Next base: position 17,162 of record JAMPIV010017326.1, read on the forward strand.
CACTGAGATGCTCTCCCAAAATCAAAAGCGGCACATGCCATATTACTAGCATCATTATTATCTTTACTCTGTTTATAGGCTTCATGGGACTCTTGTTGTACCGAGTTTGCCTGAAAATGTGGTTTATGTCTTTTGTTTTGAGATCTACCTCGGTTATTATCACCTCTGTAGTTATTGTTACCTCTATTGTAACCCCTATTTGGGTTTGAGTCATAGTTCCCTTGGTTACCATTATCATATTCATTATAATGAGTATCTCTGTAATTATGATCTTGTTGACTCCAAGACGGATAACCCTGATAGTTTCTATAATTACTTCCTCTACGGAAATTCCTATAATTATGACCACCCCTGTGTCGAGAGCTATCAGCTCGTCTCCAGTTCTTTGAAGAAGAACCCTGAAATGATTGGTTACCTTGGTTTTGATAACTATTATGGTTACCTTTTTTATCAAATCTGTTTTGAGGTCCCTGAAATCTGTGTGAATAATTGGGATTGTATGGTGTTGCTGAAGCAACTGGCATACTCTCCTTAATCTTAGTGTTGCCAAAAGTCACGTCGGGGTGTGCAGTGACATATTGGGAACAATATTCTTCCATTTCTTTTAGAGATTTGGGTTTACGCTCATGTATAAATTCAAGGAAAGGTTTGTTCACACATGACATAATCTTATCTCTGAGCAACAAATCCATAAGTCCTTCATACGTTTTTTCTGTTTTGGAAAGCTCAATCCAACGATCAACTGTGAGACGTGCCTTTGCAGTGAATTCTGAGAATTCTACACCTGTCTCAGGCACCATCGTTTTAAATATAAAAGGCGATAGCCTTCTTCACTTAGCTGATATTTTTTTATCAAAGCCGCCCTAATGACATCATAATTATCCTTATCTGCTTCTCCTACAAGGCATAATCTAGTCAAAGATTCACCTTTCAAGTTTTCTGCTAATTGATTAGCGTATTGTGATTTATCCACATTATGTGTACGACAAGAACGTTCAAATCTATCCAGCCAGAATGTAATATCGTCACTGGACTGATTGAACGGTGGAACCTTAACCTTGTAAGTAGAAGGTTTACCATTACCACTAGATGCCTGATTAACATTACTCATACTTGTCAATCTCAATTTCTCCAACTCAAATTCATGTTCTCTTATTGCTTTTTTCTCCTCAGCATCTAATCTTTTTTGTTCAGCCTCCCTGTCTAATCTTTTTTGTTCAGCTTCCCTGTCTAATCTTTTTTGTTCAGCTTCCCTGTCTAATCTTTTTTGTTCAGCTTCACTGTCTAATCTTTTTTGTTCAGCTTCACTGTCTAATCTTTTTTGTTCAGCTTCCCTGTCTAATCTTTTTTGTTCAGCTTCACTGTCTAATCTTTTTTTGTTCAGCCGCAGCTTCTCTTTCTAATTTTTTTTTTGTTCAGCTTCAAATCTCCTTTCCTCCACCTGCATCTGCAATTTCTTTTGTTCAGCAGCAGCCTCAGCTTCTCTTTCTAATCTTTTCTCTTCTGCCATAGCTCTTCTCTCTTCTGCAGCTAATGCTTTGTCATATTGAGCAACTGCCCATTGTTCTAATTGTTGACCAGTCTTATCAAGGGCTTTCCCTTGTATAATGAAGTATTCTAATGTAGACATGGTGTCTAACAATAATACTAATCACCTGAAATAATAATAATACCACAAGTTCTTAATGACTTGATTAATCAGTATACTATCCCAATATCTGTGGGTCACAAGCCTTTAATAAGGTCTTGTATAATAGTAATAATAATCAGGTACTGGTTTATACCATAATCCAAGTGCAGTGCACAGGCAATTGTGTCTTATGAAATATACCTATATAAAACATATGTCAACCAACAGAATACATAAAGTACAAATAGGACTGACAATACAAGAACGTTTGCAGAAATCAAAATAAATCAAATAGGGAAATCAATGAAAATAATCACTGAATCTGCAAAGAATAACAACACAAATGACGTCACAATATATATGAATATAAATTGTGAATAGAACTGAAAGATAGAAAAGGTTAGACCAACAAATTACAAACAAATCAAAACAAAACTAAAGAACAAAGAAATATTACAAAAATAACAATAATTACAGACTTCACAGCTAACACAAAAGCAACAGTTGTCGCAGCAAATTTTCAATCAAGAAAATTGCACCTATAGAAAACGCCCACAACGGACCCTCTATGACGTGGGATATTCTGTTGTGAGGACGCCGCCCAACCTTAAACACAACCCGCTGACATAGAAACTAACATACTATACAAACAAATAACATGTAAACATAAATATATATAAATTATGTGTATGATAGTATGTGTTGCAAAATAGGCTCAGTTTTACAGTAATGGCAAAGTTATTTTTATGAAAATAAACAAACTGCCACTTTATTCAATTAAACATTCTGGCCTTAAATATTAAAGTTCATATACAGAAAACAAGAAGATCCATCGATGAAAATAGGACTTCTTAGTTCACTAATACTGTCTTCTTGTAATATTAACAAGAATTGATCCAACTGTTCTGTGAAACTCTGTAATGTCTAATGTAAAAATGTCAACAACGCTGACCTACATACTGCATTCACTTGACAGGTCACGTGACGAAGTGTTGACAAATAGCAAACCAATACTGCAAGTGTGTCGTATCAGCCACAGGAAACGGTCTGGTATCGGTACTCTGTTGACTTCTGAACTTCTGCGAGGTCAAACCCAGAAAGCTGGTCCACCAGTTGATAAAGTTGTTATTTTATTCCCGTTAATGATATCCACCAAAAGGATAAATATAAGTGGATGGAAGCAGACATCATCATCATCATCAGTTGATAAGATCTCTATGGTGTTGTTTGCTCCACTGTAGTGTATGGAATGTCAACTTGACCTACGCAGTGGTGTGTAGACATGGATTGAGTGTATAATGTGCGAATGATAATAAGGGTTCGTGGTGTTGACAAATGTTCTTTTCTCACACTCATGTATGGCTGGAAGTCATCGACACCAACGACTGTGTACCTTTACTAAAGTTTAATTGGACGTACACACTCGACAGCACAGATAGTGACAAATCACAGGTTGGCATAATACATCATGGTACAGTGGATAACATGAGCCGCGGTAGCATAGTGGTTAGTGCACTGGCTTCCTAGCACAGTGGTCTATGGTTCGATCCCCAGATGAGGCGGAAAAATTTTTAGGCCACAAACGGCTCCTGGGTCGACCCAGCCCCGAATGGGTACCAGAGCTACTCTGGGAAGGTTAAGGCGGCCGGCGTGATGCCGACCACATCACCCCTCGTGTGCCGACGGTCAAGATAATATGGGCCTAACACCATATTCCCAATATGCCTCAATGGGCGTGTAACGGGTTCCTTTACCTTTTTTTTTTTTACAGTGGATAACTGGTCTTGCAATGTTATGTTACATGGGCACTCATGTAGAATAATATTATAATGGACTGTCAGTAGCCAAGCACCCAGTATTGCCCATATATATATATCAACTGAGTTTACTGACAAAGCACGTCAGATTATAAACAATATCCAAGATGGCTTCTACCTAATCTCGTCTAGCGAAGATTCTTTAACATAAGGTTCAGCACAGTTTTTTCATATAATAATATTGAACCGCTAGCAATGGGTTCTCATGTTGTTACGGCAGATTTATTGGCATGGTCTGCTAGAGGTTAACAGCATCTGATTTTAGGGGTTACAACGTGTAATGTAATGTAAAAGTATTATTGGTCTAGTGAACGCTGTGACGTTTCAGCGTTAGTTGTCACGCACGGTGACCAAGAGACGAGACCCTTTTCTAGACGACCGTCGAACCGATAAGACGTGTCCTTGGAATGTTTTATTGCCGGGCTTATATTGCCGCACAATTATAGTACATTAAATAATGGACATGGGTCAGTCCAATGTGATAACGAAGAAAGATGAAGGTACAGGTTAGTAATTGACTAAACCTTGTCAACGTGAATATATAGTCCGCCTTAGTTATTCTAATGCCAGACGCATAATCTCACTGTCGGTGTATTGGATTTTCCAACCACGCGTGCATACAGTTATGCGGTTCTGACTACTATGTTTTCAAGCTAGGAGACAAAGGACTGATTTGTAAAGGAATAATATTTGAAGTATGAACTGCAACTTATTATTTATAATTCTTCATGATGACCATGTGTAAACTGTTCTTGTATGGAATCGATATAATAAATGTTTGTGGACTCGAGAAAGGACTTATCAAATCTATAACGTCAGAATTTGACTGTATGATGAAGTTGTCAATATTATATCCCACCTTCGCGTACTTCACCATCAAGAGCACGATCTCATAATCTACTGAGAAAAGACAATGGATAATTATATGTAAACGTAAATAGAAGAGCCAGTATAAACCAGCCCCATTAACAGTGTTAACGGCAACAGTGAGAAGCCAACGGTAACAGTGGTTGGCCATCGCGGGGACGAAAAAAAAAAAAAGATTTTCTTGTTTACATGTGTTGCCAACTGTTTACCATTACAAGCAAGTCACATGATCTGCATAACACTACGTTGAACACATGACTACGCAATGCAACTCTGACGTCACTCTACATCGTGCGTAGATGATGCCGCGCTTCGAAAGGAACAACCGTCAAACTCATTCCAGTTTTTGATTAATATTTGCTTAATCAAGAAGACCAGACAAGAGAATACTGTGATCAGCCAATCATGAGCAAACAGTACTAGGCACTAGTCTAGTCCGTTGACGAATTTGCCATCGCCGGAGCCTTCAAAAGATAAGTTTAGACCTAGGACGATTGTCATTCATTAACACACTGGCGAGTCCATTCCTTTTTGCAGGCATGTCCTCTCTATTAATTGTTTATCGATGTTCTATCTGTTTCTTTTTGTCCGTTGATGTTGTCCGTTATTTGCGGGTATGGATGGGCGGCGGTTCATAATGAATAAAAATGGCTCTCAGGATGCCGATATTCATTTTGAATGTTCCTAAGGCTGTGAATTAATAGCACCTCGCGAAGAAAGCGTCGAATTATCGTTATCGGTGATCGTTCGGGTTCGGTCTTGCATTAATTCACTTTGCATGTTAGGTGTATAGTCATGTTTTAACTGTTGTTTTCATGTGTATTTGGTTCTGGATTTTATTCATTTGCAGTCCTATGTTCGTAAGCTATCTTGTTATTCTGATCTAGCTATCTTTTATTTTAATTAAATGTATTGTATTAACGTCAAATGAGTCCTGTGACGTCATCTTTCATAGTACAAAATATGTTCGTTTCCTCAGTTAACCTTCACCCTTCTACATTTCCGGTTAGTACACTTGGTTTTATAATAGCATTTATTTTTGTGAAAATGTCACTTTTGTATTGTGCTCCTGTTCTGTAATCCTTGGTTAACCCATTTGTATTGTTTGTATTCATTACATATTTTATTAATTTAATATTAATGCTATAATTTCTTCATTAATTATAGTGTAGATGAATATGATGAAATTTTTATAAGCTTTGATGAGGAATTAGGGACTTTGCACATATTTGCAGTAGTGGTCCTAGAAATGGGCAATGCACTTTATGCCTCATGATTAAGGCATAAATTATAATGATTAATTATTAAAACTTTATAACATATTAATACATATCTAATATAACTTAGTACACTTTCTCAGTACTATATTGTGAACTTAGTGACAATTAAGACTAATTATTTGGGGATAATACACATAATTATTAATATTAAGCGCTTGATATAATTTCAGCAGCTTATATAATTAACTATCATAACTATTTATGATAGATATTCAGTGAGTATATATATAATATTTCTACAAAATATTATAGTTTGTGGAACTTATACATAGCAATACAGTAATATTATTATCGACATAGATTACATTGTCGATTACAAGACATAAGTAATTAAATACTTAAATAATTAAACTCCAAGAATGCTTACCTTGGACCATTTCATTAAAATTGGAAAAGATTGTAATAAAAAGGGAGAGGCACTCCTTGAATTTGCTGAACAACAACTGTCAAGATATAAGGCAGAGATGGAAGAACTTGAAAGAAAGGAGGCTGAAAAGAAAGCTGAATTAAGACAAGAAGAAGAAAGAAAGGTGGCAAGAGATGAAATCCTACGGATTGAAGAAGAGAATAAATTGAAACGACAAGAAATCATACTGCAGCAAGAAATGGAACTGCAACGGCTTAAATTGGAAACAGCAAAACTTAATTCGCAGAGTGCTGCATCAAGCCAAAATGATAATGCTCAATCTGGATCTTCATCCACCCGACTTAAGGGCAATTATTACTTTAAACTACCACCATTCAAGTTACACATGGATGACCTTTCATCGTGGCTGGCGCGCTTTGAGGATATATGTAAAGTCAATAACCTTGACAAAACTGCATGGGCACTTAAACTTAAGGAATTTCTGGATGGCGAACCTGCAAGTGCAGCACAAAATATAGATCCAACATTATCCACAGACTATGAGGCCATTAAGACGTTGTTATTACGCCGTTTCCACTTGAACGAAGAGTCATGTAGATTACGTTTTAAAAGTTTGTTGCCAGATAACAATAAAGATTTCACAGGTTTTATTGCTAACATACGCAATACTTTTAACAGATGGGCTGAACTGGCAGGTGTCAACAAATCTTACGACAAGTTAGTCGATTTGTTATTGAGGGATAAAGTATTATCTTCTGTCAGCCCACCATTTCTTTGCTTATCTGCAAGAAAGAAAACCAGAATCTATTGATGAGTTAGAAAAAATTTCTTTAAATTACTGCACAGCTCATCCGAATGCTAATATTTCTGGCTCGTTGACAAGAGAACCACTTCCTGTAGCCTCCAATATGGCATATCATAATCATAACAAACCTAGAACACACAGTGTGGACAGAGGTAGGTTCAAAGGAAACTATGACATTAATTTTCATAAGGGACAGAATAACTTTAACAATAACTTTAATAGAGGAAGACAACAAACCAGAAATTATTCACCTCAGTCAAGATACAACAGTAATCCACGTAACTCAAGTTATAATCGTTCATATAATTATAATAATGGTAACAAGTGGAACAATAGCGATAATTATAACTCGAGACATCGAGATAACAGTTACAATAGAGGACAACGGGATAATTCATCTAATTATTCTCGTCATCGTTCTCATTCTCATAGATCGACAAATTATAACCATAATACAGGGGCAGCCGTTACTACTGCTACAACCCCTGGTGTTGAGAGTTCACCTACTGATAACAAAATACAGTCTTCATCTACTTGTTTTGCAATGAATTATAACGTGGCAAATAGTTGCCCAACATGTAATCTTATATTTCAGAAAGCAAAAGAGACAGTTCTGAACTGCGGACACATTCTACCAGAAGTCAGTCTAGCAGTCAATGATGGAACAGGCTCGCTGATCTTCAACAGAGGAAAAGTTAATGGATCCATCGTCTCAGTCTTAAGAGATTCGGGATCGACCACGATCGGAATCCGTCAGACACTTGTTCATCCGAATTGTGCAACTGGAGAACATGTCAGGTGTATGACCTTTGGTGGAACCATAGAATGTTATCCAACTGCTATTATCTATCTTGAAACACCCTTTTTCACAGGCAACGTTAAAGCATGCATGTTAAGAAACCCAATTGCCGACCTTATGGTGGGATGCATACACGGGAGTAAAGATTGCACACCAGAAGAGATTATTGAATGGGAAAAAAATAATCTATGCATCGGAAATGCAGCAATAACCAGAGCACATACAAAAAAATTAGAGACTATGGACACTGAAAACAAGGAAACAGACGATCATGAAAGTATCGAGATTCATTCTGCTATTGACCGAGTATCCTTTGCTGCAAAACAGAGGGAAGACAGGTCACTAACAAAATTTTTTTCACTGGTCAACAAAGCTGACAATCTTGCTATGAACAAAAATAATAGTCATTGGTTTAGCATTAAAAATGACATTTTATTAAGATGTTTTATGGATAAAACTCAGATAAGACAACAAGTCATGGTACCTTTTGCTTTTAGACGGTACATACTTCAACACGCACATGATTCTAAGTGTGCAGGTCACATGGGTTATACTCGTACACGTTCGCGAGTATTATCGTCTTTTTTTTGGCCGGGAGTATCACGAGATATTTCACAGTACGTACGCTCCTGTACGATATGCCAAGAAGTGAAAGCACGGGGAGCCTTTCACACGGCGCCTATTCAGGCTTGTGACATATCTGTGAGACCTTTCGACAAAATGGCCATTGATATCATTGGCCCACTTTTACCATCAGCCAGAGGACATAGATTTATTCTCACTTGCATCGATTTATGCACACGATGGCCAGAAGCCATCCCATTAAAAACAACCAACACCACAGATGTAGCTGATGCACTACACCTTATCTTTTCTAGAGTAGGTTTTCCTAGAAAACTTTTGTCAGATCATGGTTCTCAATTTATATCTGAGACTATGACAGAGGTAATGAAGACTTGGCAAATAGATAGAAATCTCAGCAGCATTTATCACCCAATGAGTAATGGTGCTGTAGAAAGACTTAACCGCACACTCAAACAAATGTTACATAAAGTTACAGTTAACCATCCACACGACTGGGACAGAGTTCTACCAGCTGTGTTATTCGCTTATCGAGAGGTGCCACATGAACAAACTGGCTTCTCTCCATTTCAACTAGTCTTTGGCGCTCCACCAAGAGGTCCTATGGGACTAATAAAAGACTTATTGATTGACTCCGAGATGACTCAGGATACCCAGTCATCCTATGAGTATGTAATTAATCTCCGGAATAACATTATTGATGCCTGTAAAATGGCAACAGCTTCATCTGAGGCTGCGAAAGAGAAAGCTAGAACTTTCCAAAACAGTAATAGACGATTACGTCAATTATTTCCAGGAGATCAAGCTTATGTGTTATTGCCACATAACAATAATAATAAACTACTAATCTCGTGGAACGGTCCTTACCAGGTTATCAATAAGATTTCTGATGTTGATTATGTCCTGGACATTAAGGGACATCACAAAATATTTCACATAAATATGCTCAAGCAATTTCATACTCGACCTGAACATCTACAAGCTATTTTTCATGAACTAGATGACACTTTCGTACCTAGATGTCACTATTCTAATTTGTCTGTTATCCAGGAAGAAGAATCATCTTTTCCTGAGGTACAGTTAGCATTACCTGTACCTGTAGTACAGCCTAGTGAATCTTGGCGGGATGTAACCATCTCCTCGTCAGTTACACCGCAACAGCATCAACAGATAGCTGAACTTCTACAATCCTATCAAGATGTGTTAACCGACATTCCAGGTCGCACATCAGTCATTAATCATGACATCACTCTTAATGATGATACTCCAATTCGGGTACATCCATATTCTGTTCCTCTACACTTTCTTACTAAAACTACTAAGGAACTTGAACAGATGTTATCTTTAGGAATTATCGAAACTAGTAATTCCCCATTTTCTTCTCCATTAGTTATTGTCCGAAAGAAGGACAATAACATTAGACTATGCGTCGACTATAGAAAATTAAATGCACAAACGATAGTTGATAGCGAACCACATCCACTTCTCGATGACTTACTGCCACGTCTATCGACAGCAACTATATTCACTAAGATAGACTTAACTAAAGGTTATTGGCAGATACCACTAACCGAAAAAGCTAAATACTACACAGCGTTTTCAACTCCGCTAGGTCTATACCAGTGGAATGTGATGCCTTTTGGGCTTGTTAACGCTCCAGCTACCTTTGTTCGCATGATGCGACACATTTTTTCAGGTAGACCAGACATTATTACATACATAGATGACATATGCTTATTTAGTTCATCTTTTGAGGAACATGTTTTGGGTCTCGAATACGTTTTGGATACATTAAGAAATAACAATTTAACTGCTAAACCCACAAAATTACAAGTAGCGTTTCACGAAATAACTTTTTTTTTTGGGTCACATTATTGGAGCAGGATATATCCGAACACTACCCAGTACAGTTTCAAAAATTTTAAACATTTCCGTTCCTCAAACGAAGAAACAGGTTAGAAGCTTGTTAGGTCTAGTCCAATATTACAGTAGATTCGTACCTAACCTGTCATCCATCACGGCTGTATTGTCCTCATTACTGAGGAAGGACATGCCAGTGAAGGTGACATGGACTAATGAGTGTAATAATGTATACCTTAATATTATTAATATCTTTTCAAACCCACCTATTTTGAGACTTGTTGATGCTTCCAAAAAGTTTATTCTCCGCACAGATGCGAGTAACTACGGAATTGGCGCATGTTTGCTCCAATACCATGACGACATCCTCCATCCAAACTTGTACGTGTCACGAAAACTGAAACCACCAGAAGTGAAATACTCTACCGTTGACCGCGAACTTTTAGCCGTCGTGTGGGCGATAACCAAACTTGAGAAATTTCTACTGGGAGCCCCTTTCGTAGTACAAACTGATCAAAGGGCCGTAGCATCACTACGACGGGCGAATCATAAAAGTCCAAAGCTCACCAGATACTCTATTCTCCTTCAACCATTCAACTTTACGATTGAGTACATCTATGGGACAGACAATATCGTCGCAGACGCACTATCTAGAAATCCTTTGGATGTATAGCAATCAACACTGACACTTTTCTAATACGTCAACCGAAATTACGTGTCACAGAAGAATGAATCCTATCGCGAAATTCTTAACATGGAGATAAACCTTTGCTTACAATTCAACTAAATAACTTGTACAGACGATTGCGAAAACGAAATGAACTAAATCAAATGACACTATGGTCGTATTTACACCAGAACTTTGTGTGAATTTCATTTATGACAAAACTATTGGACACATTTCCTTGCATCAAGTGAAAATAATAGAAAACACTATCAAAGTAACTCAGTATGCGACATGAACAATTGTCAATAGCTTCGATTCTCATGAACTGAAACATTTAAATATTTGTTTGTTAATCGGAATTCACAATGATCAAGCCTACGTATGGATCATCATATCCAACTTTCATTAATTTTAGTTAATTACGTTAAAATAATGGAAAATAAAATAAAAAGGTGAGATAAATATGAAAAAAATGAAATGAAATTTGAAGATGAAAAAAAATTTTGAAAGAAGAAAAAAAATAAGATCTCACATGATTCTTAGATAATGTTATTGTATGTAACTATTATGTTTATTAATTAGGTTGATACATTACATACTATATTATTGTTTAAATTAGTTAGATAGGTTTTAACAACTTAATACTACACTTATTTAATTTCCAACACACATAATTAAGTTAAATTTATACATTACTGTCTTTCGCTACTTTATTTTTCATTTATTTATTTTTTCTACTTAACATATCCCTTCAGTTCTCTCACATTAGATTTGCAATAACTTTATTTTGATTACACACTCAATATAATTAATTAATTAAATTTTAACTCGTTAAATTAGTCTGACATGACAGTTCATTGCGACATATTTTAATTTAATTATTTAATAGATATCAACATTAGTCATTTATGTATAACACTTATGTATAATATGATTATTAATATATTAGATGACTGTTACTGAGTCGACATGACCACGACACTGTTCTAGACAGAACATCGTAGTCCATATGCCGCATTGTTGGTTAAATTTTTCGATATTGTTAAATTTTTTTTTTTGGTATTCATTCAGATAGGTTTTTGAAAAAAAAAAAAAAAAAAAAAATCTATCTAATAGATTTTTTTTTTTTTCCCCCAGTGGACAGGGAATTGTTACGGCAGATTTATTGGCATGGTCTGCTAGAGGTTAACAGCATCTGATTTTAGGGGTTACAACGTGTAATGTAATGTAAAAGTATTATTGGTCTAGTGAACGCTGTGACGTTTCAGCGTTAGTTGTCACGCACGGTGACCAAGAGACGAGACCCTTTTCTAGACGACCGTCGAACCGATAAGACGTGTCCTTGGAATGTTTTATTGCCGGGCTTATATTGCCGCACAATTATAGTACATTAAATAATGGACATGGGTCAGTCCAATGTGATAACGAAGAAAGATGAAGGTACAGGTTAGTAATTGACTAAACCTTGTCAACGTGAATATATAGTCCGCCTTAGTTATTCTAATGCCAGACGCATAATCTCACTGTCGGTGTATTGGATTTTCCAACCACGCGTGCATACAGTTATGCGGTTCTGACTACTATGTTTTCAAGCTAGGAGACAAAGGACTGATTTGTAAAGGAATAATATTTGAAGTATGAACTGCAACTTATTATTTATAATTCTTCATGATGACCATGTGTAAACTGTTCTTGTATGGAATCGATATAATAAATGTTTGTGGACTCGAGAAAGGACTTATCAAATCTATAACGTCAGAATTTGACTGTATGATGAAGTTGTCAATATTATATCCCACCTTCGCGTACTTCACCATCAAGAGCACGATCTCATAATTTACTGAGAAAAGACAATGGATAATTATATGTAAACGTAAATAGAAGAGCCAGTATAAACCAGCCCCATTAACAGTGTTAACGGCAACAGTGAGAAGCCAACGGTAACACATGTGTAGCAGTGATCTCTGGACTAAACAAGCGATAATACGGGCATCCCTTTTCTCTTCTTGAAAGTCACTACATGTTTGGTTCCAAGATGGCTTCACTCGTGAGCTGTCACTCACGTTTGGATACAGATAATGAATCTGTCCTAAAGTTAGTCATTCATTAAATCTTTCATTGCTCTGTAGATTTGATCATGAACACTTGACTGCAATCTACAGGATATAGTGCTGCTAGGAATCGAAGTCGTTTTCATCGAGTCAAATATATTCTCTTAGACATTCAAATCGTACCTATCGAAAATGGTGGCTTCGTACGAGAGTTCATAAGAGTGTCTATTATTACCTTGGTATCCGAAATATGATTCTGCCATTCCTTGGCAATACGAATAAACACTGGGGTAAAGCATACACGATAGGTCTAGACGACTATCACTTTCCCTACAAATACTGAGATCACTTTTTCCCCGGCGACAAGCCGACATAGAAGACACAGTCCCTATCAGGACGAAGCCAAATCACACCACACTCTAGCGACACATCCGCCGAATAGCCTTTGACCTCTCTAGAGACAACAGAACATATAGTTCGACTTAGATATGTAAAGATATACAGATATAAGACAGACTCGTCCTACTCAGACAAACAATACACATAAATTCAGGCCATAGATATTCTGAAGCAAGAACAATCTATTATTACCCAAACAACGAATAAATCGCAGTAAAATGGATTCATCCGCGGAGTTCGATCGAAGAGACGGCACAACTTTCAAGGGAAGTAACTCAATAATGACTTTCCCTTAAGCACTAAAAAATTACCTATTTTGTTTACAAAATATTTGCGAACATAACAAGTATACTAATGTATAATATTGTAAGATATCAAAGATGCACGTAACAGTATGCAAGACATCATATTACCATATATGTTAGACGTGACCTTTTGCAAAATTTTCCATGCAGGAAACATTTTGAAAGTGCCACACCCGACCTGTTTGAAATGATTGGATCTTTCTGATTAGATTGATAACAACATTGAGGGAAATATAGCCTGACCATTTTCGCAGTTTTATCTCACTGTGAATTTCAAGACACCAGGCCTCACCAGAGTGAAGAATAGTCTCATAATTCCTATTTGTTAACCGGATCTTTTATTGGAGAACCAGATAAGACTTACAAAAGCACAGGAAATCTCTTTCAAATTTTAATAAGGAACACCGGGACTAGGAAACTGAAAAAACACGGAGTCAGAAGGGGCAATCTATTGTAAAATTAAAGACATCCCAGACGCGTGTAAGAGAACAATTCGTCTCTTTTATTCACCTGAGCAAACAAGTCTGTAGCCAGGATTGGCGTAAGTTGGGATTAAATTTCATAATTTAATACTAACATGTGAACTAACATATATATTACCATGTGAAGTTTAATGTGTGAAACTCGCTATTGGATGTCAAAGTCATTTGGGGCTGGCAACCTCAGTATCTAGATTGATGATTCATGAACCACCACTGCACGGGCTGGTGATTGCTTTATTGATAGTTTCGTAAAGAGAACTAAAAAGCATAAAGTAGTTCCAGGTTCCCTATGGAGCAGGGAGGGAAAGATGAAAGAAATGATGTACATTCTAAGTATAATACTTACATTTTCAAAGCAGTGTAAATGTCCCTATAAACATACTCACTTTAAAATTAATGTAAGTTTTCAAGCTTTAAACCAGTGTCAATGTCTATGTGACAATATTCATTTTAAATTAGTAGAAGTTTCAAACTTTTCTATAAGTGTAAATATAAATGAAACATAAATGAAGTTATATTGTGAACACTTTTCAAACAGTGGAGATGTAAATGTAAAACATATTATATCTGTACGTTTAACCTTTTCCTTTAAATGTAATGTAAAGCTAAAGCTATTCAGTTTAAATGTAAAGGAAATTTATTCCCGAGGGATTAAATTTAATTCTCATCGAGGGTAAATTCTGACATGGGATGGTAGAATAGAAAAGAAAAGGGGGGGGGGGTAGGGGGGGGGGCGCACATGACTGTGTCGGAAAACGCCATACTCAGAAGAGCGTTTCGTTTCTATTTCTATTACCAGTTATTGGTGGTACCAGCAGAAAGTACTATCTCTGGAACCAAGTGAAGGTAGAAGTGGACTGACGTTTTGCGAGACGCCATCATAAGAGGGTCTTATAGACAGACGCAGAACCAACTTAGCCGTTACTCCTTGACGTTCTTGGAACGTGCGGCGCCTGAACTTTGATCAGAGACGAGCGAGAGCAAAGGAACTGACCCAGCGGGTGAAGAAACTACCATTGGCAGCTAAGTGAAAATATCCGCTGCCAAAAGTGGCCTCCTTTATTCAGTTAAATCCCAATCAAGTGATGAAACCTTTTCCATAACTATTCAAATTATTTTCCAACTGTTAAAACTTAAAGTGATTATTAAATTTTGTTATTTGTAATGTTACAAATTTAACTTCGATTCAATCCTTTTAAATGTAACTACACGTTTGTCTCAGTCAAAGTTACTAAACACACACTGTAAACAAAGCTATATATATATATATATATATATATATATATATATATATATATATATATATATATATATATATATATATATATATATATATATATATATATATATATATATATATATATATATATATATATCTTCTTCTTCCTCGTTCGTCCTGAAAAGGACGTTGGTTGCGTTGTGTCTGTTTACAGCGGAGCTGCGATATCTGCGCCTTTCGGCCGGCACATCCGACTTCAGCATGGCATTTTTTGGGGCCGGTTTGCCTTCCCTCTTCGATCCCTACTCTCTCAGCCAGACTGCAGTGATGCAGCCTGTTTCCAGGATCACCACGTGGAGGTGGAGTGGGGTCTTGGTCAGCTCTGGTTCGCTGACCCTGACGCAAGCAGTCAAGCTATGGGTCGCTGACTGCATTCTCTATTGCTGTGTCTTTGGGTCCCATATATATATATATATATATATATATATATATATGTGTGTGTGTGTGTGTGTGTGTGTGACAGGGGCTAGGTGTGGTTGAGGCGAACTTATGTCGATGCGGCTACCTCACACCTAAGACCCATGCACTAAGAAAATTTTATTAAGGATAAGGATCGTTTGACAGGGGTTGCAATTATTGGTTGCTTGCAACCCTCTCAGCAGCAGACTTTGCAATTCAAGCAACACAAAGCCTTATACAGATCAACATTTAATACTACCGAACATCCAGACAGTGTTCGTAGACTTTCTGAAAAACCATATATAAAAACAATGTCTAAGTGAAAATCAATAGCATAAATAATAACACTTACCATTCAGAAAACATGCACCCATCACAGTCAGCCATGATCAATCAGCTACAGGTACCCATTCATACCACGTGGTCTTATGGTTACGCCATCTTGCGAGAACAGCATACAGCCACGCTAACAACCCAGCTAAGCTGCGTGGTTGTACATTCTATAGTAACCTTACATTATAATACTAAATATTATAGAAATAATGGCTTAGCAAAGCTATTTAAAAAGCGGTGCAGATAACCAATAGAGATTTTACACTGTATAAAAGACTATGAAACTAAGAAAGCTAACACCAATTAGCTATAGCCGATCTTACTAATACTTACACCACATTATCAGTCTAACATTATTGAAGAAGCACAGGACTTATTCTAGTAAGCTGTAACATATTAATAAATTGCAGCACTCGCCACACTAAAATAAACTATTTTTGGCATCAGCACCGTAGTTAATAAATATAACAATCTAAATCGCGCAACAATTAAATACATTCAAACCGACTACGTGTCGGATTTACATAAGATCATAGAAGGTTTCCTTAACCCCAAACAATATGGAAATACTTAACCATTAAATTCCATTTACACAAATGTAATAACTGAATATGCCAGTTCTAGTATCGGCCACGTGTTATATTTCCTGAACATGGACCCACGCCATGTCCAAATAGATTTAGATCTAACATCAACCGCACGCGAAATAAATACCACAGAATTAAGTATATACTTATTTAAAATACTACGGCACACAGATGGTAAACCTAATATCCTATATCCTTTCTAACACTGTAAAGACTTTAGAATGTTGGAGAATAATATTATATCTACTCACAAGTCCTAGGCATGTTCTTGCTTGAACTAGACTTCAGATCTCAATAGCTTGTTCTCTCTCCGCGACAGGCGATCGGAATGATAAAGAATTTCAACTGATGCGATAGCCTGGACGCTTCTCTTCTCTGATTGGCTGCTACTCCATCAGCGGCATTACTAATGTTCTATTTTTAGATGTAACCTAAAATGGCTGCCACATGCTATGTTGTGGTAGAAGGTACAGAACAACCGACAAAATGGCGATGGACAACAGACGAGATGACGATGGCGCTGTCACATATTCCCCGCCTGATTTTGTTGTCGTCCCGACAACTGCACTAAGCTAGGCGCTTCAGCCGTAATCTCTCAGAATGTCTCGGGGCAGGATCCTCTATCGGCTGCAGGGCATACCAGCCTGGTTCGGGCGTTAAACCATGTGCGTCCTCCCCAGGGTCTGTCTCCTCTGGCAAAGCTGGTGCCTCAGGTAGGCCCAGTGTCGTATCTACCAAATCTGGAGAATCATCTTTGTTTTCACTTCGTCTCAGTTCGTTGCCAGTGACTCTAATGCTCGGACACGCTCTATCTGTTCGTTGGATGACATATGGACCCCCTGTCATTGTTGGAGCACGAACAACAATGTACTCCTCTTCTGACCACATGTCACGAATTTTGGATCTTTCAGCGTAGTGCATTCTTTTCCTCACCAATTCTCCCACCTGTAGTGGAATAGAACACGGTACCTTGTCACATCTCTCTTTCCGGACTGCTGCCAACTTCTGCAACTGTGCCTCTGCTCTTACGTGCGCCTCTCGTAGCCTGGAAACGTGTCCTTCAACGTGTTTTAGATGAGTCTCCTCCTCTTAATGTCGACCACTTTTCTTGGCGCCCTTAGGGTGACAGTTGCCACGGCCATCTCTTGGCTTGCACCGTGACGGCAACCTAGAGGTGTCGGTACGCCTAGAGAGAGCGCTGTTTGAGGGACAAACCGATATCAAATGGCCTGGGGACTTACACTGAAAACATCGCTTCGGAAGCGGGCCCTGCGGACACTTGGCTGCCATGTGATCTGAAAAGTCTCCACAATTGAAGCATCTTATTTTCCTAGGCTTCCTCTGTGCCCTGGGTCGCCTCCTGCTGTCGTGAATTATTCTAATCCCCATATATAAATTAAAACGTAAATGCAAAGCCTAACAAATAAATTTAATAAAAGGAAAGAAGAATGGTAAAGAACAGTGCTGTCACAATGACTGTACTCGAAATCCCCCTTGTTTTCTACTTCGTCGGCAAATTGTAACGCTTTCACGTTGATAGTAAAAGCCTACTGTATTATTACCCGCTTTCTTCAATGAAACGTGTACTGTATCACGCAGGCTGATCAATGACCTAGATTTAATATTTCATTCATTCCATACACGGCGTAACTAAAGACAGATGGACTAAAGGATAGAGAGAAGGGAGAGGCAAAAAGCCGAACACGTGCAACACTAAACACGCGTCGCGCGATACACAATTGCTGCCATCACGCGTGTAAGGCCACATGCACTAACTTTATTTCAAATCGGCAGTGATAAAATTCACTACCCTTCCCAGAGTTAGGTTTTAAAATCCTGAAAAACGCTTATTAGGAAAGATGAAAATAGATGGGTTTACGTTTGAAAACATTACAGTACCCAGACAGCACATCTTCGAAACAGGAGGTAGAAGAAATTGCATATTTTGAACGCAGCATATTAGCTCTATTAAATATATATATTTGGGTTCCTTAGGGTTTGCTGACAAAGAATATGAAAAACGTTACGCAAATAGTCTAGGAATTACCAAGTTATGGCCAAAATAAAATAGTGGGGGTGCCTGACAGCATGAAATCATTTCTGCTCATAAAATTTTTTTTATAACGTGTTTAAAAAAAACATTACGTACGGAAATAGCCTACCATGTTAACTCCTATGTGATTGGAGCGCAACAAATGAAAGACTAAACACGATTGGTCGGACTATAAATACTATCGTGTGTTGTCAGGGGAAACGTGAGAAAGGGGTACTTTTTTGAAAAGATGTGTAGACGTGGTGTGATTGGGTAGAGCTGCGAATATACTCCATTCAGAGCGTCTGTTCATTGCCACATCTTGTAATAAACCTACTAAGAAGCAGTGCGTTGAGCACCAGTGTATATTTTTTATAAAATAAAGCCTGGGACATCGGCAGATCGGAGTTGTGCTATATTCATTGCCGGTCAACGAAACTGTTTATTATTATTTCCATGAATTGTGGTAAGCTTGAAATATTCAATATCTTTTAATGAAAATTGAATGTAAATTGATAATTTATGTCTGTATATATGTGTGGTTCAGTAGCGAACATGGTGTAAAGCCTATAGGCTCCAGCCTGAACAGAAGGTGTCGGAGGAAAGTAAAACTGCATGGAATGGCCAAACAGTACACTGACACCTAGATTATTAACTAGAAAGAAATAATGCTGGAATTGCAGAGGCGTAGTAACCATTAGGGAGGGAAATACTGGTATAAAGTGTTTCAGATGAAGCTGACAGTTGGCCTAACGCTCTGAACTCAATGTTTGTGATGTATTGTGCTCAGTGTAAAAATAGAGTATAAATTAGTTCTGACGTAGAAGGTACAACCTTCTTGTTTCAGGGACCGTGGTCTTAAAGTTATTGAGCAGCACCTGGTCAGAGCTTTGCTGAAGCCAGAAGTGGACAGCATACTCCTTGGTCAATATAGCAACCAGTGGGGTGGCTCCAGAACTCATTACAGTTATCGAGCAGAGGAGTCTTTTACTGCAGTCATCACGCAAGATAAGAGAGTGTGGCCAAGGAGCTCAACATTATGTACCCCCATCTTAAAATAACATTGTAACATAAAATTAAGAGGGGAAGTAAATTGTTTTAATACCGGGAACTGAGAACATCTCCAATACTAGTTCTAATAGAAACAAACTATTGAAGTCATGATGACAAATACCAACAGAGCTTGAACAAAACAAAACCAGTATTACCTCATATTACCACTACACAACTGACACACATAGGATACCATTGATAATATATGTCACTACATGAATCATATTAATAAATTCTGTACATATACCTTGTAATTAAAATTGATTGTGATTCCTGGTTCCCCTTGTATTTGAATCAGGACACATATACATTCATGACAGCAATGAATACATATTGTTATTTGAAAAGTTATCAGTGACTCCTTTAAGATATCCTCTTAGAGTGTTTTATGTATGTGAGTGTCACAGTGTTGTCAAGTGTGGTGGAATAAATTAAATTGTTTATCTGTCTGTTGTTGTTATGACTTACACTTCATCATACACATACCCTAGACATATAACGTAGTCATCACAATATTCCAGAATAATTCTGACTGAGGCATACATATGTGGCAGCAAGTAAGGTTATCTATAATACACTACTCTTATTAGATATAGATACCTTCACAGCTGATCTCAGTCAGTACACTAAGTCCCCTATAAATATTTATAACATCCCATTTTACCACATATATTGGGGTCTCGCCCTATGGATTTTCAATCTTTCCCTATTACAAATATTGGGGGTAACTCACTTCAGGGAATAATAAGAATTAAAGGGTATCCTTGGGTGAAAATAAATAAGGTTGAGCTCACAGTGCCTGTGTTGTCCTAAGTTAATTAGTCATAGATACAATTGTTTAGTTGATTATTTTAGACATTTATCTGTTAGACAATGGCCGACCTGGCAAAATTTCGATCTGCTGCTGTACAGACTGCGAAAGAGTTAGGAATGGACGGGCAAATTATGATTTCTTATGTCACTGCTGAATGTGACAAATATATTGAACGGGAAGAAAGAAGATTAGAAAAAGAGGCCGAAAGAAAATTAGAGGCTGAGACTAAGAGGTTGCAGATTGAGGCTGAGGCTAAGAGGTTGCAGATTGAGGCTGAGGCTAAGAGGTTGCAGATTGAGGCTGAGGCTAAGAGGTTGCAGATTGAGGCGGACAAAGAGACTAAAGCATTGGAAGCCGAGGAAAGAAGACAGGCTGCAGAAAGGGAAGAGAAGAAATTAGCTGCAGAAAGAGAAGAGAAGAAATTAGCTGCAGAAAGAGAAGAGAAGAAATTAGCTGCAGAAAGAGAAGAAAAGACATTAGCTGCAGAAAGAGAAGAAAAGAGATTAGCTGCAGAGAGGGAAGCAGAAAAGGAGGAGAAGAGATTACAAAGGGAACATGAGTTACGACTAAGGGAGTTTGAGTTTCAAGGCCATGCTCCTGAAAATGGTGCCAGTCCCTTTACCTCTGATGCTACTGCTAGCCAGGGAGCCTCAACCTCAGCTATGAATTTTCATTTAGATCATTTTGTTGAGAAAGACGATGATATAGAGAGCTATCTAAATAGGTATGAACTATTAGCTACCACATATGGGTTAGAGAGAGAAAGGTGGAGCTTAAAGTTATCTCAGGGACTTCGTGGGGCAGCTTATGAAGTTTTTGCAAAAATGAGCAGAAGTGATCAGGAAAATTATGACATGCTAAAGCAGGCTCTTTTGTTAAGGTATGAAAAGAATGCAGAATTTTATAGGAAAAAATTTAGGAATGCTAAACTACTGTCAGGTGAAACCTATCACCAGTTCTCTGCACGAATAGAGACATACTTGGAGAAATGGGCTTCTCTGGGGAAAACCCAAGATCTTAAGGAAATGGTCCTTATAGAGCAATTAAGAGAGTCCATGGCTCCAGACCTGAGAAAGTTTCTCATGGAACAAGGTGGAGAGAGGCTGGGTGAGTTGCTAAATGTTGCTGAAAGGTATCAAGCAGCTCAAGCAGAGGTAACAGGTAATAAAAAGAAACAAGTGGATAACTTTAGGGCACCACAGAACTTTAATAAATTTGATCCTAGGGATCAAAACAAAGGTAAGCACCAGTTTGATAGGCCACGGTATGAAAATAAAAATAAAACCCCACAATTCGATGAAAGGAAATATGATGAAAGAAAATCTTTCAACCAAGGAAAAAGGTGGGGTAAAAATTGTAAGATGAACAATCATGACACTGACCATTGTAGAAGGAAACCTCCTCATTTTGCTGCTATGACATCGGGGAAAAAGGAAAAGAAGGTCAAACCTGAAGAATTACAGGAACCATACCACCCCCCAGTGTGTGAAGATGTCATCTGTAATGGTGTCACTATAAGGTGTTTATATGATACCGGTTTAGATTACGATTCCGTTGTGAGTTCTCACCTGGTGCAGGCCGATCAATACACCACAGAAACAGTGGAGATTCAAACTGCAACCAAGGATGTAGCTACCATGACACTTCCCGTCGCCCGAATAAAAGTGAAAACGCGATATGTGGAAGGAATCATAAAAGCAGCAGTGATAAATGAGCCAATCTACCCTCTGATATTGGGGTGTAGATATGTCTTCTTGGGGAATCCCAAGAGACCTGTGATATTGGCAACAGTGCAGACCAGATCACAGTCTAAAAAGGAGGAGGATAATCCAATAAATACTCACCCAGATGAGATGAGGAAGGCACAGGCTGAGGACAAAACACTCAAGCCATGTTTCAAGAAGTTGCCCAAATCTCATACACCTCCAGGCAAGGGAGAGTTTTATATGAAGAACAAACTGATATATAGGAAGGCTGGATCTGAATCCAATGGTCACGGACAGCTGGTCCTTCCCACTTCATATAGGACTAAAGTGTTGGAACTAGGGCATGCGATTCCCTTCAGTGGTCATATGGGAATGAGCGCAACAGGACAGCGAATAGCTTGTCATTATTTCTGGCCAGGAATAACTGAAGATATCAAACGATATGTAAAATCCTGTCCAGAGTGCCAACGAGTAGCACCTAAACATTGGACTGCACCAGCAACTCTGGGGGAAATGCCCATAGTGGGAACACCCTTTGAGAGAGTTGCCGTGGATCTTGTGGGACCTCTCACCCGAACCAAGAGAAGGAACAGCTACATTCTGACTCTGGTGGACACTTGTTCTATGTGGGGAGAGGCAGTAGCCCTGTCATCGATTGATTCTAAACATGTGGCAGAGGCATTGCTCACAATTTTCACAAGGTTAGGCTTTCCCAATCAAATCTTGACTGATAATGGCTCTCAGTTCAAGGGGAAACTAACTGAAGAAGTTTTCAGGATCTTCCAGGCCAAACACTTCCATTGTAGTGTGTACCATCCCCAAGGGAACGGCCAAGTGGAAAGATTTAACGGCACGTTGATGTCGATCCTGAGAAAGTTGGCGCACGAAAAACCAGATACATGGGACCAGTACCTGCACGCCGCCCTCTTTGCTTATCGGGAGGTACCCCATAGTTCAACCGGTATGGCCCCGGCAACATTATTGTTTGGAAGGCCAATAAAAGGTCCACTCGAAGCTTTGTTAAGAACGTGGACTGATGAAAAGGCAGAGGAAAACATTACATCTTCATACCAATATGTGAATGAGCTGACCACTCGTTTAAAAACTGGCTGGAAACTTGCCAATGAAAATTTGAAACAAGCCAGGAAGAAACATGCTGCCTATTATAACAGGAAGGCGAAAGACAGAAATTTAGCTGTGGGAGAGAAGGTACTGCTTCTTCTCCCCGGGAGTCAGAATAAGTTACAGATTGGATGGCAAGGTCCATATACAGTTCTAGAGAAGGTGTCTAGAACAAATTATAAGATAGATAAGAAGGGGAAAGAAAAAATCTATCATGTGAATCTCCTGAAGAAATATTTGGAAAGAGAACATAGGAGAAGACACACTTGTTGACCTTGTCCATCGCCATGGAGATGAAAAAGGAACCACTTTCATCATTTGAGTATCCACTACACCCCTGTGAGACAGCAGCACAGGTGAAAATCAGTACACATTTAACGAAAACTCAGAAAGAGAGAGTGCAACAGGTTCTAAATAATCATGCAGAGGTGTTAACAGACCGACCAGGGCATACAAACCTATTGGAATATGATATGAAACTGATAGACCCCACACCTGTCTGTATGAAACCATATTCGATTCCGTTTGCTAAGGAAAAAGCTTTGAAGGAAGAGATAGACTATCTATTGAAGGAAGGAATTATTTCACACAGTGAATCCTCATATAGTTCCGGTGTTGTACTCTTAAGGAAGCCCTCTGGAGAACATAGACTCTGTATAGATTACAGGAGACTGAATGCTATTACAGAAGGACAGGTGGATCCATTGCCGGATACAAATCAGCTGTTTGCCAGACTAAATAAAGCTAAATATTTCTCAAAAGTGGATCTGAGTAAAGGATACTATCAGATTCCAGTAAAGCCTGAGGTTAGACCATACCTAGCCTTTAGTACCTCAGAAGGACACTATGAGTTTAATAGATTGCCATTTGGATTGAAGAATGCGCCTAGTGTCTTCTCTAGAATGATGAGAAAGTTATTGGACCCTCTGAATAATCCATGTATAACAAATTTCATGGATGATATCCTTATAGCAACAGAAACATTTGAGGAACACATTGACTCTCTGAAGATGCTGTTTGATCGACTTAGGGAAGCAAATTTAACAGCCCGACCAACCAAATGTTGCGTTGGATGTAAAGAATTGGAATTTTTGGGACACACAGTTTATCAGGGAAACATGACCCCTGACCCAAAGAATTTAGAGAAACTAAAGAAAGCCCCGAGACCACAAACCAAGAAGGACGTGAGATCCTTTGTCTCATTATGTGGTTTCTACCAGAAGTATATCAAAAACTTTAATTCCATATGTGCACCGTTAACTGATTTGACACGTAAAGGACATCCAGATCGCATTACATGGACACCACAATGTGAAATGACTTACCAAGAATTGAAGGAAAAGCTCACAAGTAAACCCATTTTGAAATTACCTGACTTAAGTCAAGAATTCATAGTAAGGACGGATGCCAGTAATATTGGGCTAGGTGAAACTCTACTACAGAAATCAGATGCATTGGATGGGGAATTAAGCCCAGTGGCATATGCTAGCAGAAAATTGAATAAAGCTGAAATCAATTACTCAACTAGCGAAAAAGAATGTCTTGCAGTAATATGGGCAATAAAGAAATTCAATATTTATCTGTATGGGAAGGCATTTAAGTTGCAAACGGATCACAAACCTTTATCGTTTCTAGCACAGGCTAGGCATGAAAACTCTAGATTACTCCGATGGTCCTTACTTTTGGCTCCCTATAATTTTAGCATTGAGTATATATCTGGAAAAACAAATTTGGGAGCGGATTTTTTAAGCCGCCATCCGTGTGATGAGAATCACCGTAAACCCCAGAAATAATAATAAATTTCTCTATGTGTATATAGAATAAAGGACTGACATATAATGTCTGTTTTAAGAGGGGAGATGTCGTGAATTATTCTAATCCCCATATATAAATTAAAACGTAAATGCAAAGCCTAACAAATAAATTTAATAAAAGGAAAGAAGAATGGTAAAGAACAGTGCTGTCACAATGACTGTACTCGAAATCCCCCTTGTTTTCTACTTCGTCGGCAAATTGTAACGCTTTCACGTTGATAGTAAAAGCCTACTGTATTATTACCCGCTTTCTTCAATGAAACGTGTACTGTATCACGCAGGCTGATCAATTACCTAGATTTAATATTTCATTCATTCCATACACGGCGTAACTAAAGACAGATGGACTAAAGGATAGAGAGAAGGGAGAGGCAGAAAGCCGAACACGTGCAACACTAAACACGCGTCGCGCGATACACAATTGCTGCCATCACGCGTGTAAGGCCACATGCACTAACTTTATTTCAAATCGACAGTGATAAAATTCACTACCCTTCCCAGAGTTCGGTTTTAAAATCCTGAAAAACGCTTATTAGGAAAGATGAAAATAGATGGGTTTACGTTTGAAAACATTACAGTACCCAGACAGCACATCTTCGAAACAGGAGGTAGAAGAAATTGCATATTTTGAACGCAGCATATTAGCTCTATTAAATATATATATTTGGGTTCCTTAGGGTTTGCTGACAAAGAATATGAAAAACGTTACGCAAATAGTCTAGGAATTACCAAGTTATGGCCAAAATAAAATAGTGGGGGTGCCTGACAGCATGAAATCATTTCTGCTCATAAAATTTTTTTTATAACGTGTTTAAAAAAAACATTACGTACGGAAATAGCCTACCATGTTAACTCCTATGTGATTGGAGCGCAACAAATGAAAGACTAAACACGATTGGTCGGACTATAAATACTATCGTGTGTTGTCAGGGGAAACGTGAGAAAGGGGTACTTTTTTGAAAAGATGTGTAGACGTGGTGTGATTGGGTAGAGCTGCGAATATACTCCATTCAGAGCGTCTGTTCATTGCCACATCTTGTAATAAACCTACTAAGAAGCAGTGCGTTGAGCACCAGTGTATATTTTTTATAAAATAAAGCCTGGGACATCGGCAGATCGGAGTTGTGCTATATTCATTGCCGGTCAACGAAACTGTTTATTATTATTTCCATGAATTGTGGTAAGCTTGAAATATTCAATATCTTTTAATGAAAATTGAATGTAAATTGATAATTTATGTCTGTATATATGTGTGGTTCAGTAGCGAACATGGTGTAAAGCCTATAGGCTCCAGCCTGAACAGAAGGTGTTGGAGGAAAGTAAAACTGCATGGAATGGCCAAACAGTACACTGACACCTAGATTATTAACTAGAAAGAAATAATGCTGGAATTGCAGAGGCGTAGTAACCATTAGGGAGGGAAATACTGTTATAAAGTGTTTCAGATGAAGCTGACAGTTGGCCTAACGCTCTGAACTCAATGTTTGTGATGTATTGTGCTCAGTGTAAAAATAGAGTATAAATTAGTTCTGACGTAGAAGGTACAACCTTCTTGTTTCAGGGACCGTGGTCTTAAAGTTATTGAGCAGCACCTGGTCAGAGCTTTGCTGAAGCCAGAAGTGGACAGCATACTCCTTGGTCAATATAGCAACCAGTGGGGTGGCTCCAGAACTCATTACAGTTATCGAGCAGAGGAGTCTTTTACTGCAGTCATCACGCAAGATAAGAGAGTGTGGCCAAGGAGCTCAACATTATGTACCCCCATCTTAAAATAACATTGTAACATAAAATTAAGAGGGGAAGTAAATTGTTTTAATACCAGGAACTGAGAACATCTCCAATACTAGTTCTAATAGAAACAAACTATTGAAGTCATGATGACAAATACCAACAGAGCTTGAACAAAACAAAACCAGTATTACCTCATATTACCACTACACAACTGACACACATAGGATACCATTGATAATATATGTCACTACATGAATCATATTAATAAATTCTGTACATATACCTTGTAATTAAAATTGATTGTGATTCCTGGTTCCCCTTGTATTTGAATCAGGACACATATACATTCATGACAGCAATGAATACATATTGTTATTTGAAAAGTTATCAGTGACTCCTTTAAGATATCCTCTTAGAGTGTTTTATGTATGTGAGTGTCACAGTGTTGTCAAGTGTGGTGGAATAAATTAAATTGTTTATCTGTCTGTTGTTGTTATGACTTACACTTCATCATACACATACCCTAGACATATAACGTAGTCATCACAATATTCCAGAATAATTCTGACTGAGGCATACATATGTGGCAGCAAGTAAGGTTATCTATAATACACTACTCTTATTAGATATAGATACCTTCACAGCTGATCTCAGTCAGTACACTAAGTCCCCTATAAATATTTATAACATCCCATTTTACCACACCTGCTACCCTTACATTCCTGGCCGCCTTTGACTTTCTTTCCTGCTTTCATTACATCACCTCCCGGTCGGCCACTACTCATCTTTATCTCTGAGTCATTCTGCTCCCCTTCTGTAACCTGGCTCCCAGCCACAGAGGGGTCTAGTTTAATGCCTGTGGACATCGATTCTGTACGTGGCCTAGTCCTCTGCATCTAAAACAGCGAACTGTCCTGGTACGTCTCCCCTGCTCCTGAGACATCGCATCAATTTTAGCCTCTAATCGAGCCACTTGTGCTCTCAGCCGCTCCACTTCTGCGTTTAATGCATGTGTATCTGGTACCGTCTTTGTATTTACTACTTCGACACTGGCAACACCAGCCCCAGAAGCGTGTTCAGTCTCTAAAAACCGTAGGGCATAGTCCCTCACCGACGTGAACGATGTTGTAGGCTCTTTAATGATCATTTCCTTTGCAAACTTTCTTAGTAGATCATCTCTCAGACAAGCAGCAAACTGGTCCCGAAGGAAGGATGGCTCCAAAGGAGTGACATTATTCTGTTTTTGTGCTCTTACAACACTTTCAAACACCTCGTGGACGCGATGGGAGAATTCCCAAAGAGACTCCCTTGCCCCTTGTCGGGTAGAGTAAAAATGGCCATTAGTTCTGGGATGCTTCGACGCTCCCCATACACCCTAAGAATGGAATGTAGCATCGCTTCTGGGTCATCATCCTCAGTCTGAACCCTCAGCTCCCTGCGGACACTCGGAATGACACTGTCCCAAATAACATCCGCCTGGTCCTCTTTGCTCATCACCCATCCTCTCTAGGCGGCTCTCACCTCTCTGACATATTCTTCGGCCGTAGGACCCGTGCGCTCCCCAAAGCACCGCACTTTTTTGTGAGTAGGTACCATGATGTACCGTACTCGTTCTGGTTGACGATCCAGCCCCACTACAGGGTCATCCACCTCAGCCACATATTCGTTATCCAATCTACTAGCAGCACGTGTGCTGCGTGCCGCCATCTTGTTGCTAGTAGAGTTGACTAGATATAATGACAAGCTGGATAATCCTGTTTACTGCCTTGCACTGAACTGGGTGTTCTACTGTTTCGGCTGTTGTTACTCTGATTACTGAAGAGTTGCTTCACTGCGTGCTGTCTGTCAATCCTGCTCGTGACGCCACTTGTGACAGGGGCTAGGTGTGGTTGAGGCGAACTTATGTCGATGTGGCTACCTCACACCCCAGACCCATACACTAAAAATTTTTTATTAAGGATCGTTTGACAGGGATTGCAATTATTGGTTGCTTGCAACCCTCTCAGCAGCAGACTTAGCAATTCAAGCAACACAAAGCCTTATACAGATCAACATTTAATATTACCGAACACCCAGACAGTGTTCGTAGACTTTCTGAAAAACAATATATAAAAACAATGTCTAAGTGAAAATCAATAGCATAAATAATAACACTTACCATTCAGAAAACATGCGCCCACCACAGTCAGCCATGATCAATCAGCTACAGGTACCCATTCATACCACGTGCTCTTATGGTTACGCCATCTTGCGAGAAGAGCATACATCTTCTTCTTCTTTGATCCATAACCGCCAACCGCCAAAGCAGTCAGCGGCAATCACACCTGGTGACGTCTTGTAGGGCGGTAACAAATTGATTCCCATTTGCTCGGTCTGGTACATGTGTCAAGCTATTTACAGTGATGAGGTTGCCAGCCTCATATGCTACTGTACATCCACAAGCAAATAGTACCTGTAAAAATGCAAAATTTGAAATGATAAAATGCATATTACAACTTACCTGAATTTTGTCGTGCGAACACAGACTTTTTTGCACAGGAAACGTCCGATTATTGTCGTGCAACTGATTTACGATGCCTTCTCTTCAGGTGATTTAAGTTTCTAACTTATAGCACTTGAACTAGGATCCTAGAACTTAAGGCACAAAGTGGTTTCTCTGGGGCTAATCATAGAATTCACGTCCAGTTCCCTGGCCTGTCCTATATTTGGGTCCTGATACTCTTTGTTCCTGACTGTCTAGGACTTCCTCTTGAAGACATTTGAAGTCAATGAAGTAGGCTTACAAGGTGCTAGATTATAACGAATATTTTCGGTGACTCACTCATATTGCCTTGTGGGCGGGAAGTTCAATCAAGAGCACATAAGAGGTTGTTTTTCAACACATCATTACTATAAAGGTCTTGCCTCTTCCGTTGGTATTTATCATGTTTACAATTCACTACTTCATAGATTTTTTACAGATAATCTCTTTCAAGATTGTCATTTTATCGTAATTATCGGTTACAGCAAATCTGAGTGGAAGCAATTACGTCCTTTTCCGTACTCACACTCACTGTCGTTATCTTTCTGTCCGTGTCTTAATCTGTGACTAGATTGACATCTTCCGACACGTCATGTGCAAACTAACAATTTATCTCCCCAGTTCTCACCTGGTATCAATACACGAAAACTAACCATCCTGACTTGAGACAATCATTGCCCCGCCGGTGTCTACTTTAACATAGGTTGTTCAATTAACTTGTTTCGCTACTTCAGACCGGAAACTCTGGCGTACCCGTAACTACACAATTTTCCCTGCGCAGATGGAAGTCAATGTGCGCGCTTTGGCCTGGGCGAGCTGTATCACAGACCACGAAGTCACGCTTCCTGACGATAATAAAAAATCTTGCCTTGTCCGCTGCGGCGCCTCCATGCTTTTAGTGCCCGGGGCTGTGGCTTTGCTCACGATTGCATCATTAGCTTGGGGGAATCACTATCTCTAAACTTAACTTCGGATTTTACCTGGGTGGCTGCGTGCAGAAAGACCTCGCAATGGATAGGTGACTGGGGACGGGAGCTGGGAGGCGGATGTGTGCAGAACATGACCATTCCGTGCGACAGCCCAGCACCAGATCACATGCTTTTAGTCACGCATATTTGGAGATCCCCCATAGATGGCGTGAAATGCACAGTAAACCACCTCCTCCCATTCTAGCTTGAAACGAGATGTGAGGATCCTTTAAATGGTTGCCAACAAAGGATAGAATACCCGGAAAAAAACTGGAGCTCACGACATAAAAGCCAGAGGGAAAGCCAAGATCTTACAATGTAGTGTAGATAATGCCAATGATTCTTAACTTGGCATTGGCTGCAAAACAGTGGCAAGCTCAGCAGCCCTAGATAAACAACTACAGCAACAACGACGTCCTTAACATTCTAGGGGGTTAGCTCAATTAAGTGAAGACTCCAAAGTGTCCATTCTTCTGTTGATTTTTCCCCCACCTGTGATGGGAATATCCAACAAATTCCAAGTGCTCCAACAGCTTATGGTTAGTTTTCGTGTATTGATACCAGGTGAGAACTGGGGAGATAAATTGTTAGAGAATGTAGAGAATACAGAAGACTACTGGCAGCAAATCAAAACGGTATGGAATGAGACATGTGAAGAAATCCTATGGAAAAGGGAACGACAAAAAAAGCATGGATAACAACAGAAACCATCAATAAGATAAAAGACAGAAAAAAAAACAAGAAAGCAGATTTAAACACAAGCAAAACCAGAAGTTCCAAAGCCAAGGCTCAAGAAGTGTACACAGAAGCAAACAAAGAAGTAAAAAGAAGTATCAAAAGAGACAAGAGGAAGTACATTGAGGAGTTGGCAAGAGAGGCAGAAGATGCTGCAGCCAAAGGAAATATGAGAGAACTGTATAACAGCACAAAGAAGCTAACAGGGAACGAACGAACGAACGAACGAACGAACTTTATTTTCAAAGGGTTGAGAATTGGGCACGCAGGCCCGTCTGACATTCTGCCCTTCCTTTCTCTCACCTTTCATACTGAATTCATTTATTCTCATATGCATTTTACATATCAAATTCAAGGAATTCAACGTTGTAAAGTAAAATAATAATATAGCACACTCATATTAACATTAATTACTTATAAGCATGACATAACATATGTTGAAAAGTACAAACATTATCAGTGATAGATAGATAGATAGATAGATAGATAGATAGATAGATAGATAGATAGATAGATAGATAGATAGATAGATAGATAGATAGATAGATAGATAATTAGATAGATGGATAGATAGATAGATAGATAGATAGATAGATAGATAGATAGATAGATAGATAGATAGATAGATAGATAGATAGATAGATAGATAGATAGATAGATAGATAGATAGATAGATAGATAGATAGATAGATAGATAGATAGAACTTTATTTTCAAAGGGTTTAGAATTGGTCACGCAGGCCCGTCTAACATTCTGCCCTTCCTTTCTCTCTTCTTCCATAGTTAATCCATTTATTCTCACACGTATCCTAAATGTTACTTAAATAATAAAATAACAAGAAAGTACAATAAAATAAAATCCCAACATTGTAACAGTACAATAACAGTTACACAGATTTACAGATGCGTATCATAATTTATACTAAACAGGACAAAATTAACTTTAAAACCTACATATGATGTTATGTAATTATTTAAGAACATAACGAAATTAGGGTGGCATATAATCTGCACTCATGATGTATTTGAAAAGTCTGTGATTGAATGAATATGGACTAAGAGTATTTTTTAAGTCGTGTGGAAGAGTATTCCACAGATGAGCAGCAGAAAAAGCTAAACTTCTCTTGAATAAGTCGAGCCTAGGCTTGGGCATATGTAATTTATTTAAGCGTTGACTGCGTCTTCCGCTGTATTTGAAAATAGGCCACAGATACGTTGGAGCATTCTGTGACAAGATTTTGTGAATAAATTTGGCTTTGTTGAAGAGAAGGCGCTTTCTTAGTGGTAATATGTTAAGATATGTATATACGTCTACTTGCTGTGTGAGGTTTTTGTCTGAAATTAGGCGCACTGCACGTTTTTGTAATGAAAAGAGTCTTTTAGTGTTGGACATGGTGCAGCCATCCCAAATTGTGGAACAATAGTCTAGATGTGTTTGTATCTGGGATGTATAGAACATTTTTCGTGTCTCCTCATCTAGGAAATGTTTGATTTTAGCTAACTGGTAAACTTTTTGTGCCGTTTGTTTGGTCAGTGCTTGTACATGCGAATTCCAACTTAAATGTTGGTCAATTATGAGTCCTAGTGTTTTATATTCATTTACATTTTCAATTAAAGAGGTTCCAATGTAGAGCTGAAGTGTTGTTTTCGGCGAGTTTTGTAATTTTTGTCTAGTTGATATTATCATACATTTTGTTTTAGTGATATTTATTTGCATGCAGTTTTCATTGCTCCACTTAATAAGATTGTCTGTGTCGCTTTGTAATAATATTTCTAGCGTGTTGCAACTTTTATCACTAGTATAAATGGTACAGTCATCGGCAAATAGGTCGCAGGATGAGTGCTCGATGTGTAGTGGAAGGTCATTTATGTAAATGGAAAAAAAGTAGAGGGCCGAGAATAGAACCCTGAGGAACACCAGTGTCAATAATAGTTGGGCTTGACAAGGAGTTATTGTACCACACTACTTGCTGTCTGTCGGACAGGAATGATTTAAGTAATGTCACTAGTTTAAAGTTAACTTTCATTGTTTCTAATTGTCTTATTAAAACAGCGTGATCTAACATATCAAATGCTTTCCTAAAGTCTACAAAGATTGCTCCACATATGTTATCGTTATTTATGTTTAGGTGCAAGTTGTCTATCATCTTAGTTAGAGCTGTGTGGCATGAATGCTTTTGTCGAAACCCTGACTGACTGTCAATTAGCAAGTCATTGCTAACTAGGTAATGTAGTGTTGCTTTATGTATGTGTTTTTCTAGTGGTTTAGAAAGCGATGATAAAAGAGAAATAGGTCTATAGTTACCAAGATTACTGTTATCTGACGAGCCAGGTTTGAAGAGAGGATATACTTTCGCAATCTTAAAGGCTGAAGGAAAATAACTTTTAGCAATACATTGATTATATATAAAAGTTAGTGAATCACTAATAGCTGGTGCGGCGTAACGCAGTATTCGATTACTAATTCCGTCAAGCCCTGATGAGCTATTATCCTTAAGGCCAATAAGATAGTTATACACTTCATTAACTGTCATAAAAGGAATGTCGGGTGGAACTGAGTTTGTACATTTGTTTTTACAGAATGCTGAAAGTTTGTCTAAGTCACTACAGGAAGGTGGTATTGTGGATTTCAGACCGTTTATTTCTGCTTGAAAGTGATTGCTGAAGTCGGTGCAAGTAAATGAAGTGTTGGAAGAGAATGAGTCTGGTGCATTACGTTTTTTCGCTAAGGTGTTAATTGCCTTCCATATTTCCTTACTATTTGATTTGTTCTGAACCATATTTCTAAAATGATTTTTCTTTTCTTTCCGAATTAAATATTGAACTTTGTTCCTGTATACCCTGTATGTGCTGAGGTCCTTATTTTTGTGCGCTTGATTTCTCTGCCTCATAGCCTCCAACACTTCCTGCGTGATCCACGGAGATTTTAATTGTCGTTTGACGCGAATTTCCTTAGCTGGTACGTGCGTGTCAAAAACATTATAAAAAATTTTTGTCCAGTATTCAATAGCGTCATCCGGATCAGGAAGTTGGTAAACACGGGCGAGAGGTGCAGTTAGCAAGTCATTTAAAAATAATTCCTTACTGAAATGTTTGAAACTTCTAAATTTGATACTTACATGTTTATTTTTTGGAACTTTACATTTATTCTTTGACCATGTACAGCATACTGGATAGTGGTCACTCATTGCAATATTAGGGACAGAGCATTCTATGATGTTTTCTGGGCAAGTTACGTAGATGTGGTCGATTAGTGTGGTTGATGCTTGTGTTACTCTTGTAGGCTGGTTAACTATTTGTTTTAAGTTGTACGATAATATTATATTTTTCCATGTTAGATTTGAATTGTGTATATCGATGTTGAAATCACCAAGAAGAACAACCTCCTTGACTGTGGAAATACAAGCAAGCAAGTTGCCTCATAAAAGACAAGAATGGAAAACTGCTCAGCAATATACAAGAGCAAATGAAGAGGTGGACAGAATATTTTGAGGACCTTCTCAATAGACCAGCTCCACAAAACCCCCCGGACATCCAGCCAGCTGAAGAAGAGCTACAAATTAACGGTGAAAGACCAACGAAGGAAGAAATAAAGAAAGCCATAAAGCTTCTAAGAGATGGAAAAGCGTCTGGACCTGATGGCACTCCAGCAGAGGCAATCACAGCAGATATCGACACGGCTACAGAGATATTATATAAATTACTTGGTAAAGTCTGGAAAAAAGAAGAGATACCAGCAGAATGGAAGGAAGGATATCTGGTTAAGTTGCCTAAGAAGGGAAATTTACAAGAGTGCACACATTATAGAGGAATAATGTTACTATCAGTGCCAGGAAAAGTATCAAACAGGATTATCCTTGAGAGATTAAAAGAGTCCATAGACAAGAAACTGAGAGATGAACAAGCAGGTTTTCGACAAAACAGATCATGTACAGACCAGATAGCTACCTTGAGAATAATAGTTGAACAAAGTCTGGAATGGAATTCACCACTATACATTGGGGTTGTGGACTACGAAAAGGCATTTGACAGTGTAGACAGAGAATCACTTTGGAAATCGATGAGGCATTATGGAGTTCCCCTGAAGATCATTAATTTAATAAAGAAAGCATATGAAGACATGACATGCAGAGTTCTTCACGAAGGACAGCTTACAGAATCGTTTGGGATAAGAACAGGAGTGCGACAGGGATGCCTCGTGTCTCCATTTCTTTTCTTACTAGCAATAGACTGGGTTATGAGATCACCGACAACAGACAACAGAAATGGAATCCAGTGGACTCTGACTACGCAGTTGGATGATCTGGATTTTGCTGATGACTTGGCTCTTCTGTCCCATAACCGTAATCAGATGCAGGACAAATTGAAAACACTCAATGAGAGGTCACAACAATTGGATCTGAAAATACACAGGGAAACGACAAAAATAATGAGAATAAATGCAGGTAATGATAACAGGGTTGAACTTGAAGAAACACCAATACAAGATATAGAATCGTACACACATCTTGGCAGCAATATAGACAAAGTTGGAGGGACAGACAGTGATATCAAAATTAGAAAACAAAAAGCAAGAGGAGCTTTCATTGCATTGGGAAATATATGGAGATCAAGAGAAATCGGATCCAACACGAAAATAAGAATCTTCAACTCAAATGTGAAGTCAGTCCTATTGTATGGCTCTGAGACATGGAGAACAACAAAGACAACAACCAAAAAGCTACAGACTTTCATAAATGGGTGCTTGCGTAGAATAGAGGGCTTGAAATGGTATGACAAGGTTACCAACGTGGAACTGATGACAAGAACTAGACACGTGCCAGTGGAACAAGAGATGAGAAGAAGACGATGGCGATGGATAGGACCCACACTGAGGAAACCTGTTGATAGCATTACAAGGCAGTCTTTGTTCTGGAACCCCCAGGGCAAGAGAGGCAGAGGTAGACCAAGAAGCACATGGAGAAGAGAGCTGGAAACAGATGTGAAAATGATGAGGGGAACGTGGAAAGAACTTGAAATGATGGCACGTGACAGGAGGACTTAGCATGTGTTTGTTGAAGGCCTATGCTCCTTTGGGAGTGAAGGGTTTTGAATGAATGAATGAATATGGGAATTGAACGCACTCCACCTTTGTTGCAATATCTAGACTGGC
This sequence comes from Oreohelix idahoensis, assembly GCA_024509875.1. Lineage (NCBI taxonomy): Eukaryota > Metazoa > Mollusca > Gastropoda > Stylommatophora > Oreohelicidae > Oreohelix > Oreohelix idahoensis. The sequence continues at coordinate 53,318 of JAMPIV010017326.1, forward strand.
ATTTTATTCATGGTTTTATCCATTCTGCCAACTTGAATGCCCCCGTTTAGTTCTTGAGGTCTCTGAGGGTGCAGGGAAAGAATAGACCTAAGATCCTTCCAGCATAGAGAAACAACATCTGCAAGAGTTTATGCTTTGGTATATGTTTCTCAAAAGACCTTCTATAATGGTGGATACTTGCTTCATTGGCAGCGTAAAAGGATATGATCAGGATTCGAACTTGAACTACATGAAATTTACCATGCTTTAAAATTGACTTTTCCTTTTGTCACAATACGTGCATACTTTTATTTTTCTCAAAACATTAAAAAAAAAAAAACTAACTAATTCCTTTGGGTATCTTCTGAAATAGTGTTCTTAATATGTCTTAAAGAACGAAGGCCTATCACCCAGATCGAACGAAGATATAAAACCAAATTTTCAGATTGAAAACAGGTAACTCAACACTAAATGGCCATAGAAACAGAATGTGTTCACAAAATATAGCAAAATGTAGACACTGCCCAAACTCGTTGGAGACAGTAGAACACCATACACTAGTGCCGTGCACTACAGGGAATAAGACAGCTCCTACCACACAACCCATTCTTAGACAATACACTTTATAGCAGCCCAGAACAGCTTATACGAGCTGCGCAGTACCACATAATGGCACCAAGGTCACCAAGAGCTGACACTCAATGACAGTGGATTAAAGTCAAGTCAAGGAACGAAAGCTGACCAAGGAAGGCAATCATTAAAATATCCAAATACAAGCGAGGGCAAATACTTACATCGCTTTGATTTAACAGGAATGCCTTGTAGGCCTATAGCTAAAAGTTGATTTTCTTAATGTGTGTCCTATCCAACATCAGCGTCTTCTTTTCCCCTCTTGTTCCACTGGCACTTGTCTGGTCCTTGTCGTCAGTTCTACATTAGTGATCTTAACATACCATTTCAAATCATTATATTCCCCGCCAACAGCCATTTCCTTTAAGGCGATCTTTGTCCTCTCAAGGCTGTGTGTGGTCCCGGTTGCCGGTCCTCCCAGCGCAGTAGAGGCAGTGAGTGGGAACTGTGTCTGTGCCAGACTGCCCTTTTTCGAAGACCTTCGGTCCCGAAAGGATTTTGGCTGGACGGGCGTCTGGGAGGCATGGCGAAATGGTTTTATAGCGACAGGAGTAGAGTACACATGAGGGCAAGTTCGGGGCACAGCGGATTGATCTACCGCTTGCTTATCACATTGATCACAGAAACAACAGTTAAAAGTCTGTTGTACCAATATACGCCGCTAGGTGTGACGTAACAACGGACGATTTCTTGTTGCCCTAATGACGCCGCAAGGTGTTATGGCCGAAGACTGCTTAGTCGGTCGGCGGTCAAAGGAATAATAATAATAATAATAACAGCCATTTATGAACTCGATCTCGTGAAATGATCTAAGTCAGCGTTAATCTCCCGGCACACAAGCGTTACTCCAACCACATTGTAACGTCGACACACGGCGAGGAAAAATGCCTCGGAGCCGGGAAAATCGTTTGTAATCTTCTCGTGCAGTAGTCGACAGTCGTGTATCTTCTAACCCCCTCCACCCTTTCGCGATCTCCTCCCCAGGGGTTAGGTTTTTGAGATTACAAGCTAAGCTCCCAGTTTGTAAAAATCTAGCCATTTTTTCCCCTTCGTGTGCACTCAACGGGTGTTTGAAACACGTATCGCGGAAACGGCCGGCGAGGGTAAACAGATCGCGACCGCCTCGCGAAGAATTCTGACTCGTGAAGAGGGTGGGGCGTCACCGGGGCTTTCATCACTGATACGGGCCAACAAGTGCCCGCTGAAACAGAATAACCCAAGAAACTGTTGTTCCCCGCAGGGGTTGAATTACAGTGACTGGGATACTTGAGAGACTTCGATGAAGACGCCGGCTACGATCATATTTTAATCGCCGTCAAATTGTTAATATTTGTTTCTAACAATTTTTTTTTTTTTTTTTACTTTTTGACGTGTTTCATGGAAACTGACATTTAAAAGTATGGATGACACAGTTAGTTGGCCTTCACATTGTATCACACTGCTAGGACCCACCCGTGTGTTACCGGATCTCCGAAAGTGTAGGCTATGAATTGAGATTACTGCCGTAATGAAGTGTTAGCCTATAGAGAATTTACTAAGTCTCTGCTTTATAAGGTGGGGTGACCAGCTCCTTTCTTCGCTGCCTTTGCCTTCCATAACTCAAGAGCGGAGTCGGGTACCCACTTACAGTTGGGTAAATCATGTACAACAGAAAATTAACAGTAAGCGACCAGGAGCACGAGAAAGCCATCCCAAAGAAATTAATTCTTATCCAGTTGTGCTCCCGATGGATCATGTATCCACCCCTGCAGCCGGACATCTTACAGAGAACCTGCACAACAGCGTTCACGTGTTCTTGCAGGGGTGGTTTTGGAAGCAGCTTGTGTACATGAGGAGCTTGACAGCCTTTTGCTCGACCTCATATTTATCGTCGCTAACGACAAGCTTGAAGGGCCAGACCTTTCTTTGTCTTGACCCCAACGACCTACACTGGTCATCCAAAGTAAAAGAAATGCCGCTCCTTTATGATTTCTGACTCACTTATTTCACCTGAAAGATCGTCTAGAGTAGGGGTTCTTAACCTTTTTACGATTACAGACCCCAAATGGATTGCCAAATATGTTCACCAGATTTATTTATATAAAAACGGCAAGTCACAAATACACAAGCTGTTCAGAGATCGAGTCCCATACCCCCATCATTTGGTTCCCATACCCCCAAGGGGTATCGATACCCCTGGTTAAGAATCTCTAGTGTCTAGATCAGGGTTGGGCACACTTCAGCATGCCAAGTTCTACTTTTAATTTTTCAATATTTTTTTAAAATAGAAAAATGATCCCGTTCAACCCTTGATGGGTTATAACTAGAATGCATAGTGTAGTTAATTAAAGATAATAATTTTGATTTCCGATATCAAAATACGGTTTTCACCTGCCCACTTCACTCAGTTCAAATAGATTAAATAACAGATTAAAAATTGTGTGAATGTATGTGTGTGCTCTCCCCTTTCCAAAGAAATAAAAAACACAAACAGAAAACCAAAAAAAAAAAAAAAAACCCAACCAATAAAGATAAAAAATTGTCTCTCACAACTGTTATGTTGTTAACAAGGGGAAGAATGGCAGAAAATATCGGGGTGTCTGGGACAGCACCCAATCCACCAGTCATCATCCATCATCATCAAGCATCACAAGACACCCTCCAGAGTCTCACTTTCCCGTCACACCATCATTGATCCTTATACATTACTTTTAGTTCTTGTTATATGCTACTATATTGTGCAGTTCTCTTTATCTATTCTCAACGTCTGTGTGTGTATATATATATATATATATATATATATATATATATATATATATATATATATATATATATATATATATATATATATATACACACACACATACATATCAATACATATATTCTCAATTACAACCCTTCTCCACATTTTCGGCGCATTCTTCGCTCTTACAGCACTTTTCTGTCAATTCGCAATCACCAATAGAAATCTCTGAAATCGGAGTCAGACGCCATCTTGATGTCGATCAGTGGGTTTGATCCTACAATTTGATCGTTCTGCATCTCTCAGTATTCTCTAACGTTTTAAACTTGTTATATTATATACTTAGATTAATTTTTACTTAAATTGTAATGACATCCAAGTCTGCTAATGAGAAAAAGAGGAGTCGTAAGCCTCTAACTTTAAATGCAAAGTTAGAAATGATAAAACTGAGTGACCAATGTTTAACGAATGCTGAGATAGGCTGAAAGCGACGTTTGGCACGCCAAACAGGGAGTTCAATTATTAATGCAAAGAATAAAGTGTTGAATGAAATTAAAAGTGCTACACCTGTGAATACTAAAGTGATTAGAAAGCGTGCCCTAAACTGTATATTCTTAATAGTATTCTATGATTTGTATGTCTAGTTATATTGCTAACTTAATTTATGATAGTGTAAACATGTTATTAGGCTTTGCTATACATTTGCAAGAGAAATAGTGATTCTTTGCTTTACGGCGATTCTCGCTTTACAGCAAAGGCCTGAAACCTCGTAGTTCCTGCAGTGTGTGATGTCAACATGTTTCATTCTTTCTCTCCGGGTACGGTAACATTAATCGCTGTCTACTCAATCATTTCATCTCGTACCATGTGATGTTCTCCCCCTGTACCTTGGGCGGGGACCGTGTTTGGCACTAGTAGCACCTAGTGCTTCGTTAACACCTTATATAATTAGTTGATGAGAAAATCTCGCCAGCATTTTTGCAGAAAATGTGGAAAAGTCGCATATTGCACCATGAAAACTAAACTGAACACCCATGAAAAGAATACGTTGCAATCTTTTCATGGCGCATTCTCGGAGAAAGTACGGACACAGCGCGCATTGCACTTTAAAAACTAAATAGAACACCCACAACACGAGCACGCAGGCCTCTCTATTTTTTTGTTCATGGTGCGTTGACCAAATAAATTCATGATAAGTTTGACTACAAAGATCCAGTGAAGTTGAGATGAAATGAAAAGCCATGGAATGACCACGTGTCGCATAGAGATTTATGATCAATAAATTTTCTATATTCTTTTCTTTTCTGCCCGTGTCCTCTACTTTATTATCGCTCTTTTATCCTTTTCCTGTTTTTCGCATTCGTTCGTTTGCGAATATATATATTTTCCCATTCTAACGTTTACCTGTTTCTTTTCTCTTACTGAGAACGCATTTTATTACGTCAGATGTCAGTCTCTGCAGGTGAGCGAATAGTGCGAAATTCGTCTCGATAGACATGGGATGGCAGACATATCGGTTAAGTTCTCGGCATGAGGTGTGGAAACTGCCATCTGCATTGCTCAGGACTGAGAATAGTTAGACGGAGGTGTCAAAGACGCGTTGTGGCAGTTATGGCCTGCGTCTTAGTTAAGTGTTAAGAGGGGAGAGAGAGAGACCGGCGCTATTTCGGGTTTTCGTAATATCGTGGGATCCTTTGTCCGTTTTCAGATATCTTACCCAGAGTTTTAGACTAGACATTCAATCTCCAAGTTGCAGTAGACGTGGTCGCTTCGTTCTAGATACTTATATTTATAAGTGAAACTCTTAGTTTCGTTGTGATACTTGTAGTTCTGGTTGGAGGTAAATATTTAATATCTATTGTGTTGAGTGATCTAGTGATAAATCGCTTATTTTAATTTTACTAGTTAGATTTCTGTGCAGAAGAAATTAATATTAAGTCTGTTATATTCGCTAGTCGACATGTTACAGTGGAAAGCAGAATATATTATAATTTCTAGCTTAAACTCATGCAGCTGTAAATGAATTAAATTAAATTGTGAATAATCAGTCGAGAATATTTTAACTAACTTATAACTGCACTGATTCATCATTGAGTATTGACGAAATACGTATGTATTTCTAATTCATGATGACTGATTTTGTGAATATAACTTATTTCACGGGAGATTTAAATGATAATACAAGCTTTACGCTTGCAGTTTATAATGTAAGTTATAACCGAGGGAATAGTATGTATAAGTATTTTATATGTTGTTTTCTCTTTATTCAGTGAAATTGGGGTGACCCAACTTTGCCAGCGTTGAGTACTGAGTAGTATCTGTGAAGAACATAAACATTTTATTCTTAAAGACCTGGGTGTATAAAGTAAAACCTGTCTGGCATTGCATTGGCATCCAGAACGACAGAGTACCCATTCCATAAACTTTAAGATTTAAATAAAGTAACGGGCTTATCGCGCCAGATTTAAATTCTTCCTGAGAGAAACCTCAAGTACATTTCAGCCCTTGTGGCAAGTAAAATATTACAATCAATAAACATTCCGACGGAGTTGTGACTAATATGTGGTGTGACCAAATAAAATCCTATACTGAGAGAAGGCAGTTACCTGACATTCCTAGTTACTAGAAATCTAAGCTATTGACACTTTGCTCGATGTTAACGTTCGTGTTTGGACAATTTTAATGGGACAGAACCAGATATCCCTAAATAAGAAATACCAAGGAAACGTTCCCTGAAGAAGCGAATTCAACCTATCTTTTTGGAGCTGGGGTTCCCTTGGCCAATGTCTAACCATGGAGATTCTGTATGTGCATGTCCTAAAAATTGTTTGTCCAGAAGTTGCTACCAAAGCTGTAAGTACGAACGAAAGCTAGTGATCATGGCTGACTGAATAGAGTGAATGCAGGACTGAGCGATTCTTTTATTGTTGTATTTTGGCACCCATTTTTTGCTGTCTTAAATGTCTTTATGCAAGTTTGTTTTGTTGCTAACAATATTTTTCCTTAGGATAGATCAGAGTATCCAAGTCGTTGATACCTTTAAAGGGAAATCTTAGACTAAATCATATGTATCCGTGACTCTTTGGGGCTATCACTTTTCTTCTAACAGGACTGTGGGCTATACATCGAGGGAAAAGATCATACCAACGGGTCTATCATTCTTGTAGCATTTCATTGACTTTATGACTATTTGTATATGTTTGATGTAATTTTATATGTTGTGATGGAAGTTTATTTTGATAATTAAACTTCACAATTAAACTTAATCAGTGTGGCGGTCAGTTCGTTCCCAAATATCTATATTTTCATTTGTCATAGTTTTACGTCTGTGTGTCTATTGTAGTCACTTATGTGTGTGTGTATGTGAGGAGTATATATATTAATATATATTATATTAGATTTGTCTGACTAATCTAACTCTGTTGTAGATGATAGGCTGACTGAGAGAAGCTTCTCGAGTGTCAGAGACAGAATCTACTATATTTCCTCCACCTCACTCGTAAAATCTATTTCTATTTTTCTCACCTCCCACTGAGCTATCACTTATTTCTATGTCTATTCAGAAGGGACCAAACTAAGTCTTAATCACCTATCACAATCTATGACAAATGTGGGCTTGTCCGACGGATTTTTGAACTTAGAATAGCAAGACGAGACGACAAATGGTTGCTCGTTTCCGGGAATTGAACTAAAAATCCCGAGGAAGGACGACAAATGTGGTCTCGTCCGTAGGATTTTAAAAAAAACTTAGAATAGGAAGACGAATACGATAAATATATTAGCTCGTCTGTTATGTTCTTTATTCTGAAATAGAGTAAGAGTGTGATTGTCTCGTGGTATTATGTATCTTTAAAAATAACTATTCCCCTAGACCAACGATCTGTTTATGGGCGTGCTGACCACACAACTAATAATTGTTTTTCCACAGCATTTTGAGTATATACATTTGAGTTATAGGTTGATTTTGTCGGAATATATGTTAATGATTGATTTTGTAATACTAAACGCTGGTAAAGTTTGTGATTGTCTAGCAATCACAGGGTTCTGAAGAAGTAGGTGTTTGAGCTAAGCTAAGGAGTGCGTTCAGACAATTACGTCTTGTTAATTGCCTCCCTTACCCTAACTGTCTTCAGGGGTGAACTTGTAGTGGACTTAAAATTAAGGGAATTTTTTTTTCTCTCCTTAAATTTTTTTGTAATAATTATTTTGTTTCCACTGTAGCAACTTATTTTTTTTTTAGTGAGTAATCTTAACTACCATTTATTTGGCGTAGTCGTCTGCATTAGGTGCTTTATTGCCGATTAATAGCAGCGATAGTTAGATACTATATCATAGGAGGAGGTATCCCAGGTTAAAGTATATCATCTTTTGTTTGGTATTTTCTCGTAATTGGAAGGAACCAGTGTATCCCTTTCTTCTTTTCCTTCTCGACTAGTCCCAGTCAGCTATTTACTATGGCCGAGAAGGCAAAGCTTAGGCAGATCCTTAGGGTCGAGGCAACAGAAGAAGGTTTGGATGGAGAACAAGCGAAAGCTTTCGTCAGGGACGAACTTGAGAGATATGACGTGGAGAAGTAAGAAGAAGAACTAAGTAGGAAAGAAGAAACGAAGAGGAAAGCAGCGGAAGATCGTCTATTACAGCAGAAGAAGATGGATGAGGAAATGGAAATTCACAGGGCGCAGCATGAGGAAAGAGAAGGAGAGACAGCACGAGAAGGAGAGGGAGGAGAGAGAGGAAAGAGAGAAACAGAGACAGCACGAGTTGGCGCTTAAGGCTCTAGAAGTTCAAAGTCGTGGTGCTGCCTCTACCTCCAGCAATGGAGAGTCTTCTCCTCATTCTTCCTTAACTGATCCTTCTAATACTCAATCTACTCTTCTCACTGCTATGTCTTTCGCTCTAGAATCTTTCCCTTGTCCTAATGAGAAGATTGACACGTTTCTAGAAAAATTTGAGAAAATTGCAACTCTGTACGGTTTAGAGAGGTCGCGTTGGAATATGAAGCTTTCCCAGGCTTTAAAAAGTTCTGCGTATGATGTTTACGCCAAACTGGAGAGCAGCCAACAAGACAATTACGACGTCTTGAAGAAAGCGTTACTGGAGCGTTTTGAAATGAACACGCGCAAATTTTTGCAACTGTTTCGCAACAGCAGAAAGGAGAATTCTGAAACTTTTTAGCAGTTCTCCTCTCGTCTAAAGGGATATCTGACAAAGTGCCTAGAGCTCTCGCAGCTCCCCTCTACCTATGAAGGTCTTGAGGAATTTGTTATAACAGAACAAATAAAGAACACTTTGTCTGCGGATACCCGGAGATTTCTAGCTGAGCAGGGTGCAGAAAAGCTTGAAGACATTTGGGAAAAGTCTGAGCGTTATCAAAATGCGCTGGCCGAACTGCCGGCCACAAAACGTAAACTGACAGAAGAGCATTTTCGAAAGAATAATCTAGACCAATCTTCTCATGCTTCTAATCAGAATAACCACAGAGAAACTGGACCCCAAAACCCCCCTCCAGAAAAATCCAAGTTCTACAAAAACAAGTACCCCAACCACAGTAAACAGTCTGATCAATCCGACCGCCCTTCATGGCACCGCAGCCAGCGAGGACAAGGTGACAAAGGGAAAACCCCTGCACACGGGACTAATGATCAGGGCGAGCATACTGAGCATAAACGCATCGGATGCTTGCTAACAGTCTCGCAAGGCGGAATTATTGACAGTGATTCCCAACCTGAGGGAGAGAGACCCTCAACGCGAGGTACTGTTATTTTGAACGGTTCTCAAACTTTTTGTTTATTTGACACGGGGCTTTCTTTTGATTGTATTGTTGCCAGACACCTGGTTAAACCCGGTCAAGAGACAGGAGAGACCGTCCAATTTTGTGGAGTTTCTAAGAGTGATGCACCTACAGCGCTTCCCATCGCACTGGTGGAGATCCACTCTGAGTTTGTCAGAGGCGTGATCAAAGCGGCTGTTATGGATGACCCCATCTACCCAGTCATACTTGGCGGTAGATACGTGTTTATTGGGAAACCGGAAGAGCCGATTGTGGCAGCAGTAACTACAAGAGGGCAAACCAAGAAGGAACGGGAGCCTGCACCTAATTTGTTACCTATGGAACTTAAAGAAGCGCAACAAAAGGACCCTACTTTGGCACCCTGCTTTAGGAAACTGCCCATGATCAAGGAACTCAGACAGCATGGGAACATTTTTTCGAAGGATGGCGTACTTTATCGCAGAACGGGCAAGCCTGACCAAGGTTACAACCAGCTCCTAGTACCGAAACAGTACAGAAGCCAAATCCTAGAAATGGGGCACTCTCTTCCCTTCAGTGGACATATGGGACAGAACGCCACAAACCAACGGATAACTACTCATTATTGGTGGCCAGGAGTAAATACTGATATTATCAGGTATGTCAAATCCTGTGCCCAGTGCCAACGTGTACCACCCAAGCAACGGACACCCCCAGTCCACATGGGTGAAATGCCAATAATGGGAACACCATTTGAACGGGTTGTGATCGACATTTTAGGACCCATAGAAAGGACTAAAAGAAAGAACAGGTTCATCCTCACCTTAGTCAACACATGCACTTTATGGGCAGAAGCTATCCCGCTAACATGCGCAGATGCCAAGCATGTCGCAGAAGCCCTAGTGCAGATTTTCACTCGGTTGGGATTCCCGCAGCAAGTGTTGACGGATAACAGATCTCCATACCGGAACCTGTTAATGGGTGAGATTGTTAAGATCTTGAGGAACCAACACATCTACATAAAGCCTTATACTCCGGCCGGAAATCGGCTCGTGGAACGTGTTAATGGAAACCTCAACATGATGCTAAGTAAACTGGCACAAGTGAAACCTGAAGATTGGGATCTTTGTATTCCTGCAGCTTTATTTAGCTACAGAGAATCTCCTCATACTTCCACAGGATTTCCGCCAGCAACGCTTTTATTCGGCAGACCTATCAAGGGCCCGCTTGAAGCCTTACTTTGGTCGCTGACAGACCAGAAGGCAGATGAGACAGTTGTCTCAGCAAGTAAATATGTGTCGGTTTTAAAGGAAAGGTTGAAACTAGGATGGGACCTAGCATCGACTAACTTTAAGCGAGCATGCACAAAGCACGCAAACCGATACAGGAAAGTCACGAAAGAGAGAGAACTACAAGCAGGAGAGAAAGTTTTTGGTGTTACTCCTCACCGGGAACAACAAACTGAGGATCGGATGGCAAGGGCCGTTTACCGTCCTGAAAAAGATTTCTAAGGCTAACTACCAGATCTCTATTGAAGGAATGGAGAAAGTTTTCCATTTAAATCTGTTAAAGAAATACTTGGAAAGACCAGTGCCGACCTCCGAACATCTCCTGACGATCGCCAAAACTGACGAAGATGACGATATTTGCAGGAAAATTCCACTGCAATCACACGGAATCTTTCAAAAATGTCAAAAGCGGCGACGCTCTTTCAAGCGCGCATGGAAGACATTCCAGAGAAGGAAGAATGGTGGAAGGGACTTGAGTAGGAATTGGAGAGAGACGGAGGGGGGAGATGAGAGAGAAGAGAACAGACACCCTGAAGCTACGGATATAGGAAATTTATTTCCATAACGTAGACATGGAGTGCTTCCATATCTTAAAGGGGGACGTTCTGTCGCATAGAGATTTATGATCAATAAATTTTCTATATTCTTTTCTTTTCTGCCCGTGTCCTTTACTTTATTATCGCTCTTTTATCCTTTTCCTGTTTTTCGCATTCGTTCGTTTGCGAATATATATATATTCCCATTCTAACGTTTACCTGTTTCTTTTCTCTTACTGAGAACGCAATTTATTACGTCAGATGTCAGTCTCTGCAGGTGATCGAATAGTGCGAAATTCGTCTCGATAGACATGGGATGGCAGACATATCGTCTAACATTTTCATCTGACAGGGCGCTCTACGGTTAAGTTCTCGGCATGAGGTGTGGAAACTGCCATCTGCATCGCTTAGGACTGAGAATAGTTAGACGGAGGTGTCAAAGACGCGTTGTGGCAGTTATGGCCTGCGTCTTAGTTAAGTGTTAAGAGGGGAGAGAGAGAGAGAGAGACCGGCGCTATTTCGGGTTTTCGTAATAGCGTGGGATCCTTTGTCCGTTTTCAGATATCTTACCCAGAGTTTTAGATTAGACATTCAATCTCCAAGTTGCAGTAGACGTGGCCGCTTCGTTCTAGATACTTATATTTATAAGTGAAACTCTTAGTTTCGTTGTGATACTCGTAGTTCTGGTTGGAGGTAAATATTTAATATCTATTGTGTTGAGTGATCTAGTGATAAATCGCTTATTTTAATTTTACTAGTTAGATTTCTGTGCAGAAGAAATTAATATTAAGTCTGTTATATTCGCTAGTCGACATGTTACAGTGGAAAGCAGAATATATTATAATTTCTAGCTTAAACTCATGCAGCTGTAAATGAATTAAATTAAATTGCGAATAATCAGTCGAGAATATTTTAACTAACTTATAACTGCACTGATTCATCATTGAGTATTGACGAAATACGTATGTATTTCTAATTCATGATGACTGATTTTGTGAATATAACTTATTTCACGGGAGATTTAAATGATACGACAAGCTTTACGCTTGCAGTTTATAATGTAAGTTATAACCGAGGGAATAGTATGTATAAGTATTTTATATGTTGTTTTCTCTTTATTCAGTGAAATTGGGGTGACCCAACTTTGCCAGCGTTGAGTACTGAGTAGTATCTGTGAAGAACATAAACATTTTATTCTTAAAGACCTGGGTGTATAAAGTAAAACCTGTCTGGCATTGCATTGGCATCCAGAACGACAGAGTACCCATTCCATAAACTTTAAGATTTAAATAAAGTAACGGGCCTATCGCGCCAGATTTAAATTCTTCCTGAGAGAAACCTCAAGTACATTTCAGCCCTTGTGGCAAGTAAAATATTACAATCAATAAACATTCCGACGGAGTTGTGACTAATATGTGGTGTGACCAAATAAAATCCTATATTGAGAGAAGGCAGTTACCTGACATTCCTAGTTACTAGAAATCTAAGCTATTGACACTTTGCTCGATGTTAACGTTCGTGTTTGGACAATTTTAATGTGACAGAACCAGATATCCCTAAATAAGAAATACCAAGGAAACGTTCCCCGAAGAAGCGAATTCAACCTATCTTTTTGGAGCTGGGGTTCCCTTGGCCAATGTCTAACCATGGAGATTCTGTATGTGCATGTCCTAAAAATTGTTTGTCCAGAAGTTGCTACCAAAGCTGTAAGTACGAACGAAAGCTAGTGATCACGGCTGACTGAATAGAGTGAATGCAGGACTGAGCGATTCTTTTATTGTTGTATTTTGGCACCCATTTTTTGCTGTCTTAAATTTCTTTATGCAAGTTTGTTTTGTTGCTAACAATATTTTTCCTTAGGATAGATCAGAGTATCCAAGTCTGTTGATGCCTTTAAAGGGAAATCTTAGACTAAATCATATGTATCCGTGACTCTTTGGGGCTATCACTTTTCTTCTAACAGGACTGTGGGCTATACATCGAGGGAAAAGATCATACCAACGGGTCTATCATTCTTGTAGCATTTCATTGACTTTATGACTATTTGTATATGTTTGATGTAATTTTATATGTTGTGATGGAAGTTTATTTTGATAATTAAACTTCACAATTAAACTTAATCAGTGTGGCGGTCAGTTCGTTCCCAAATATCTATATTTTCATTTGTCACAGTTTTACGTCTGTGTGTCTATTGTAGTCACTTATGTGTGTGTGTATGTGAGGAGTATATATATATTAATATATTATATTAGATTTGTCTGACTAATCTAACTCTGTTGTAGATGATAGGCTGACTGAGAGAAGCTTCTCGAGTGTCAGAGACAGAATCTACTATATTTCCTCCACCTCACTCGTGAAATCTATTTCTATTTTTCTCACCTCCCACTGAGCTATCACTTATTTCTATGTCTATTCAGAAGGGATCAAACTAAGTCTTAATCACCTATCACAAATCTACGACACCACGTGACAATTAGTACCCTTATCAGGACATGCAACAGAATAAAAGCACACCATTATTACCTCCCGTTATATTTTGGCGGGCTGTTCGCTCATAATTCATATTTTGAGGCAGACGTTACTTGAGGCAGACGTGAATAATTTGACTGCTTTAAGTTGTGACAGGTGTATTAGTCATATGACGAATACGTTGAAGAAAATGTATATATATATATATATATATATATATATATATATATATATATATATATATATATATATATATATATATATATATATATATATATATATATATATATATATTTATATATATATATATATATAATTTGTTGCGACCGCGTGATTATAACCTGCGTGTCATGGGGCCATGTAAGGGGTCAAGGGATTAAAAAGAAAAAGGGAAAGATAGTCTCATAAACAGATAGTCTCATAAACAGATAGTCCGATAAACATATAGTCTCATAAACAGATAGTCTCATAAACAGATAGTCTCATAAACAGAGTCTCATAAACATATAGTCTCATAAACAGATAGTCTCATAAACAGATAGTCTCATAAACAGATAGTCTCATAAACAGTCTCATAAACAGATAGTCTCATAAACAGATAGTCTCATAAACAGTCTCATAAACAGATAGTTTCATAAACAGATAGTCTCGTCTCATAAACAGATAGTCTCATAAACAGATAGTCTCATAAACAGATACTATTTATAAGGGAGTGAAGTGTTTTTAGAGGCTTCACCTCACTAGGACCAGCTTTTTTGTGTGATATGAGGTAATAAGTTCCCTTCGTCGCTGCTTTTGCCTTCCTGGCTCAAAAGCAGAGTGGGGTATCCATTTACGGCTGGATGGGCTGAGGCGTGACAATACCCGGTTTCTCAGCAAGGAACAGTAAAAGGAAAGCGATCTAACCGCTTAGCTAACGGGACGCTCAGCAAGGAACAGTAACACTGTAACCTTTCATGCATGTCATTAAAGGCGACTGAGGAGGGTTGGGCATGGGGCCAGCTACCACGTTGTTAAAATGTACGCCACAAAGACTGCAATAACAATATCCATAAGTCAACTAAAGAAAATAATTCAGCTCAACCATGCAAGACAGAAGAAGGTCCTCGGGTAAGAAGGGTTGTTGATATGGTGCAACAAGATCACCAAAGTGGAACTGATGTCAGTGGAGCAAGAGATGATAAGAAGGCGTTAACGATGGATAGAACACTCACTGATATCATTACAAGTCAGTCCTTGCCCTGCATTCCCCAGGTTAAGAGAGAAGTTCCCCCGGGGGGGGGGGGGGGGGGGGTCTCTGAAGAGACAAAGAAAGAATACGCCAACAGCACCCTCAGGCTTATCGTCTAAGGCGCCTAATATGAGGTTATGCATGCATGGGAGCTAGCAACCTCATGTAAAACAAGTTGCCATAGAAACAACTGTTGCGAAAACGCTTGGCGGCTTGGTGCAGGATTCCTGCCAGGGAGATCAGCTGCAATGGAAGCTTTATGCTCAGTGTGGAACGCAAAAGAAAATTATGACCATGTTATTATAAAGCATTCAGACACCTGGTGTCATTAAAACCGTTTTAATATCTTTCAGTCCAGAACTTTCCCGTCATGTACCATTTTTCTTCTTGCTCTTATCTGTTTCTCGGCTTTTCATTACTTCAAACTGTCTTTTCTACTTCTGTCGTCTTTTGAATTTCCTGCTTATAAATTAACCTGGTCGCTTTTATAAGGATATGGTTTCAAAAATATAATCCTTTTGTGTCAACTTTGATTCAGACTAACCCTATGTTACGGATTCTACACGGCCGGGTTTAGTTCAACAAGTACCTAACCGCGGCATACAGGAATATTTAAAACCCAGAACGCGAAAGCTAGGTCTAAAAAAAAAAAATCCTGCCCCTGCTTGTTGAATATTCGTTAAAATGTAAATATAACTGTGTACACATTCATCAGATAAAACCCGTAGAGAAAAGATTTTGACGGGGAAAGATGGGATGGAGGGTGGGAACAACGAGGAAGCAGAATATAGCTCTGCTGATTCTCTGGAATGAAAGATTTCATCTGAACATTTATTCCTCCCCGTTCATATTTCATTTCCTCTCTATTCATAAATTTATGTGTATTCTTCTCGTTGTCAATAACTCGCAGTGCAAGCTTCTGTTACCCACCCTTTTTTTTCCAGGTGAGATTTCTTGTTTACTCGATGGCTTATTCTCCCTGCGTTGTAGTTGCTTCTGCTTGGTGTGTTTTATTCAGGGTATTGCTTAAAATGTAGCTATAGATAGAAGAAATGGGTGCTTGAGGAGAATATAGGATTTAAACGGTATGGCTAAGTCACCAATGTGGAGGTGATGGAATAACCACGCAAATTCCAGGGTGACAGGAGGTGAGGAAAGGGCGTTGGCTTTATATAGAGTGCACACTGGATAAACTAATTTGATAGAATTACAAGGCAGGCTTGCTCTTGAATTCCTAAGGTAAAGGAAATGGAGGGATACCTAAGAATACCTGGAATCTTCAACTCAGTTGCCGTCAGTTCTTTTGTATGGTTGTGAAATATAGAGAACAACAACCATAGAGTTACGTACTTTTAGAAATGGATGATTGCGTAGAATAGGATTGGGATGATACGGCAAGATCACTAATGTGGAACTGATGATAAGGTCACTGATGTGGAACTGATGATATGGTCACTAATGTGGAACTGATGATAAGGTCACTAATGTGGAACTGATGATAAGATCACTAATGTGGAACTGATGATAAGATCACAAATGTGGAACTGATGACTGTCGTAAGTTTTATAGATAGGCCTTTTTGTTATGGTCCCAATCGAGCCGAGGTGAGATGGTGAAATCTAGGTGAGAGAAAGGTGTGAGAAATAGTCCTGGTTACGAGGATTACAGAGTGTAAATAAAAAAAAAAAACACTGTCTTGGATTTAATAATAGTTTCAATTCAACCTACCCAGTCCGATACGCTTACTGGAGACGTATTCTTTTCCACTTTTGATGCTGGTTCAAATACACTCCTGTCGTACGCACACACAAACAATTTTGTGACATCAATACGTACATACGTAGAAACGAACAGGTGAACTATGGGCACATATAATGGGGCAGGGGAGGTCTTGACCAAAACTAATAGCTTATGGGTTATAAAATTTATTATATCTTTAGAAAGAAAAAATAGATTACAACAGTTAATACATCGTTATCATGTCATCAGGTGAAATTGTAGTTACATAAAGGGAAAATAAATAAACAATATATATTCTCATAGACCCTCCCTCTGGAACATGGAAAAACTAGGAAAAGGATCCCACCTGAGGTTGTTTACCCATCAGATCAAACAAAGGATTGACAATGGGAGTGGGGGTAGTCTTGACGGGTAACCGGTATGTCCTTAGTTTAACTGTCCCGTGGGCCTTCGGATTTAGTGAGAGATAGATAACAGAGAAGATGTTATATTAGTAGTAACATTGAGCGAATAAATTCTTTCGTTCCGTTTTCACGCTCTACATTCATTCCGTGAGCTCACGATCATTCTAACTTACCCTCTGCCGACACTGCATACATCCGTGGAATTAATAAAAACACAATGTCTTTAAGACTATTATATGTCCAGTGCAGCCCCAGAAAAGCTCCGTCTAGGCACTGCTATTTTTCTCGGAGATTTCGCTGAATTGGTGCGTTGATTTATATTTTTCCTGGATGGGGTTATTCCTTTTTTCGCACTGCAGGTATTTGGTGGGGTTAAGTTTTTCTCTAGGTTTTCTGTCGTAGTGAAAAATGTGAAGATATCATCACACATCGGAATGTTACTCTCAGGCTGTTCTCTGAATGAATAGCTGAAACTGTTCTCTGTATAGTTGGTGTTAGGAACACTGTTTACTGTCATGGGGTTTGATTAAATAAATGTGTGCTTTAAGTTCTGCCTCATCAGGCCAGGGAACTTTATATGATTTAATATAATATATCTGGCATTGTCCCGTTCCAGTTAAACTTAACACAATTTAGCATTTGACGTGGGTTTGGTTATTTAACCGCTTTACTGGTTTTGCAAAGGACTTATAAGGGTCTCCAACAATCAGATTTTGGTATAGTCAATGTTATTATGTTTGGAACATATACTTTGGGATGCCATAAGCCATCTGAACATGACTCTCTATATAATAAAAAACCGTTGGATCGAACAAGGTATGATCACCTGTATAAAGAGAATATATAAAACAAGTAATTCTACTATAATTATTTCTAACACCCGCGGTTTATATAAGACCTGCAAAATCACTCCGGTATTAAATTATTTATATTAAAAGAACTTCACGAGTGACTAGCTAATGTATCGTTTTAATTGACACTAGCTATGAACAGTTAATTACTCAAAATTTACACGTGGTGAAATAGAAATATGGTTATTAAACAATTTTGCTCGCGTAGCGTTTAAGATTATGTTGCACATCTATTATCTCGGGAAATAACGGATAGTTACATTATTTGATTTATGACTGGAAAACTTTGCGATGGGTTTATTTAATATGTTTAAATTAACACAAAAATCCAGTGAAATAAATGAAGGAACTAAACGACTAAATCACTCAAGACTAATATATTTTACCGTAGCACCAGAATGAATTAGACTCCAATATAGCAGAAAATCCAAAAGAAATCTTGTAAGATTCACTAAGCTAGCCTTCAAATCTCTGGGCAACGAATGATAACCGCATTTTCCAGTGGTACCAATATATAGTTAATAGATGGAAGGTAATAGAGACATGCAAAATTTCTCGCCTTATTTGATATTAGGGAACTATTTCGTTTCAGCGCCGCCAGTCCAAGCTCTCGATTTCCCCGTTCGTATCGGTCCGCCAGCGATTCTAGCCCTCTTGACTGGTTCGATTAAACATGTGAACCGTAGGTGAGAAAAACTCTGCTTCGTTCTTCTGTGACTACACGTCTTTGATGGTAGCCGCTTTGCCGTTTTCCTCTGGCAACGCCCTTCTAGACGGGATGACAGAAAAAGGTAGGGAAATGCTTGATTATCATGGCTCTAGAGATAGGCAGTAGGTATGGCTAACTAAACCTAAGACGAAACGAACTCCTGGATCTTCACATGCTAACTGTTTACATATTAATTAGCTCGCGTTGGGGAAAATCCACGGTGGATAGTGCATACTAATTAACACGTGTGGTAGAATTCCACGTGGGAAACACGTTGCGATTTAACTACACACACATTCAGGGGCCTCGATGCTATTCAAGGCTACTCTTATTATCATCCGTCAATTCAGGGACAGCTGAATTTCATCCTATCCGTCACAATCGTCCCCCCTTTGAGACATGAAACCATTTTTCATGTTTCATTTATGACAATGAAGCTGCCCTGATCGGTAGCTTTAGGATGATTGGTATGTTCAGTTTCCTCCTCTTCTTCCGTAGTCCAATTTCTACTCATGAAATCAGCTCCGACATTCTGTCTTCCCGGAATATATTCCACTTTGAAGGAGTACACGCTTAATAGCAAGGCCCAGCGAATGATTCTTGCGTTAAACTCCTTATTAGCGCCAAGAAAAGCTAAGGGAGCGTCGTCTGTTTGCACCATAAATGATGTACCGTACAGAGATTCATGGTGACGTCTTATCCCATGAATTAGTGCAAACATTCTCTTTCAACTGTGGAGTAGTTACGTTCAGCCGTATTCAATTTACGACTGCCATACGAAATTGGGAATAACAGATTCGGATTGGTGTCATCTGCTTGAAGCAGGGTTGACCCAATGCCCTGACCCGAAGCGTCGACCCGCAATACAAAAAGTTTCTTGAGGTCAGGTAGCCTCAAAATGGGATATGCGGACAACTGTCCTTTTAAAGTGCTGTAAGCTTCTTCACACTTCGAATCCCAAATAACCTTATCAGGACGCCATTTTTTGGTAAGGTCTGTCAGGGGCGCCGTTAGCCCGTTGAAATTTCAGATATATTTCTGATAATAAGCGCACAGTGATAGGAAAGAACGGGTGTCTTTCTTCGTTCGGGGCCTTTTAGCTGCAACTATTTTCTCCACATTTTTGCTAACAGGCCACATGCAGCCTTGAGAAATAGTATGCCCCAGGAAGTCTAGCTTTTCAAACCCGATGAGACATTTGCTAGGTCTGGCTGTGAGACCAGTTTCCTGTAGTCTCCTGAGCAGCATAGCAACCGTAGCAATATGTTCATCTTAGGTTTCCAATGCAATTAGTATGTCATCCATGAAATTGTGGATATGGGGACTGTGCAAAGGTTCTAAAAGCTTCCTCATCATCCTGGTGAACACTCCTGGTGTGTTATGCAGACCGAACGGCATCACATTAAATGTGTAATGTCCTTCACTAGTGCTGAAAGCTAACAAGGGTTTAACTTCCTCCTTGACTGGTATTTGGTAATAACCTTTACTCAGGTCAATCTTGGAGAAAATTCTTGCCTTGCTAAGCTTGGTGAACAACTCAGAAACAGTCTGTAGAGGTTCGGGCTGGAATTCCGTTACAGCGTTTAGCACCCGGTAATCTATACACAGCCGAATTTCCTTATTGGGCTTCTGCAACAGTACTACACTTGAACTGTAAGGAGATGTAGACTCACTGATAATTCCTGCTTGACGTAGCTTGTCTATTTCTCCGTGGAGTGCATCAGCTTTAGCGTACGGAATGGGGTAAACTCTGGTTCGAACAGGGGTCTCGTTCATCAATTTCATATCAAATTCTATGAGATTTGTTCGACCAGGTACATCCGTTAAGACTGCAGCGTACTATTTCAGTAGCGCCCTGGTTTCTGTCTGTTGTTCTTCCGAGAGATTGTCGCCGAATTTGACATCTTTAAAGGATTCTGTTTGTTGCAATGGATACTCCATGCAACTATCGTCATCTTCCTCGTCTTCCGTTGCTATGGCGACCGCCAGGAGATGCTTGGAGGACGGCACTGGTCTTTCCAAGTATTTCTTAAGCAGATTAACATGAAAGACCTTCTCCTTTCCTTTAATGGAGATCTTGTAATTAGTGCATGAGATCTTTTTAAGGACGGTAAATGGCCCTTGCCATCCGATGCGAAGTTTGTTGTTTCCGGTTGGAAGTAGCAACAAAACTTTCTCCTCTGGTTGGAGTTCTCTCTCTTACTTACTTACTTAGTCGTTCCTCTTCTACCGTGAGGTGTAGAGGTTTGGAAGAGAGAGCGCCAGACTATCCTATCGGCTGTCTTCTTCCTGGCCTGGTTCCATTCTAGTCCTCGGTCCTTCAAAGATTGTCTAATATTGTCCTCCCAGCGGACTCTGGGTCGTCCTGGAGGTCTGGATCCCTGGCTCTTTGTTTCCCATGCTTGTCGTGGTAGCCGATCTTCTCCCATTCTGCAGACATGGCCAAACCATCTTAGTTGGGACTGTTCTATTTGGGTCTGCAGCGGGTGAGATTTTAGGCCTTGACGTATCGTCTGGTTGCGGACCATGTCTCTTCTTGTTACTTCAACCACCTTCCTCAGATACCTCATTTCTGAGGTTTGGATCTGGCTTTTTGTGGGTTGTAGTCATTGCCCATGACTTGCATCCATATGTCAAGACTGGGACATAGGTGGAGCGGTATACAGCCATCTTCGTTTTCTTACCAACCTCTTTCTTGCTGAGGAATCCTCGATTTATGGCCTGATAAAGTCTCCCAGCCGCTGCTTTTCGAGTGGCCAACTCTTCTTTGATGCCCCCCTTTCGGTCTATAATAGCTCCGAGATATTTAAAGTGGTCGACCTGCTCCAGGACCTGTTCTCCCAACTTAATCTGATGTTTTCTTTCTTGTGATATCACCATGGATTTTGTTTTAGAGCTGCTTATGACCATCCCTCTCTTCTCCAGCTCTTCCTTCCAGACTTGCAGGTTGGATTGGAGATGTGTCTCTGATTTAGCAATCAGGACAACATCATCAGCAAATGCTAGCTCTGAAATACAGACCTGTCTCATCTTCCAGTACCCCACTGAATACTTTCTTGTTCTCTCCTTACATGCCTTGATGACATCGTCCATGAGGAGTATGAAAAGATAAGGTGACAGGATATCGCCTTGTCTTACACCAGTGGTGGTCCTGAACTCTTCTGACTTATAGTTTGCTGTCCTCACATAATTTCTGCAAGACTTGTAGAAGCTCTGTATAGCATGAATCAGAGGTGCTGGAATATTCTTCCTTGCCAAACAGTCCCAAAGTTTGCTCCAGGGGACCCTGTCAAACGCCTTTTCCAGATCTATGAAACAAAGATGGATCTCACTCTTGTACTCAAGGGCCTTTTCACTCAGCTGCCTGAGTGTGAAGATTAGGTCTTGAGTACTTCGGTTTGCTCGGAATCCGCACTGGGCTTCATCCAATTGTGGCTCAGCTAGGCATCGGAGTCTCTGCTCTAGGATTCTAGAGTAGATTTTACCAGGGACACTGAGAAGGGATATGCCTCTGTGGTTTCCACATTGTCGATTGTCACCCTTTTTGAAAATCGGTGTTATGATGGCAATCTGTGGTAAAGTGGGATGATATAAATATTTATAGGGACTTAGTGTACTGACTGAGATCAGCTGTGAAGGTATCTGTATCTAATATGTGTAGTGTTTTACAAATAACCTTACTTACTGCCACATATTTATATCTCAGTCAGAATTATTCTGGAATATTGTGTTGGCAACGTTATATGTCTAGGGTTATGCAAATGATGAAGTGTAAGTCACCACAACAACAACAGATAAACAATTTAATTATTCCACCACACTTGACAATACTGTGACACTCACAAACAGTCAACACTCTAGAAGACTATCTTAAAAGATTCAATGATAAATTTCAGATATGTACATATGTATTGATTTTCTCTACAATAGTGATCCTGATTCAACTACACAGTGAACCAGGCAATATTATAACATGTAATTGCAAATATTATGTACACAGATATAAATGTGGTCTTTGCATTGACATACAGTATTAGTAATCTATGTGTGTGAGTTGTGATGTGGTAATATGAGGTAATACTGGTTTTGTTCTTCAAGATAGATTCTTATTAGACATCATGACTGCATGTGCTTGTGTATGTTTGGAACTAGTATTGGAGATGGTCTCAGTTCCGAACATTAAAACAATTAATTGCCCCTCTTTAATTAAGTCAGTGTCATTTACGAGGGGTACATAGTGTTGAGCTCTTTTGGCCACAGTGGGCTTAACTTTCGTGATGGCGGCAGGCAAGGACTCCTCTGCTCGACTATTCACTGTTTCTGAAGACACCTCACTGGTTACTATAGGGACCCAAGAGTATGTTGTAGCCTCTGGATTCAGCAAACGCTCAGACCAGGTGCGGCTTCAATAACTAGGACCACAGTCCCAAAATTCAAGGAAATAAACACAGATACGTTGACTAGCACTGAATGTAGGCACAAATACTGGCACAAATTCCCATCTGCTTATGTTCCAGGCTTTTATTTAGCAAAAATATGAGCTGGCTTCAACGCACTGTTGCTTTATCAAGCTTATTTGAACTAGTGGTCTCGAACTAACGCTATCAATTAACTATATTAACAGACCTAACCAATCAGGCCATCTCTACCCAATCGTTTGAAAAAAAGTACTCTTACTTCCGTCTCCCTTGACAACAAAAGATAGCATTTATAGTCCGACTAATCGTGTTTAGCCTTACATATCATTCCATCCAATCAATTCAAATGTAACTTGTAGCCTATTTCCGTACAATGGTGGTTTAAAATTCTGCCACTGAGCGACTCCGAGTTTTTAGGTTGTCTGACACCCTCATTATTTTCCTTTGCCTATAATTTATTAATTCCTGGACTATTTGCGTAACACTTAACATATTCTGTGTCAGCAAGCCCTAAGGAATCCAAATATCTCAATCTAAGGGAGCTAGGTGGCTGCGTTCAAAATGTGCATTTTCTACCACCTCCTGTTCACTTCAATCCCCATGTGGTGTCTGGGTACTGTCATGTTTTCAAACGTAAATCCATCTAATGTCATCTTTCCTAATAAGCGTTTTCCAGGTTTTTTAAAACCTAACTCTGGGAAGGGTAGTGTTTTTATCACTGTCCGTCTGAAAAAAAGTTAGTGCATGTGGCCTTA
The DNA here is from genome assembly GCA_024509875.1 of Oreohelix idahoensis. NCBI lineage: Eukaryota > Metazoa > Mollusca > Gastropoda > Stylommatophora > Oreohelicidae > Oreohelix > Oreohelix idahoensis. The sequence goes on from JAMPIV010017326.1 coordinate 76,800, forward strand.
CACGCGTGATAGTAGTAATTGTATATCGCGTTACGCTTGTTGGGGGTGGCATTAATAGCGAGACGCGTGTTTAGTGTTGCATGCGTTCCTGATTTTCAGCCCTCCCTTCTTTCCATCCTACATCCATCTGTCCATTCGTAGTGTAATTAATTTAGGTCATACGCAGTGTGCCTCTCAATGTTTTTTCTTAGAAATGCAATACCCGTTTTAATGTGTTGTGGAAACGCTTGTATTATGCAGTGGCTTATATTTAACGTGGAAACGTTACAATTTTCAGACGAAACATAAAACAAAGGGGATTTCGAGTACTGTCATTGTGACAGCACTGTTCTTTACCATTCTTCTTCCTTTTATAGAATTTATTTGTTAGGCTTTACATTTACTTTTAATTTATATATGTGGATTAGAATTTCTCACGACACAATCTCCCAATCCTTTGGTATGGCCTTGTTGCACCATGCTGCCTGTAGGACCCTTAGGAGTGTTCTCTCTCTTTTGCAGCTTTATTGTATCGTTGAGCCTGTTTTGCGCGCTCTTTCTTAAGGTTGGTTGTGGCTAGGTCCCATCCTAGTTGTAACCTTTCCTTGAGCTGTGATACATATTTGCTTGCTGAGACCACTGTCTCGTTGGCCTTTTGGTCTGTCAGGGACCGAAGTAAGGCTTCTAGTGGCCCCTTAATAGGTCTGCCGAATAAAAGTGTAGCGGGCGGAAATCCTGTACGAGGGGCGATCAAAAAGTTTTGCACTTTAGTATTAAGGAGTGAAGGCACGTACCTGGAAATTGGTGTGAACTTTAGTCCTTCTCTGTGTATTCACTCCTCAAGGCAATGCACTTCTCCCATATCTTCTTCACCTTCCTGATGCCCTGATTGTAGAACACCCCCGTCTGGGCCCGGAACCACGTCTCCAGTTCAGTAATCAAGTCCTGGTCGTTAGAAAAACGACGTCCACGAAGCGGATTCTTCATGTTTGGAAACAGGAAGAAGTCACTCGGTGCCAAGTCCAGTGAGAATGCTAGATGGGGCATGATTTCATACCCACACTGCTGGGCAAGGACGATGGAGCCATGAGCTGCATGAGCTGGTGCATTGTCCTGAAGCAGACGAACACCTCTGGACAGCATCCCGCATCTTTTGCCCTTCATTTCTTCTCGTAACTTCTGGAGAAGGCTTTGGTAGTACGTGGAGTTGATAACGGCCACGAGGAAGGTAGTCGGTGAGTATTACCCCGCGGCAGTCCCAAAAGACGGTGAGCATGACTTTTCCCGCAGAGGGTACCGTCTTTGCCTTCTTTGGTGATGGCGAACAGGAATGTTTCCATTGTTTGCTCTGGTTTTTAGTCTCGGGGTCATAGAAATGCACCCAACATTCATCCACAGTAACCAGTCTACAAAAAAAAATCGTCTTCGTCAGCATTGCAAATGTCCAACATCTGTGCGGATGTTTCGGCTCAATGCTCCTTTTGTCCATGACACCGCTTCATACACAACTGAACCAGTTTCCCGCCAATTTCTCTTTCACACGGCACCCTGCACGCGCCATGTATGCGCAGGAAATGTAAACCAATTGTGTGTCTTTACAATGATACACAGCAATCCCACCTGTCTTAACACTTTCTTAGTAAAGTGCAAAACTTTTCAACCGCCCCTCGTAGATGCCTGGGGAACTTCTCTGTAGGCGAATAAAGCTGCAGATATATACAGGTCCCAATCTTCAGGTTTCTCTTGAGCCAGCTTACGTAACATCATGGTGAGGCTGCCGTTAAAACGTTCCACGAGCCCATTTCCGGCCGGATGGTAGGGACTTGGGTGGATGTGTTTGGCCCTCAAGATCTTAAAGATCTCTTCCATTAACAGGCTACGGTATTGGGATGCGTTATCCGTCAAAACGTTTTGAGGGAAATCCAACCGTGTAAATATCTGCACGAGGGCTTCTGCGACATGCTTGGAATTCGTGCATGTTAGCGGTATAGCTTCGGCCCATAAAGTGCAAGTGTCGACTAAGGTCAGGATAAACCTGTGCCTTCTTTTAGTTCTTTCTAAGGGTCCTAAAATGTCGATCACAACCTGTTGAAATGGTATCCCCATTACTGGCGCATCAACCATGGGAACAAAGGGTGTCCGTTGGTTGGGTGCCACACGTGGCACTGGGCGCAGGATTTCACGTACCTGATAATCTTAGAGTTCATTCCTGGCCACCAATAGTGAGTTTTTATTCGCTGAATAATGGCGTTTTGTCCCATATGTCCGCTTAAGGGAAGAGAGTGCCCCATGTCTAAGATCTGGCTTCTGTACTGCGTCGGTACTAGGAGCTGGTTATTCCCTGTATCAGGGTCGCCCGTTCTACGATACAATACGCCATCCTTCGAAAAGATGTCTCCGTGGTGTCTGGGGTCCTTAGCCATGGGCAGTTTTCTAAAGCAGGGCTCCAGAGTAGGGTCCTTTTGTTGCGCCTCCTTCAGTTCATTCGGCAGCAAATTTTTCGCAGGCTCCCTCTCCTTCTTGGTTTGCCCTCTTGTGGTTACCGCTGCCACAATCGGCTCTTTCGGTCTCCCAACAAACACATATCTACATCCCAGGATAACTGGGTAGATAGGATCATCCATTATGGCCGCTTTAATAACCCCTCTGACAAAATCAGAGTTTATTTCTACCAGTGCGATAGGAAGCATCCTGGGTGCATCACTCTTAAAAACTCCACATAGTTTGACGGTGTCCTCTGTCTCCTGACCGGGTTTGACTAGGTGCCTGGCGACAATACAGTCAAAAGATAATCCAGTGTCAAAAAGACAAGTAGTAGAGGTACCGTTCAAAATTACAGTTCCTCGCGTTGAGGGTCTCTCTCCCTCAGGTTGAGAATCACTGACATTGACTCTTCCTTGCGAGGCTGTATGCAAGCATCCGATGCGATTTGGCCCGGTATGCTTGCCTTGATCAGACGTCCCTGTTGAAGGGGTCTTTCCCTTGCCTTGACCTTGGTGGCCGCGCTGCCATGTAGGCCTGGTGGGTCGATCAGGATTGTTGTTGTTGGGGGAATATCGGGTTTTGTAGAATTTCGATTTTTCTTGGGGAGGTCTCTGGGTATTTGTTTCTCGTGGGTTATAGTGCTGGGAGGAATTAGAAGAATGGGATGACTGTTCTAGATTTTGTTTTCGAGATGGCTCATCTGTTGGTTTACGTTTTGTGCTGGGAAGTTCGGCCATTGCATTTGCATAGCGTTCCGCCTTATTGAGGATGTCCTCAAGCTTGACTGCGCCCTGCTCAGCCAGAAATCTACGGGTTTCGTTCGATAAAGTTGATTTTTATCTGTTCCACAAGAACAAGTTCAAGAATTCCCTCATATGTAAGAGGTAATTCTGATAATTCCAGGCACTTTATCAAATAGCCCGTCAAACGTGAAGAGAACTGGGGAAATGTCTCCGTGTTCTCCTTTCAGCTGTTTCTGAACATTTGCAGAAATTTGCGAGCGGTCATCTCAAAACGCTCTAGCAAGGCCTTCTTTAACATGTCGTAGTCATCTTGGCTGCTTCCCAGCTTGACGTAAACGTCATAAGCATTACCTTTTAGTGCCTGAGAAAGTTTTAGGCACCACCGGGAACTCTCTAACACATACAGATAGGCCATTTTCTCGAATTTCTCTAGGAAAGTGTCAATTTTCTCATTAGGGCTAGGGAAAGACTCTAAGACAAAAGACATCGCTGCTAGTTGGGAAGATTGGCTACTGGAGAGATCAGTTAACTGAGACTGGTGTGAAGACGGCTCTCCATTATTGGAAGTAGAAGCACCCCGACTTTGGACTTCTAAAGTCTTAAGTGCCAATTTATGTTGTCTCTCCCTCTCTCTCTCATTTGCCCCGCGGGCTTCCATCTCTGCCTCAGTTTTCTTCAGTTCCAATTGACGATCTTCCGCTTCTTTCTTTTCTGCTCTATCTTGTGCTTCCTTCTTCTCTGCCCTCTCTTGTGCTTCCTTCTCCCTAGCTTCTGCCCTCTCTCGTGCTTCCTTCCTCTCTGCTTTATCTTGTGCTTCCTTCCTCTCTGCTCTCTTTCGCTTCCTTCTCCTCCGTGTTATATCTGTCAAGTTCCTTGTTTACAAACGCGGTCGCTTTATCTCCTTGCAGTTCTGTCTCCTTCGCCTCAGTTCTCAGCATCGACCTAAGCTGAACTCGCTCTGCCATGTCACAGAACTGGATGCTACTACGACGAGAGAATAAGAAGAAGAAAAGGAGGGGAAAAAACAAACTCTACGCCGCTTCCAAGAAAAACACAAAATATAAATTACCTGAGATACCTCCTACCGTTATTAATTTGCTAACCTATCGCTGCTATTATCTGTCAATTAAGACTCTTAATGCAGGCGACTATGCCACATTAAATGGTAGGTCAAACAACTAGAAAGAATCTACTATTACTATCGGTAGAGAAAAAATATATAAAAAAATTTATTATATTTATTTTTTTTTTAAACTTTAAGTAGAAAAAAATTTTTTCCTTAAAAATTAAATCTAACCACAAAGCTCGCCCGCCGAAGTCAGTTAGAGAAGGAACGTTATTACCAAGACTTTAAAAAAATCAGAATAGCCGTCCTTTGCTTAGCTCAACTCTGCTAACTTCACCCTTTAGTGACTTTATACAATCACACGATCCAACGGTTTTACAGGTGAGAGAAAGGTGTGAGAAATAGTGCTGGTTACGAGGATTACAGAGTGTAAAAAAAAATACTGTCTTGGATTTAATAATAGTTTCAATTCAACCTACCCAGTCCGATACGCTTACTGGAGACGTATTCTTTTCCACTTTTGATGCTGGTTCAAATACACTATCCTCTCGTACGCACACACAAACAATTTTGTGACATCAATACGTACATACGTAGAAACGAACAGGTGAACTATGGGCACATATGATGGGGCAGGGGAGGTCTTGACCAAAACTAATAGCTTATGGGTTATAAAATTTATTATATCTTTAGAAAGAAAAAATAGATTACAACAGTTAATACATCGTTATCATGTCATCAGGTGAAATTGTAGTTACATAAAGGGAAAATAAATAAACAATATATATTCTCATAGACCCTCCCTCTGGAACATGGAAAAACTAGGAAAAGGATCCCACCTGAGGTTGTTTACCCAACAGATCAAACAAAGGATTGACAATGGGAGTGGGGATAGCCGGGATGGGTAACCGGTATGTCCTTAGTCTAACTGTCCCGTGGGCCTTCGAACTTAGTGAGAGATAGAAAACAGAGATGTTATATTAGTAGTAACATTGAGCGAATAAATTCTTTCGTTCCGTTTTCACGCTCTACATTCATTCCGTGAGCTCACGATCATTCTAACTTACCCTCTGCCGACACTGCATACATCCGTGGAATTAATAAAAACACAATGTCTTTAAGACTATTATATGTCCAGTGCAGCCCCAGAAAAGCTCCGTCTAGGCACTGATATTTTTCTCGGAGATTTCGCTGAATTGGTGCGTTGATTTATATTTTTCCTGGATGGGGTTATTCCTCTTTTCGCACTGCAGGTATTTGGTGGGGTTAAGTTTTTTCTAGGTTTTCTGTCGTAGTGAAAAATGTGAAGATATCATCACACATCGGAATGTTACTCTCAGGCTGTTCTATGAATGAATAGCTGAAACTGTTCTCTGTATAGTTGGTGTCAGGAACACTGTTTACTGTCATATGGGTTTTGATTAAATAAATGTGTGTTTTAAGTTCTGCCTCATCAGGCCAGGGAACTTTATATGATTTAATATAATATATCTGGCATTGTCCCATTCCAGTTAAACTTAACACAATTTAGCATTTGACGTGGGTTTGGTTATTTAACCGCTTTACTGGTTTTGCGAAGGACTTATAAGGGTCTCCAACAATCAGATTTTGGTATAGTCAATGTTATTATGTTTGGAACATATACTTTGGGATGCCATAAGCCATCTGAACTATTATCTCGGGAAATAACGGATAGTTACATTATTTGATTTATGACTGGAAAACTTTGCGATGGGTTTATTTAATATGTTTAAATTAACACAAAAATCCAGTGAAATAAATGAAGGAACTAAACGACTAAATCACTCAAGACTAATATATTTTACCGTAGCACCAGAATGAATTAGACTCCAATATAGCAGAAAATCCAAAAGAAATCTTGTAAGATTCACTAAAAGCTAGCCTTCAAATCTCTGGGCAACGAATGATAACCGCATTTTCCAGTGGTATCAATATATAGTTAATAGATGGAAGGTAATAGAGACATGCGAAATTTCTCGCCTTATTTGATATTAGGGAACTATTTCGTTTCAGCGCCGCCAGTCTAAGCTCTCGATTTCCCCGTTCGTATAGGTCCGCCAGCGATTCTAGCCCTCTTGACCGGTTCGATTAAACATGTGAACCGTAGGTGAGAAAAACTCTGCTTCGTTCTTCTGTGACTACACGTCTTTGATGGTATCCGCTTTGCCGTTTTCCTCTGGCAACGCCCTTCTAGACGGGATGACAGAAAAAGGTAGGGAAATGCTTGATTATCATGGCTCTAGAGACAGGCAGTAGGTGTGGCTAACTAAACCTAAGACAAAACGAACTCCTGGATCCTCACATGCTAACTGTTTACATATTAATTAGCTCGCGTTGGGGAAAATCCACGGTGGATAGTGCATACTAATTAGCACGCGTGGTAGAATTCCACGTGGGAAACATGTTGCGATTTAACTACACACAAATTCAGGGGCCTCGATGCTATTCAAGGCTACTCTTATTATCATCCGTCAATTCAGGGATAGCTGAATTTCATCCTATCCGTCACAATGACAAGATCACAAATGTGGAACTGATGACGAGATCACTAATGTGGAACTGATGATAAGGTCACTAATGTGGAACTGATGAAATGATCACAAATGGGAAACTGATGACAAGATCACTAATGTGGAACTGATGACAAGATCACTGATGTGGGAACTGATGATAAGGTCTTTTATGTGAAACTGATGACAAGATCACACATGTGGAACTGATGACAAGATCACAAATGTGGAACTGATGACAAGATCACTAATGTGGAACTGATGACAAGATCACAAATGTGGAACTGATGACAAGATCACTAATGTGGAACTTTATGACAAGATCACTAATGTGGAACTGATGACAAGATCACTAATGTGGAACTTTATGACAAGATCACTAATGTGGAACTAATGATAAGAACCAGACAAGTGCCAGCGGAACAAGATATGAAAAGAAGAGGATATAGATGGACAAGACACACATTAGGGAAACCTGTTGACAGCATTACAAGGCAGTCCTTGTCCTGGAGTCACCCGGGTATGAGAGGTAGAGGAAAACAGAAAACACAGAGAGAAGATAACTGGAGACAGAAATTAAAGGGATGAGGTAGACATGGAAGTGACGGCACAGGACAGGAGTACTTGGAATGAGTTAGTTGAAGGCCTATGTTCCTTGGGGAGCTGAAAGGTAGTGATGATGCATGATAAAGGGGCACGTGGAGAAAAGAACTGGAGACAGGCATGACATAGATAACGAAGACATAGAAAGAAAAGATTTGAACGGATGACACATAACTGGATGGCTTGGCGAGAACTTATTGAAGGTTTATGCTCCCCAGGGGGCTTATGAGAAATGATGGTGATGTAGATGGAAGAATGTGGGTGGGTAAGTGTGTTACGGATTTCGAAACGGGAGCAAAGCGTGTAATACTGTGACATACCACGCATGTCGTATGACGCGACTAAGGAGGGTTGGATGTGGGGCTAGCTACCCCTATCCTGTAGACATTTTAAGCCACACAAATCTACAACATTAAGAAGACATGGAAGGACCTTGAACTTGTGGCACAGGACAGGAAGACTGGACATATGTTTGTTGAAGGCTTATTCTCCTTCGGGAGCTAAAAAGTGATGATGATGAAGTGTGGTAGACATGACTGGTTACTGTTTGTGAAATATTTTACGTGTAGCGGTAGCAGATTTTATTATTACAAACTAAGTGAAGCAGTTGGATTATTGTTGTTGTTGTTGTTGTTGTTTAACTAGGGCTGCTGAGCTTCTCGCTCTTTTGCAGTCAATACCAAGTTGAAGACCCCTAGGTATTATCTACACTGTAGATCTAGGCTTTTCCTGTGGCTTTTCTGTCATTCTGAAACATGCTGAGTTGAAGTCATGAGCTCCTGTTTCTCTAGCTTGGCTTGCATTTAAAGGATCGTCACATCTGATCCCAAACTAGAAGCACGTGGCATACTGTGCATTTCCCGCCATCCAAGGGGTCTCTCTAAATATGCAGAGCTAAAATACTGTACTCTGGTTCTGGGCTCTCGTGCACAGAGCCACTGCTCACCTCCCCCTACCTATCACTGGGTCCATAGTGAGATCCTCCTGCATGCAGTGAACCAGGTCAAAGCCAAAGAATTACGTCTGGGGCTCAAGTTACTTCTCCAATCTTAGTGTGCAATGCTGGTTTCAGTACAGGGAGAATCCCTAGAAATGTGTGGATGATGTCCAGAGTCACCGAGGGAGTAATTGGCCTCACAGACAGAGGTTCACTTCCACATAAGTATATTGTAGGATTGTACAACGCTGCTGGTCATATAAGGAAGGATGAGTTGGATTATAAGGCTAATGTAGGTGGAAACGCTGGTGGCATTAATTATTGTAGCTTTCTGAACATCAGCGGGAAGTGGTTCTTTATTGCACACACACACGAAATTGTGTAGAAAGAACTGTACGCAAGACATTACGTATGAACAAATATACTGGGTGATTGAAAACTCACGTCCTAGTTTTAAACTGTTATTTCTTCACTACTATCCAACTAATTAATATGAAAGAAATGTCGAAATAACAAGAATTTAGTGACATTTTATTATATTAAATGCTAAGTTACGTTAATATTACAGCTAAGCGGAGATCCAATCTGTTCAACAGATAATTTCATAGCAGACAGCAATTTCTGTTATCTCTTGTAACGTTATTTGTATGTGTGTGGACATTTTAGATTTTGTTTTGTTTCTATTGGCTAAAGACGGTGGAAAGCTGCCTCAGCCTGGTACAAGCAAAACTTGCGAAGAGGCAAAGAGTTTTATCAGAATCAGATACAAGAACACATGGGATGTGGCACATCGAGGCAACACATAAAATGATGCATATTACCAGCTCAGCAGATGAGAACAAGTGGTGATCTTCAGACTCCGCACGGGCCACAACAGATTGGGATATCCTGTATTCAACAAGCTAAAGATAGGAACTGCTGATATGTGTAACTGTGGCACTGATAAAAATGACTGCTGAACATCTGCTTCAAAGATGCCCAACATATGAGCAACAGAGGCAACACATATGGCCATCACCGGTACTATTCATGGAAAAACTCTATGGAGATACAAATAGCCTCAAGCTGATCATTGCTTTCTTTGAACATATTCAAGTAGACGATGTCTGAGAGTGTAAGAAGAAGACGATGTCTGAGAGTGTAAGAAGAAGACGATGTCTGAGAGTGTAAGAAGAAGACGATGTCTGAGAGTGTAAGAAGAAGAAGTTTCTGCAAATACAAAAATAAATACATAAATATAATTTATCTGTCAAATGTCATTTGTTGCTCATTGACGGGCAAAACAAATCTCCGACCCCGACTACAGTTTTCTTAACTAGTGATACGGCATAAAAGTATATAAGTATGGTAAGTGTCTGAATAAATAAATACGTGGCTTTCATAGACTACATTTTAAACTATTCATTCATTCATACAGTAATGCAAAATAACAGATCATCCACACCTGCACACAAATGACTGCTTTGCCAAATACCATGGGGCAAAATAGTTTCATTTTAACAATGACGCGAAAGTTGACAGTGGATATAGTTTATTTTCATTTCTCGGTTGCTTTTTCTAAATGTGCAAACAGATTTCCAGTTTTGATAAAAACTTTAGTTATCATCAGAAGCAATTGAAATTCTACGTTATATAAAAATGGACGTACTTTAACACGAAAGTGGTTTTAGGAGTTCTGTTACTACTTTAAAATGTTATTTCAAATTTTTTAAAGCGCACCCTCTCCCTTGCATGGATCAAACGTGGAGTCTGTCTTGAGTTAAGTCTGGTAGGAGTCGGGACATTTTTTGCCGACTGCACTAAAAAATTACCGACTCCACGACTCCGATTCCACAACCTTGGTTTTGACATTGTTTCATTTATATGATATCCAATAGATACAAGTGAAGTTATAACAATGTAAAAATAACACGTGACTTTTCTATCACATTAGATGTTGTGTTAGTTCTCTGATTAACCGTAACCAAAAACAAGGTAGACTGACAATACTAGATGACAGTTCATGATTGAGCCAGTGAGCTTGAAAATACACAGGGAAAGACAAAGATACTTACTTACTTACTTAGTCGTTCCCCTTCTACCGGGAGGTGTAGAGGTTTGGAAGAGAGAGCGCCAGACTATCGTATCGGCTGTCTTCCTCTTGGTCTGGTTCCATTCTAGTCCTCGGCCCTTCAAAGATTGTGCAATGTTGTCCTCCCAGCGGACTCCGGGTCGTCCCGGAGGCCTGGACCCCTGGCTCTCAGTTTCCCATGCTTGTCGTGGCAGCCGATACCCTTCCAATCCGCAGACATGGCCAAACCATCCCAGTTGGGACTGCCCCACTTGATTGTGAGAGTAAATGCAAGAAATCAGATTGCAGTTGAAGACACATCCCTACAAGATGTAGAATGATACAAATATCTTAGCTACGATATCATCAGTTCCCTTCTCACACCCCATGGAGTATGGGACCATAAGTCCAGCTGGTCGCCAGGGAGTCTGCACCAAAGCAGTTACCTGCTCTAGCGGCGATATTTTCTATAGTAGTTATTTTTACATAATGAGACTAGTCAGCCCAAACGCAAAATCGAAACATTGGTAGTTTTTTTTTTTTTTTAATGAAAGTTTGTAACCTATGAAGCAATCCCAGCAGTCGTTCGGGAGAATACGGAAACGGCGTGTATTGCACCGTGAAAGCTAAAGTGAACGGGGTAGAGTTAAGGTAGGCGTTATCGACTAGTTATCTATCTCTGCATTTTAAGCCTAAATCCTAACGATGAACCGGTCACCGTAACTGTGTTTCCGGCGTAAATGTTTTCTTTATGCGAATAATAAACGGCTCTCAATATTAAAACTAATGGGTTGATTTATTTTATTTTTTATTTTTATTTTTTTTGTTTTTGCATTCTGTAGCTTGTTTGTGTCATCATGAAGATGTTACTCCCATAACATTTGTCGCACTCTTTATGCTTTTGTAAAACTGACATACTGTTTATACATTTTGCCTTTTATTATGATTAATTAATATATAGATCAGACTACGCTGGCTTGGCCATGTTTGCCGCGTGGAAGATGGTCACATTCCGAAAGATATCTTCTACGGACAACTGGCAGATTGCAAAAGAGCAGTTGGACGTCTGCAGCTGAGATTCAAAGATGTGTGCAAGAGAGACGCGAGGGCACTGGGCATAAGTCCAGCAACCTGGGAGGATGAAGGTGCCGATCGCACCAAGTGGCGATTTCTCTACGGCGCAACCTAAGATTTGTGAGAAGAAGCTTTCACAGCAAGCAGAAGAGAAGAGAAAACGTAGAAAGGAACACTAGGAAAATAAGCAGCTAAGGCTGTCACCTCAGGGGCGCTTTCCCATAGTCAGTTTTGCCTGAAGGGGCTATTATATTATATTATATTATATTATATTATATTATATTATATTAATATTATTATTATTTTGCAAGTATTACCTTTTACGACTAGCCTACTCTGGATATAGACATACCGAAAACGAGGTTCTACATTACTTATTATTTAGAAGCTACATTTATTTTGTCTGGGTGGATGCAGGAGCAGTGTAGATGTCTTATCGCATGATGGGCGCGAAGAGCGGAAGTTACTATTGCTCAGCTAAATAAGCTGAAATTAATTAAATATGCATGTTCTGCCCAAAAGGTGCACTCCACTGAAGTGAGCAAACACTACCAAAAGTAAAAAATAAATTAGCTTAGAGTAACGTCCCTTGATAATAGAGCAGACGACAATTTCTAATGCTAGTGGCAGAAAATGGATACAAAGTCAAAGTGTATGTTAATTTCACAGCTTTGGAATGAAGGAAATCAAAAATGTTCCAACATTTCTAAAACCTTGAACATTCCTGAGCAGACTGTATACAGAGTTGTGAGTAAATTAAAAGCAGGTAATGGAATCGAGTGAAAAGAAGGTAGTTGGAGGCCAAGAATTTTGGACACAAAGGACCATCGGCGTCTCGCCCAAATCGTTCGGGCTGAGCCAATGAAGAGTGTAGAAAACATACGGCAGCGCATGATCGAGTTGGGAAGCCCAGAGGTATCTAATGCTACTGTCAACCGGGAGCTACACAGGATGAATTACACAAAAAAGCGGGTAATTTCGTCACCATTGCTCACAGAGACTCACAAACAGATGCGCTTGAACTGGTGCCACGAACACCAAAATTTGTCATGGGACAATGTGATTTTTTTTTCAGATGAATGTTCTGTTTCGTCTTATCCTGCTCAAATAAATATTTGGACGAAAGGCTCTGTAACGCCTTTGTACCAACGACCGAAACATACCTAGAAATTCCATCTTTGGGGAGGGGTGTCAGCAAGAGGGGCCATCCCACTGTGTGTTTTCAGAGGAATTCTCACGAAAGAAAGGTACATCAACATACTAGAGGGACACCTTCTGCCATTTATGGAGGTCATGTACCCCGATGGGTGCACATTTCAACATGACAATGACCCAAATCATACAGCTCATACCCCCAAAGCATGGCTGCAAGAGAAGAATGTGATAGTGCTGAAGTGGCCCAGCAACAGTCCCGATCTAAACCCAATTGAAAACGTTTGGGCACTACTCAAGAATCATTTAAAAAAGAGTGGACTCAGAGACGTTGAACAATTGAAGAAGGTAGCTGAAAAATACTGGGACAGTCTGACTCTCATTTACCTACAAACATTTGTGGGAAGTATGCCTCGCCGCATCCAGGCTTGCCTTGCTGGAGAAGGCAACATTATATTGTACTGAAACCACTGTTAATAGATAGGGGAGATAACAATCTTCCTCTGGACATACAGTTTTTATTATTATTTGCTTCTATGAGTGTGCTGCGTTACGAAAATATGACTGCCATTTTTTTTGCAAAGTACTGTATATATATATATATATATATATATATATATATATATATATATATATATATATATATATATATATATATATATATATATATATATATATATATATACTACTCGTCAAAAGTCAAGGGCCACCCTATTATTTTCAATACACTGTTATATAAGCGCATAGAATGATTAAATGAAGGAATTTTTTAGTAAAAATGGGTGCAATATCTCCCTCTGACAGTCTTCTAAGCACGTTAAGCATAAAAACAACTCACCGACAACCATTGTAATTACGTGCAATTTGGTTTGCTGACCATAAATTCACATTTTTAATCTGTTTTTTCAAACTTCCGTACAACCAAACAGGTGAAGTAATCGTGCTGATTGACATTCCACGTGCAATGGTGACTTTTCATGAACAGAGTTCACTCTTAATTTGTTTTACAATCAGCAGACTTAGGGTAGTTTCATCACTTGCAAAAACCATGCCACCGAGAAGAAGTCTTGACACCTTACAAAGAATGAGGGCTATAGCGTGGGTTGAAAGTGGTTTATCTGTCCGTGAGGTTCCTAGACGACTTGCAGTGTCACACTCTACTATCCACATAATTTTGGAGAGATTTCAGGCCACAGGAAGTGTGGAGGATCGCCACCGGCCAGGTCGCCCTAGATACACCAATAGACATAATGACCGGTACCTCTTGTTGTCAGCCCTGCGCCATCGAACAGTAAATTGTTCCACTCTAAGATGTCAGCTGAGACAAACTGTAAACGTTAATGTCAGTCTAAGCACCATTCGCAGACGTTTACATGAATTTGGACTGGCTGCTCGACGTCCTGCAGTCAGAATCCCTCTTACTCCTGCTCATCGCAGAGCCCGTGTTGCTTGGTGTCGTGAGCACATCCGATGGACAAGGCAACAATGGAGTCAAGTTCTCTTCACTGATGAATCTCGCTTCACTGTGTCATTCAATGATGGCAGGATTCGAGTTTGGAGACGACCAGGAGAGCGAGTTACTGATGACACAATTCGAGAGGTGGATCGTTATGGTAGGGGTTCTGTCATGGTCTAGGGAGGTTTCTACAGACACGGCAGGACCCCACTCTACATCATCCAAGGCAACTTGACTGGCCCAAGATACCAGAACGGAATCTTGAGACCAATTGTTCAGCCTGCTGTGGAGGCCATAGGTGGTAATGCCATCCTCCAAGATGATAACGCTCGACCCCATCGAGCTCGTGTGGTGAATGAGTTTATTCAGCAACATGGGATCATCAGGATGGCGTGGCCAGCTCATTCACCTGACCTTTCTTCGATTGAGCACCTCTAGGATGTCCTTGGTCGAAGATTGTCAACAAATCACCCCCTGCCAATGGATGTTGCACAGCTGACTGCATTTCTGCTTCAGGAATGGCAAGCTGTTCCTCAGGATACTCTTCGGACCCTTGTGGACTCGATGCGTCTACGCTGTCTTGAATGCTTTGCTGTAAACGGTGGTCATACCCGATTTTGAAATGTCTATTTGTCCAATATCTATTGTGTGACTTTTGAAAAGGTGGGTGACACACTTCACAGCTTCATTGCGTTTGAATGTGTGTTTCCATTTCTTTACGTGACATGTCAATTTGGTATTCAATAAATGCCGTTTTGACTAATACCAATTACGTTTATATCAGATTTGTTTTATGGTTTCAACCAATGTTTTTCTAAGTGGCCCTTGACTTTTGACGAGTAGTATATATATATATATATATATATATATATATATATATATATATATATATATATATATATATATATATATATATATATATATATATATATATATATATATATATATATATATATATATATATATATATATATATATATATATATATATATATATATACTGAAGCACATTAAAAACGCACCCAAAAAAAGTGTGGGAATGGATTTTCCCCGTGTTTATAATGAGGTAGAGAGCGAATGGCTGCTGGAATGGAAAGTGCATGATTCAACCCACGGGTTTGTGTACAGACTACATGAAAACTATGAAAGTTACACGTGCAACACGATTCCCAACAGCTATGACCCTGAAAATGTGTACGCGTTGTGGCAGTATACTCGGTATAAATAGGCCGTTGAGACAAAACACCCAGTACATGTGCTTGAAATACCACGACTATCTGAAAACGACCGCCAACGAGCCATTGGTATGTTGGAGACCGGAATGAGCTCGCGGGCCATTGCCAGAAGGATGAATTGCCACCACAGCACTATTATACGTCTGAATGAACGTTACGGAACCACTGGCAGTACCCGTGATAGACTTCGGAGTGGCCAACCACGAGTTACTACCCCTGCGCAAGATCGTCATATTGTGCTGAGTCACCTAAGGAATCGTTCTCTCCCGGCAAGTCAAACAGCAATAGCAATAGTGGGTAGACGTGGGCAAGTCTCTCGAATGACAGTCATACGACGACTCAGAGATACAGACCTTACTGCAAGACGACCTTATGTTGGGCCAAACTTGACTCACAGACATCGTCAGCAGTGCCTGCAATGGGCAGAGCAACATGTCAGATGGACTAGACTGCAGTGGAATGCTGTCCTATTCACAGACGAGAGCAGATTCAACATATCCTTTGCTGATGGACGTATGCGGATTTGGCGACAGTGTGGAGAGCGCTTTGCAGATTGCTGTGTTCGTCAGCACAACCGATTTGGAGGTGGCAGTATTCATATTTGGGGAGGATTCAGTTTTCACCATCACTTGCCTCTTCACGTCTTCCGTGGAAATGTTAAGACTGTGACATATCGAGATGAGGTTCTGGATGCATTGGTTGCTCCTGCGTTCACAAATTATCCAGACTTGCATCTTCTCCAGCAGGATAACGCACGTGCTCACACCGCATGCATTACGCAGCAATATCTACAGCAGCAGAACATTGTGACGATTGATTGGCCTGCCCTATCACCAGACATGTCTCCTATAGAACATCTGTGGGACGAGCTTGGACGCAGAGTCTACAGGCAAGGTTCTGCAGCTAATCTGCAACAGCTCGAAGCTGCTCTTACACGTGAATGGGACTTGATTCCACGGAATTTCTTTCAGAAACTTGTGCGTTCCATGCGGAGCCGCTGCCAAGCTTGTTTGCAAGCACACGGTGGACATACCAGATACTGAGGATAGTGTGAATGAATTTTTTTATTGGTTGCATTTTTGGTTTTCTCCCTTGCCTGCACAGAATGCAATGAATTTATAACAATCAAATGTACAAATTAATGACCAGCATGGATTCATAGGAAAATGAATAAAGATTCCAAATATGTAAACTTGTAAACACTTATATTTACATTTCTCGCTCTGTTCCTGGATTATACAGGCGGTGCGTTTTTAATGTGCTTTAGTATATATATATATATATATATATATATATATATATATATATATATATATATATATATATATATATATATATATATATATATATATATATATATATATATATATATATATATATATATATATATATATATATATATATATATATATATATATATATATACCATTTTGGAAAACAGGATTAAAATTGGAAACAGTTGATTGTAACAACAAATGTTCAGTGTCTTCCTTGGAAGTTATTCTAGTTTGGGAACTGTATCACTGATCTGCACTTGCCAGGTGGCGACAATGGGTTGTCGCTGCAGTCTGGTGTAGTTGATGCTGGTTCTCAGTGAAGTCTTGACTATTTTCCTTCTCACGCCAGGAGTGGAATGGCTTTTGTGAACACGTTCGTTGCACGAGTAAATCTCACAAGTATTGCCGCTTCCAATGTCCTCTAGACCCGTCTCTTGTGGTTGGTGTCCAGAGCTGAGTGCTTGTAAATAGTACCAGAGAAGCTGAGAGAAATACAAATAGCATCTCCTGTAAATCTGTTGTCTCCTGATGTAAGCACCAAGAGACTTCCGCTTTCCTCAAACACTTTGCCATTCTCTGAACTTTCCCAATGGCTATGAGCATGACATCTCAGCCCTTCACAGCAGATGATAGTGTGTTATGATAACGAAAGAATTCAAATGAATCATAGTACAGTATACATCAGTCTGAATAGAAATGTTGACATAAAATATATATCCTATGATGTGATCATCATCATCCTCTTGCTGCTTCCTATTGAGCATGAGGTTCCTTGCGAGGAAACCCGCACGAAGCAGTGGTGGTTCATGTGACAATTTATTTTACATGATCAGGTTGCAAGCATCATACACGACTTTACACAAATAAGCATACCCATACATGCAAATGCACATATAAGAATAAGAAAATATACATTTTAAGACGTATCTCTTCGTAACGGATAGGTATTCAGATGTTTTTTGCATAGATAGGCCGATATCGTTTTACTGCAACCTTATAGGCGCAGTCTTCCCAGGTGAGCTAAGGATAATTTCTATTCTACAAGTCCTAGGTTTAACACATGGGAAAAGATTCCCTGGAACTGTGATGTTAATTATTGTGATATTAGTTTTACACTTTTAATTTTACAAGTTAATTCTTAATTTTTATCACGTCCTAGCCAAATCTATCTATCTCCTGTCTGGCGTCTGGTCCTCTCTGATGAGAAATGGAATAAGTCATGAATCTTAAGACATTCTAGTCTTGTAGCCAAAAAATTCGCTCACACGAAATTTTGTTTCGGCTTAGTTTATTATTTAAACCAATCATCAGTGTAGGGTTTCTTAATTTTGTATATTTTACATACGTTTTTTGTTTAATTGGGAAGGGTTGTGATTTGAAATAGTTGGGTAGTTACGCTAATTACTGACCTCGCCGGAAATAATTACGTCAAATGTCCCAGTTAATATTGTCATAGTCGGACATAAGGATCGGCAATTTTCTCAGGTCACTCCAGTAAGATAAATAACAAGTTATCTTAAACGACTCCCTTCTCTATTCGACAGCATTAATTTTAAATCTCATTTATCATCTGGGCGGAAACAAATACGTAATCTTAATGTGGTGTCAGACAACTTAATTCGTATCTTGTGATACGCTACGGTCGAATGTCTGTGATTAAGATAAGACAGACCAGGCGTGTAATCTCCTTACACTGTTGTAATCGCCTCGCTGAGCAAACTGTCCACGATTAAAAGATAACCATGCCATGAGTGGTTTAAGCAGATGAAATGTCGGTGTTTTGGAGGAGTGTATGCTCGACGAGAAAGATAATGTCGGCAAATAATGAGGTAGAGGAAGGTAGCAAAAGATGGACAGACAAAATGAATAAACGAATGTATGACGTCCTGTCACAAATGGAAAGGGATGAAATGAGCACAGGAGAATTAATGCCGTCATCAGGACATGCAGCAGGATGGGCACAATATAATTATTTCTCTCCATATAGTGGCGAGTTAGTTGCTTGTAATGATAATAGTTTTTATGTTGGTGCAAGGGAAAAAAACCATAATTACGAATATAACCGCAGCGTGGCATTGGTAAGGGAATGATAAGGAGATATACAATTTATACATGCTTACTTTTCAGAGGATGTTACATGTCGAATAAATATACTGCATACATGTCACGTGTTTGTTCCATACGCTGAATGTCCCGTTTTTTTTCACATTACGGTGCAAGTCCCCTTTTCGCTCTTTACGGTGAATCTCCCGTCTTATCTTCCTAGGGTGAACACCCTTTTTACGCTCTTTACGGCGAATGTCCCGTCTTCGCTTCGTAGGGTGAACATCCATTTTACGCTCTTTATTTACAGAAAATTTCCCGTTGTCTCTCCTCAGGGATAACGTTCAGTTCTCGCTGCTTTACGTGATTACTGTCCTTATTGTGAACGCCCCACTTACGCTCCTTAAGAGTGAAAGTCCCTTTTTCTTTCCTCATGATAAATGTCCCGTAACACTTGTACGGGTAAACGTCCCGTGTTTCTGTTTACGGTTAATGTCCCATGTTGTTTCTTTACGGAGAATGTCCCATGTTCGCTTTTTTAGGTTGAAAGTTCCGAATTCGCTCCTTAGAACACTCGAGGCCTCAACTGGCCTTGGTCCCCTTGGAGAAAGCTTACGACAAAGCGCTTCATATGCTCGTGCAGTAGTGGTTTAGGTAGGTTTGTGTTGTCTTTTTTTATAATGGGAGGAGAGCCAAATAACTCAATATGAGCCTCATTTGCCTCCGTTCATCCACCACCCCGGGAGAGTCAACCCTGTTCAGCCTTATTGCCGCTTACAAGTAGGTTATTTATAGAAACTTTATTTTCCATTTTGCGTAATATTTACATCCTTATTTTATTTACAAAATAGTACACAGTGTGATATATTTACAACAGACCTTGTTGGTGTTTTTCCCCGTTGAGTATTTACAATATAATTGTTGTGGTTGTGTTGCTGAGTTGAGTCGCGTGTTTTAAATCTGTGAAACTCTTCAACACATCAATAAGTAAAAATGAAGCACTTTTTTTTCGACAGATTTGCTGTGTGTCCTCTCACGATTTACTTTCGCGTAAGGCGATGGCGCCATTAGGATGGTACCTGGTTCGATGTTTCGGTGAGCCTATCTCTTATATTTCTTTTCTGTTATTTTGTGTCCCCCTTCTTTCTGTCTAACGAGTGCTTGTTATTTAGGCCCTACCTATATTTATTTGAAACACTTTTGCAATGTTTTTCGCCTTTTCTTGCTTGTGCGGTGCTGCCCACACAATTCGCTTTTAGCAGACGGCACAGGAAACAGACGCAAACTGGAGTTCCAGTTTTACTGATGGTGAATTATTTACAAGATATTTCGTGTTTTGTAGATCCCTTGACTTTAGTTAACGAATCTGGTCTACGGTTACGGGGCTTGTACTTTCGCCGAAGTCGCGCATAACTAACTCCATAATTTTTACGTTTGCTTTTCCCGCTGTGAGAGAGATGATGGTATGCGTTTTATGAAGGGGAAAAAAATTGCGGTACTAGCGCCGGAGCTAGCAGAGTACACATAGTGTGTAGCTGAAAAGTAGCACCCAGGTTAGGAACATTCAGTTTCGTTCCAGAATCTTGTATTTATGGTAAGCCTGCTCGGTAGGTCCGACACAACAGGGTGTTAGGCAGGGATGTGTGCTGCCGCGAGGTCTGTTCTTTCTGTATAGTGAAAATATATTGTACTATTGAGAACCGTAGAGGATACCGCCCGTGCGTTTCGGCCGAAAAGGGAGCAAGGAAGAATAACAATGCCACGTATGTCGTAGCAGGCGACTGGGCACAGGTGGGCATGGGCCCTGCTACCCCCATCCTATAGAAAAAAAAGGCTATCTATCTATCTATCTATCTATCTATCTATCTATCTATCTATTTATCTATCTATCTATCTATCTGTCTGTCTGTCTGTCTGTCTGTCTGTCTGTCTGTCTGTCTGTCTGTCTGTCTGTCTGTCTGTCTGTCTGTCCGTCCGTCCGTCCGTCCGTCCGGCCGGCCGGCCGGCCGGCCGGCCGGCCATCCATCCATCCATCCATCCATCCATCCATCCATCCATCCATCCATCCATCCATCCATCCATCTATCTATCTATCTATCTATCTATCTATCTATCTATCTATCTATCTATCTATCTATCTATCTCTCTGTCTCTCTTCTCTCTCTCTCTCTCTCTCTCCCTATATATATATATATATATATATATATATATATATATATATATATATATATATATATATATATATATATATAGCGAGAGAGAGAGAGAGAGAGAGAGAGAGAGAGAGAGAGAGAGAGAGAGAGAATAAAGGCCCTACATTTATTTGACACAAAGCCTAAAACAGTGACGTTACACTATACGTATATGAGAAGATTGGCCGACAAAGGAAAATCTCATGTGACGTTTCCACTTGTCTAGGCTTCGTTTAAGTTTAGTGTTGGGCCATCTGAATATAGATATAGCTACGGTGGTTAGAGCGTTTGTCTCTCGTGGCAAAGCCGTACGGGATTCCGGATTCGAAACCTTTTTGCGTCATGCTTCAGTCTACCCAACTTGAGTTAGGAAAGGCAAAGGCAGCGAGGAAGAGGAATGAAACCGGTCACCCCCACCTCATTGAGACTCTAACACTTCATCCCACTACGGCTGTATCTACATTATACGGTATTACAAAAAAGGGAAAAGGTAGTCTCATAGCAGATACGGCCGTAGGGGAGTAGAGTGTTAGAGATTTCACCATACTAGATCCAGCATCGAGAGGTGCCTTCCTCGCTCCCTTTTCCTTCCCTAACTCAAAGAGCAAGCTGGGTATACTGGAACGTGTCGGTACCGTGATTCGAACCTAGCACCTTTGCCGCGAGAGACCATCGCTCTAACCACTCTGTCAGTACAGCTCACTATATTTAGCGGTGGTTTTCTACTACTTTGTTTGTCCTGATGGGGTTGCCAGCCCCAAGGACATCTTCATATTAATCGCCTCTTACGACAGCATCACAAGGCAGTCCTTGCTCTTGAACACCGACTATGAAAACTGGGGATTTAAAATTACTATGATAAGATAATATACATATATAAGAAGAAGGATGAAGAAGCGATGCAAAGAACTCGGACAGAACGGGCAGAGGCAAGACATGAAGACGTGGAGAGAAATGCTTGAAGTTCTATGCTTCAGATGGCGCTCAAAAACAAACTCGAAGACGAATTTCTGAAGCTGTTAAATTGTGAATGTTTGATAGTTAACACACACCTGTATGCTAAGATACTCTGTCTGGTTTTTTTAAAATATTGAAATTAATTCAGCAGCCGTCGAAGTCATGATTATAATAAATGTGTTCTTTCACCGCTAAAAGCATTCAAAAATGCCGCGCCTACATTTGGGCAAATACGGTATTATCATTCAACTGTGCTCATTTAAAGCACCCCTTACCATCCAACAATAAGTTGCTTGGTGCCGGCAGAAGTGAAGCGAAAATGTGGGCAATAAAACCCGGGTACGCTGTCAATCTGAGAGACTGAGATTAATATAATAATAGCCCCTTCAGTCATAACTGACTATGGGAATGCGCCCCTGAGCTGACAGCCCTCAGCTGCTTATTTTCCTGGTGCTCCTTTCGACGTTTTCTCCCCTCCTCTGCTTGTTGTGTGAGCCTCTCTTCGCCCAATCTGAGTTGGCGCCGTAAATAGCATCGCCACTCAGTGCGATTGGCAGCTTCATCCTCCCATGTTGCTGGATCCATGTCCAGTGCCCTCATATCTCTCTTGCACACATCTTTGAACCTCAGCTGTGGTCGCCCAACTGTTCTCCTGCCACCTTCTAGTTGTCCGTAGAAGATATCTTTTGGGATGCGACCATCTTCCATGCGGCGAACATGACCAAGCCAGCGAAGTCTGCTCTGTCTAAGCAGTGTATACATACTTTGAAGGCCAGCACGTGACAACACCTCGACATTAGTCACTTTATCTTTCCACGAGATGCCGAGGATGCGGCGTAGACACCGTAAATGGAAGGTATTGAGCCTTCTTTCCTGCTTAGCATATGTCGTCCAGGCCTCGCTGCCATATATGAGTGTGCTGGTGACGCAGGCATTATATACCGCAGCTTTGGTCTTCATTGTGAGTTTGGAGTTTCCCCAAACACGCGATGTGAGGCGTTCAAAGGTAGCTGCAGCTTTGCCAATGCGGCTGTCGATTTCTGTATCCAGTGAGAGTTTGTCATTGATGGTAGACCCTAGGTATGTGAAGTGATGCACCACTGCCAATTCATAGTTATCGATAGTGATAACTGGTGCAGCACCCGCATCCTGACTCAGCACATTCGTTTTCTTTAGACTTATTGTGAGGCCAAAGTCCTTGCATGCTTCAGTGAAGCGATTCATCAAGTTCTGAAGCTCCTGTTGGCTTTGAGTGACGACTGCAGCATCATCAGCGAACAACAAGTCTCTTATAGTGACCCTTCTGATTTTTGTTTTTGCCTTCAGCCTTGAAAGATTAAACAGACGGCCATCTGACCTAGTGTGAAGGCATATTCCTTCAGTTGCATCTCTGAAAGCATGTTTCAAGAGTAGGGCAAAGAAGATCCCGAAGAGGGTCGGAGCCAGAACACAGCCTTGTTTAACGCCACTTCGTATATCAAAGGGCTGTGACGTGCTTCCAGCATATTGGACTGTTCCCTTCATGTCGTCATGGAATGACTTTATCATTTCCAGCATTTTAGAAGGGCAGCCTATTTTTAGGAGGATTTTGAAGAGTCCATCCCTACTAACCAGGTCGAATGCTTTTGTGAGGTCTATAAAGGCGATATATAAAGGCCTTTTCTGCTCTCTTGATTTTTCCTGAAGCTGGCGGACAGAGAAGATCATGTCTGTTGTTGATCTACCAGCTCGGAATCCGCACTGTGACTCTGGATATATGCGCTCAGCTAACTTGTGTAGTCGCATTAAAATGACTTTGGCAAAAACCTTACCAACAATACTCATCACTGCCTGGTGCTTTGCCAGAGGCCAAGCTATCAATGGCCTTGCTGAGTTCCTCTAATGTTGGTTCGGCATCCAGCTCCTCCATAGTTGGCAGACATTTGACAGCATTAAGGGCTGCAGGCGTAACGGTATTTTCTCTAGCGTAAAGCTCAGAGTAGTGCTCGACCCACCTCTCCATCTGCTTACCCTTATCGGTTAGCTTCTCTCCGCTGATGGTTTTTAGCGGTGCCGTCTTACTTTTTTGGGGGCCAAGTGCTTTCTTTATACCGTCATACATTTGTTTAATGTTGCCTGTTTGCGCTGCGATCTGGATGCTCTCACTGAGCTGGAGCCAATAGTCATTTGCACAGCGTCGAGCAGTTTGTTGAACTTTGCTTCTCGTAGCCTTCAGGATCTGTAGGGTTCTAGCACTCGGTGAACGTTTGTATTCATTCATAGCACTGCGCTTGGCTTCAATGACAGGTGCCATCACATCCGATGAAGCATCAAACCAGTCATTTGACTTTGCCGTTTTCTTACCAAAGGTGGCAAGTGCAGTACTTTGAATGGTGTTCCGTAGATGCTCTCAGTTCTCTGTAATAGTATTACCATGCTGAGGGCTACTGAGCACTTTCTTGAAGGTCGCAGTAAATTGAGTGATCATGACAGGGTCTGACATCTTGCTGGTATCAATGCGTGGTTTCCCTTCATGTCTGACACAATAGAGTTTTCTTGGTTGTGCTCTGATTTTGCAGCAAACCAAGGAGTGATCTGTATCACAGTCTGCACTATGGTACGAGCGCGTGGAGAGCACAGACCTGAGAAGTGGCCTTCTGACGAGAATCAGGTCCAGTTGGTGCCAGTGCTTGGATCGTGGGTTTCTCCATGACACCTTATGCTGGGGTTTTGTCTGAAAGTAGGTGTTGGTCACGCAGAGGTCATGGTGGACACACAACTCTAAGAGCCGTTGTCCATTTTCATTCATCTTGCCAATACCAAACCTGCCCAGACATGAAAGCCATGAAACATTATCGGCACCCACTCTAGCGTTAAAGTCCCCAAGGAGAACAAGCTGTTCTTGCCTAGGTATGCTTTTGATGACTGCTGCTAGATTCTCATAGAACTCATCTTTAGCTTCTGAGGCAGAGTATAGAGTAGGAGCATACACACTGACAAGGGTGATGGGACCTGTGCTAGTTTGCAGGCGGAGCGTTAACAGGCGTTCTGATCCATTCTCGCCTGGTTCAACCATTTTAGTTAGCGATTTTTTTACCGCAAAACCTACTCCGTGTTCTCTAGCTTTATTAAGATCTTTCCCTTGTCAATAAAATGTGTAGTCCTTCTCGCTCACCGTTCCAGAGCCCGCCAGGCGCGTTTCCTGAAGTGCAACTATATCCACCTGAAGTCGTTTAAGCTCATCATTAATTATGGCTGTCTTTCTTACATCGTTTACGTCCTGTAGGTTTCCAGATAGTCCAGTCAACATAGTCCGGACGTTCCAGCATCCCAATCTGAGAGTTTGCTTATTTTTATTATTCTGATAATTGCTTGGTGCAAAGTTTTCTGTCCACCGTTAGGGTTTGACCCTAATCCCCATGCACCCAATGGGGAAAGCAGACAGTGGCGGGACAACACCTTATTGACTGGGGGCTGCCCAGCTTGAAGCGGGCGGTAGCTGTCCAGTGAGATCCTAGAACCTCTCCCACTGTCGGAAGTAGCCCCTGGCGCCATGCCCTACGCCAATTGGGCAAAATGCTTATAACCGGTAACTGCTACTTCCCGTGTTTTGCCGACACCTATAGGGTGAAGCTGGAGTGTCCTCTCCAGGGCGCGAGCTTGGGCACAGTTATATGGAGATCAAGCTGTTGCCCATGCAGCATGTTCCCCCTCTCCACACAGCTGGTAGATCCAAAGGAACGGCAGTAGCCGATACAGTTTGGTACCAGCCACGTCGCAGGAGTTGCCAGAATAATGTCGAATCGACATTAGACTGCCTTAGGGACTCCGACTCCGGATTTATCCTCAGGGTTTACTCCCGAAGCCAATTCCATAAATGGATATTCCCGCAAGGCAGCGGAGGTTTGAATTCAGAGTTCCTTCTCTTAGATAAGCTACCAACCAAGGATCACGAGCCCTATCTGCCCGAAGCTGCTGGTTTTAAGGCGCCAGTCGCTCGCCTTTGCCCCTTCTCCCGTCAGTGAAAACAGTTCTGCCGGGCTCAAACTGAGCCACACGTGAAGGCCGGAAGCTGGACTTGGTTGTCAGAGGCTGCTTGAGGCGCGTGCCATTGAAGTGAGGTTAATATAGACAGGTTAAGAACAAAGAAAACGAAGATGGCTGTATACCGCTCCACCTATGTCCCATTCTTGACGTATGGATGCGAGTCATAGGCAATGACTACAACCCACAAAAGCCAGATCCAAACCTCAGAAATGAGGTATCTGAGAAAGTTGGTTAAAGTAACAAGAAGAAGCATGGTCCGCAACTTGACGATACGTGAAGACCTAAAAACCCAGCCGCTGCAGAACCAAGTACAACAGTCCCACCTTAGATGGTTTGGCCATGTCTGCAGGATGGGAGAAGATCGGCTACCACTACATGTATGTGAAACTAATAGCCAGGGATCCAGATCTCCAGGACGATCTAGAGTCCACTAGAAGGACAACATTAGACAATCTCTGAAGGACCGAGGACTAGAATGGAACCAAGCCAGGAGGAAGACAACTGATAGGATAGTGTGGCGCTCTCTCATCCACACCTCTATATCTCACGGTAGAAGAGGAAAATAAGTAAGTAAGGGAAGGGTAAAGGATCCCGTTTCACGCCTTTTGAGGCATATTGGGAATATGGTGTTAGGCCCATATTTTCTTGACCCTCGGCACACTAGGGGTGATGTGGTAAACATCACGCCGGCCGCCTACCCAGAGTTGCTCTGGTACCCAATTCATGAGGCTGGGTCGACCCCGGAGCCGTTTGCGGTCTAAAAAAAATCCCACTTCAACTAGGGATCGAACCATGGACTACCGAGCTAGGAAGCCAGTGCACTAACCACTGCGCTACCGCGGCTCAGTAAGTAAGGTCAAAAAAGGGAAAATTACCTGCAAACACGTTGAAAAAAAAAAAAAGATAAATGAAACTAAAAATACAGATGAGTGTCACAGATGGAAATAGTGCCGCAGTAATCATCCACTTTTGCCCCTCCCCATCTAGTTTATTTTTTTTGCTACATGAACGAAAGATTCTTCAGTGCAATTAACACGTGAGCCATCTGGCAATTAAGCCCTATGTGAAACAGAGCGAAGCGCGGAGCATGGCGTAATAGATTCTTTGATCAGGGGAACACACGAGATATTCAGTCTGAGACGGACCGTGGATTGTAAAACTTTCAGGGAAGTAATTACGTAGCTGATATTCGGCAGAGGTGGTAAAATTACCTTTGATTTAAGAATCGAACGGCAAATTGGCTCGGGTCTGGCAGTAGGTGTGACTTTCGCGTTAGAGAACGATTGAACGGAATTTTTCAATATATACCATGTCTCTCCGATAGCCATGATCAGTTGCCCAGAAATCTATCGGAATTCACTAGCTCGTTATCTTAAGATTTCTCGTACAGAGTGAAAATGAATAGATTCCGTGGAGTGTTTCATTTTTCTGATTGCGGTAATTTATATACTAGCTTTAAAGTGATTTAGTGTATTTAAAGTTTTCATTATATTTCACTGAGATTTTCTGTGCTAATTAAATAACTTATAGCTAAATTTTCCAGCCGTAAAGTAAATTTAATTACTCGTTATTTTCCCAGTAAGAGATGTTTTAAATTGACTAGTACATACATTAAATAACTGCCTACTGACGGCATATATTATTTACTTCTATCCATTTTATGTAATTTTATAAATGACTAGTGTTCATATCACGCGTTAAAGGAACGATAGGATAGGCTAGACACGTGTGTTTTAAATCTAATTTATAACAGAGTGGTGAAGAGGTCTTACTTTAACACGTGGTAGATATAATATTGATATTATGTTTAAATGTTTATATTTTCTTTCCTATAATATAGGCTGGTCAAAACCTGCGTACTAGCGGACTTCTGATCAAATGAACTTACGTTCTATAGTCTTATAATCTTATAAGCATCCAGAAACTTTATAATATTGTTGAGTCTTCGGGATATGACCTGTGCGGTCCATTTTCTTCATTTTAGGAGAGAGACCAAACTAGAACAATAATTGTAAAGGTTAACTGGACTAGAACTATTACCAGATTTCATTTTACCCATCTCATCAGCCAACTGTGGCAAAATATATTGTCAGCCACATTTGTGTAACTTCAAATAGTGTCTCAGCGGTCAGAGGCTAGACAACACAGAATATATCTGTATTCTTCATCTTATGTCGGTGACCACCACGTATGAACCTCACTCCAACCAACTGAAAGAGATACCGTATTTTACCCAGGAAAATTAAATCACCAACTCTAGCGACTACCGTGAAACGTGCAGTCAGCAACTACGGCTAGTCTGGGGCTGGATTTGGCCAAACTTAATATGACACTGGGTAGTCGTGTTACTTATTAGTGTTTATTTCCACGGAATGCCTGCGACATCTATTGGTAAGCGAATTATGAAAGTGGCCACTGTACGTATGTGAATTGAATGAACGGAGAAAGAAACTTATTTCTGTTGTTAACCACTATCATACAAATCTTTTCTCTTTTGTTCTCATTAATCTGAGTATTTACGGGATAGATTAATTAGGGACTTGTCCTTTGTTTTCTTTACGGACTATTCCATACACTTATTGTTAACTTTTGATCTTTTGGGTGAATTTACCTCTGTTGGGATCTTCTTCTATTTTCCTTTACCAGAGGGGAGAACCTATTTGATTAATTTTCATTTTGTCTGTAAAACCATGATCTATTGTTGTATATGATTTATGTTGTAAAGTTCTAGTGATAAATAAGCTTAATAAACCTTAAGTTATTGTGTTGGTCAACCCCTACCCTATCTGTTATCCATAGTTTGTTTTCACGTTCGTGCGTATTTGTCACAGAATTGTGTGCATGGGAGTGCAGTGTAACTTGTATTTTCGTACAAGGAAAGAAAGTGCGTCTGATTTAAATATCGGCGTCCAGATAGGCTGGATTAGATAAATTATTCTATCCAGAGACTGTCCTTTCTCTTACACGATCACCTCGTGATAAAACTATTTCTTACCCCTTACTTTCACATTGTCATCACTATCACCTCTGCTCAGACAGGGCTATAAACATCTAAACCTATCTGATAATTCATCCACGACAATGAGGAACATAGAAAGATGAAAAAAGAAAGAAGAAATATGAAAAAAAAGTAACACTAAATAAGCAAGTGAAAATACAGAATCAGAAAAGAAAGGGACGTTGATGACAATAATATAACAAACAACATTGAAAAAAAGAAGAAGAAATGACAGAACAATTAAATTATATAAACGAGTAGCCTGTAGTGAGATCCTAATTCGCAGACGGCAAACCCGGAAGTCTCAAGCAGACGCCGGAAGTAACGGCAGCCCATAGTGATCACCTATATTTTTTCTACCAAGTAACAAGTCTAAAATGGCGGGGAAAATGAAGATGCTGATACGTTATTGTTTTAATATGTGTAGCCGTTTATTATTGGCAAAAAGAAAATATAACACCGGAAACACAGTTACAGTTACCGGTTCAGCGTTGTGATGTAGATGTAGGCTTAGGCTTAGAATGCAGAGGGAGAAAATTACTTTGTAACGCTAGCCTTAATTTTAAAATAAAACATTTGATAACTCCGTGTCCGAGTCGTTGTGTAACGGCGTATCGACTTAGTAGACTAAATGGGGCGTCGGATCAATAAGTATTTGGGTCTTATTCTTTCTTTGTCCCCATAAGAGATCCCCCGGGGGAACTATACGGGGAACTTTTTAAAATAATTACTGTTAAACCAATCTTTGATAAACAGTAAGAGTCGTGGGTTAGTTGTATTTTCAGTACGCAGTGTTATGCATGCCGTGTCTTGTTTGTGGATAGTAGTCGTTGTTGTTGTAGTAATAGTCGTAGTAGTAGTAGCTCCTTCAGTCATGGCTGATTATGGGTAGGCGCCCTACAGGTGATAGACCTCAGCTGTTTTATTTATTTTTTTTTACATGGTGTTATTTTCTCTTCTGCTTGTTGTGAGAGCTTCTTTTCGCTCAATCTGAGGTGGTGTCGTAGAGAGCATCGCCACTTGGTGCAATCAGCAGCTTCATCCTTGCTGGATTTATGTACAGTGCCATCTTGTCTCTCTTGCACACATCTTTGAACCTCAGCTGCGGTCGCCCAACTGTTCTTTTGTCATCTGCCAGTTGTCCGTAGAAGATATCTTAAGGGATGCGACCATCTTCCATGCGGCGGACATGGCCAAGCAAGCGTAATCTGCGCTGTCTAAGCAGTATATACATGCTTTTAAGGCCAGCACGTGACAGTACCTCGACATTTGTCTTTCCACGAAATACCAAGGATGTGGCGTAGACACCGTAAATGGAAGATATTGAGCCTTCTTTCTTGCTTAGCATAGGATGCCCATTTCTCGCTGCTATATAGAAGCGTGCCGTGACACAGGCATTATATACAGCAGTTTTGGTCTTCATTGTGAGTTTGCAGTTTTCCCAAACACACGTGTTTGTAAGTAGGGCACGCGATACGCAAAGACTGAAAAGCGCTGACTGTTGATAACGGCACTACAGTTGTACACTTCTTTGACAGTTCCTTCTCAGTGTGTACTGAATAGGCCAGGCCTAAAACGCCGCGCATACTCGTCCAGCAGAGATGGGATGAATCAGATAAAAAGGTGGCTACAGATAAGACAGAGGATAAAGTGAAACATTGATAACAGGTTCAGTCAAGTGGAACGAAGTATTATAAGATGAGGAATGGTGCGGGATTGGAAAATTCGAAAACAGGGTTGAGATGGCCAGAAGAGTTTAGTTAGGATAATCCACGCTCTGCTGTACTTTGTATTACAAAAATGAGGTTACCAGCCCTATGGTGTCTGCCCATGCACACCACATGTTAGATTTATTGAGTTTGAGTCGGTGCTGATAAATGCGGCACTATTGGGAATTTTGAAAGTGAGGTGCACCAGAGATATGACGTATGAATGTTATGTGTAGGACCAAGGTGTTGACGAAAACCCTTGAACAGTGGGGCAGCTGGGTTTTGGCTGTGTTTCAATTTGCATTTCAATGTGAACCCATTACGAAGTGTTCACCTTTCTTAAAGTATGTGGATTGTATAATAAAAGGGATACTCTTGGAACAGGGTTAATCCTGTCATGATGATTTTCTGAGAATATGGATCAATCTTTACGAACGGATATGTATGCTACAATGGATATAGGTTTATTAAAGAAAATTGAGTTCGTTTATGAAGGAAAACTGTCTTATTTCCTTGTCGTTGATTGGGTCAGTTACAGAGTCCGTATTTATGTTGGTGGATTTCGGGAGAACGCATATAATCGTTAGCAGATTTCACCCTAGACGTAATAGAGCAACGAGCAGTAGTATTTAGCAACAGAACAAGCAATCAAGTACAAATTAACATAATGAGTATAGGTTTCGATTGTGGACGGAGGGAGCTATTTACCTGAAATAATAATAAATCGAACCCAAAAATGTGGAGGGAGCGCCCCACCACAAGCCCCAAGCGCAACCTCGTTTTAGTCGCCTGTTACGACATGCCATATTGTAAAACAGCAGGCCTATTCTATCTTTATCGTTTCAGAAAACCCCAGGAAACAAACTTTACGAGACAGAACGTGTAATAATACATTCTATATTTGGACACTGTTTTCTGCCTGTCGTTCACACAAAAACACTCGAATTCTATTTTCTGAGAAATCAAATGCTCTTTCTTGCTTTCATTTCTTCTGGAAAAGCCGGAATGTAATACTACCAGGCAAATAGGAAACCTTTGATTTGGCCTCTTTTCTCGTCGAAACATAATTTGTATATGATATGCTATCAGACGAAGCTTTAGAAAATCTAGACCTATATATGTCCTGAAAACGGGAGCAGTCTGGCAGCAGTGTCGACAGAATTGGATGAGAGTAGAACAAGGGAATTCGGTCACAGTATTCGACAACAAGAAATGTTTTCAAAACAACATAAAATCAGTGGCGTATTTAGGGAAAAAGGGGGATGGGTGTGTGGTAAAGTGGGATGATATAAATATTTATAGGGGACTTAGTGTACTGACTGAGATCAGCTGTGAAGGTATCTGTATCTAATAAGTGTGGTGTATTACAGGTGACCTTACTTTGCTACCACATTTAGACCTCAGTCAGACTTATTCTGGAATATTATGATGACTACGTTGAATGTCTAGGGTTATGATAGGGATGAAGTGTATGTTCACAACAACCAACAGACAGATAAACAATTTAATTTAATCCACAATACTTTACAACACTGTGACACTCACATACATAGAACACTCTATAAGACTATCTTAATAAGTCAAGTGTAACTTTTAAAATATGTATTAATTCCTTTCAATAATAGATATCCTGATTCAACTACAAAGTGAACCAGAAATCACAATCAAATGTAATCACAAGTTGTATGTACACAATTTATAGATAGGATCTTTGTATTGACATATATTATTATTACAATATGTGTGTAAGTTGTGATGTAGTACTATGAGGTAATACTGGCTTTTCAAGCTAGGTTGTTGTTTGTCATCATGACTTCAAGTGTTTGTTTCTGGTGGAAATAATATTGGAAAGGTTCACAGTTTCTTTTTATTTGAAACAAATAAGTGTCCCTCTTGATTTAATGTAAAGTCACTTTTAGAGGGGGTATACACAAGATTGAGCTGCTCTGGCCAACGTAATCTTAACTTGTGTGTGGGCGGCAGGAAACAGTCTCCTATGCTCGCTTGCTTCACAGTTTTCTTGAGAAACAACACTGGTCGATATCTTGACCAAGGAGTATGCTATCAGCCTCTGGATTCAGCAAAACTCAGACCAGGTGCTGCTTTAATACGTTAGTACCACGGTCCCTGAAACAAGAAGGTTGTACCTCCTACTTCAGAACTAATTTATAATCTATTTCCACACTGAAGCACAATACATAACAAACACCGAGTTCAGCGCGGTAGTTCAACTGTTAGCTTCTCATGAACAGTATACACCAGTATTCCTCTCCCTAATGGTTACAACGCCTCTGCAATTCCAGCATTAATTCCTTCTATTCAATAAGATAGGTGTCATAGTACTATTTGGCAATCCCATGCAGTTATACTCCTCTCCGACAAGTTTTTCTCATGATAGAGCAATATCTAGGCTTTGCCTCATGTTTGTTACTGAACCACACACATACAGACATAAATTTATCAATTCACATTCAATTTTCATCTAAAAGATATCAAATATGTCTAGCTTACCACAATTCAAGGAAATATTAAACAAATACGTTGACTGGCGATGAGTTATGGCACAATTCCGATCTGCCTCTGTCCCAGGCTTTTATTAGAAAAATATGAGCTGGATCTCAACGCACTTGCTTTTACAAATTGGATTTTCAAAAAGTGGCACTGAACTGACGCTCCTAATTGACTATATTAAATGGTCTAGCCAATGAAACCATGTTTACAAAAGCTTTTGAAAAAAGTACCCTTGCTGTCGTTTCCATTAACAACCAAAAATAGTATCTGCAATCGACTAATCATGTTTAGCCTTACATATTATTCTAGCCAATCAAATCGGATTTAACGTGGTGGCCTCATTTCCTCTAAAGCAGTGTCCAAACACGCCATTATGAGCAAATATGATCCTGTGTTGTCAGACAACACCACTATAATATTTTGGCTATAATTTGTTAATTATTAGACTATTTGCTTAACACCTAACATATTCTTTGTCAGCAAGACCTAAGGCACCCAAATATATAAGTTTAATGGAGCTAAGTGGCTGCGTTCAAAATATGTATTTTCTTCTAGGATAGTCGTGCTGTTACCACCTCCTCACTTCCATACTATGGGGTGTCTTCTGTACTGTCAGACTAATGTCAGGAGTTTAGACATAAATCAGTAGAATGTCATGTTTCCTAATAAGCATTAAACATGTTTTCAAAACCTAACCGTGTATTGGTAGTGTTTTTTTTTATTACTGTTTATTTGAAAAAAAATTAGTGCTTCATGCCTTTCGCGTTCACTTTTTCATCGCGAGACGAACGTGGTAGTATTGAATGCGTTCCACC
Source organism: Oreohelix idahoensis (assembly GCA_024509875.1). Taxonomy (NCBI): domain Eukaryota; kingdom Metazoa; phylum Mollusca; class Gastropoda; order Stylommatophora; family Oreohelicidae; genus Oreohelix; species Oreohelix idahoensis. The sequence continues at coordinate 110,637 of JAMPIV010017326.1, forward strand.
GTACATCTCTCTCTCTCTCTCTCTCTTCTAAGCTCGTCTGTCTTTTCTTTTACTTAGTGCATAAAATGACATTAATGGAATATTAAATCTAGGTCATTACGCAGTGTGTCTATCTCAAGGTTTTCTAAGAAACACAGTACCAGTTTTCTTTTTAGAAACGCGTGTATTTTATACAGTAGGCTTTACTATCAAACGTGAAAGCGTTACAATTATGCAGACGAAGTAGAAAAAGAGGATTTCTTGTTTAACTAGCATGACGTTCTATAATACAGGCGTACGCTATTGTGACCGCACTGTTCTTTTACCATTCTTCTTTCCTTTTATTGAATTACTTCGTTAGGCTTTACATTTACTTTCTAATTTATATATGTGGATTTAGAATGTTTCACGACAGGGTGTTCCGCCTGCTTTCGAGCCCCTTTTCCTTGTATTTTTTTCTGAAATATGTTGGGAGGCTCATAAACTATATTTTCAAGTTGGGTTTATAAACGTTATATAACGCAGGCTTACATTCAGTCAGTACCTTTCCGCTCCCCATGAACAACAGGTCCTAGAAAAGCTCCACGGAGATGTCAACAACCTCAAGCTGACTACTGCATTCTTTGAACATTTTCAAGTTGACGTCTCAGGTTGACCGAAGAAGAAGTAGAAGAATCACAAGTCCTCAACAAAAACACGCAAAGCGCCCCCCCCCCCCCCTATCCTGTGCCATCCGCTCTTTATCTTTCCATATTTGCTTTATTCCGTTTATGTCTGACACCAGTTCTCATCGCCATGTGGTTTTTAGCCTCCTCTATTTTTCTTACCATGGGGATTCCAGAACACGAACCACCCTGTATTGCTATTAACTGGTTTTTATGAACGTGTGTCCTATCCAACGTCAGCGTCTTCTCCTCGCCTCTTGTTCCTCCAGTGTTTATCTAGTCCCCCTGTGGTGAAACATGTTGAGAGCGCCAGCATTGCACACTAAGCGTGGAGTAATCACCTGAGTGTCACAGAGGTTATGATCATTGAATTGCCTATATCCTCTTCTTTTTTTCTTTCACCCGTATCCTCTATTTTATTATCTCTCTTTATGTTTTTCCTGTAGTTTTCGCATCCATTCGTTTGCGAAAAATATTTTTTTTCCCATTCTCACGTTCGCCAGTTTCGTTTCTCATTTAGAAACGCATTTCATTGCTGATTAAACTGAGAACGCAGTTATGACGTAACGTGTCAGCCCTACACGAGACGCAGAGTGTTAGAATGCATTCCGTCAGACAGGGGAGCAGACAGCTGACTACAGTTCCCCCTGGGACAGTGTTTCTTCGACTAAGTTTCTGGGCCTGAAGTGTGAGAATTCACTCCGTCAGACATGATGAGGAGACATTAGTCTGGTAGTTTGCACCTGACATGTAGTTTCCAGGGTAGATTCTCAGTGTCAGGTGATATGACACTCACGCTCCAAGGCCAGTTTTGGCATAAGGTGCGAGAAAGCAAAGAGTCAGTTATGGTTCTCAGGATGAGTTTCTCGGGGAGGTGTGAAAAACTGCTTCTGCACTGGAGACGAGTTGTCTGAGATTCGCAACTGACACGTGACACGCGCCCTCTCGGTCAGTAGGTGGCAGTTACGGCATGCGTTTAGGTGTTAAACGTAGTGTTAGGAAAGACGAGAGATTGCGTGGTTTTGGAAATAGGGCACATTCTTTGTGTGTGTTTCATATATCTTAAACGAGAGTTTGAGACTTAATTCACTCAGTAACTTCGCAGTCAAGACTAGAACAAGCCTTCGTTCGATTCCTAAGAATCTCTGTTAATAGAGATGGCATTTAGTTTGGTCGAAGTGGTTTAAGTTCTTAATAGTTCTGTGTTGAGTGAATACTGGGATGACCCAATCTTTGCCAGCGTTCTAGTACGTGAACATTATCTGTGAAGAACTTAAGCACTGTCATTACATGAACTGTAACAGTTAAATGAAGTAAAAGGCCTATCGCGCCAGATTTAAATTCTTCCAGAATAACACTTAAGTACAGTTCAGCCCGTTGTAGCAAGCAAAATATCAGTAACATTCCGACAGAGTTTTGACTAGTAGTGTGGTGACCAAATATAGTCATATACTGAGATAAGGCACCCGACCTGACATTCCTCATTTCTAGAAACCTACGCTAGTGACACTGTGCTCTGCCAACTTTCGTGCCTGGACAAATTTTATGTGACTTAAACAGACATCCGAAAAATAAGAACACCCGAGGAATCGTTCCCTGAGACAGAGAATTCAGTACGTCGTTTTTTTTTTTTTTGGAACTGGGGATTTCTTGGTCAAGACTGCATTTACGGGTCTGTGTGAAGGTCCTAGAAAAAAATTATGTTCCCAGAGGCAGCGATCAAAGCTGTAAGTATAAATGTGCGCACGTGGCCACGGCTGAATGAATAGAGTGAACGCAGGTCTGAGTGTTATTTTTACCGTTGTATTTTTGGCACCTATTTGCTGTCATAACCTTCTTCATGCAAGTTTGTTTTGCTAACAATATTTTCCCTTAAACTAGATTATAGTATCAGGTCTGTTCATACCTTAAACGGGGAAAACTCTTAGACTCAAAACATATGTATCTGGGACTCTTTGTGCCATCATCTTTCTCCTAACGGGACTGTGGGCTAACCATCGAGGGAAGATCATAACTGTGGGTCTATCAGTTCTTGTAGCATTCCTTGATTTGTTTATGACTTTGTGTATATGCCTTTTTGATGTAATTTTACATGTTGTGACGTAAGTTTACTATGATAAATAAACTTAACAATAAATTAAATCAGCGTGTTGGTCAGCTCGTTCTAAATATCTCTATAATCATTGTTATAGTTTTCCCACGTCTGTGTGTCTACCTGTCGTCACTTGTATGTGCGTGCACGTGAGTGGTTAGAGAGATATTAATATATATATTTAATGTATATGTGTTAGACTGTCTGACTACTCTAAATCTGTCGTAGAAGATAGGTGAGAGAGAGAGAGAAAAGATTTCTCGCTCTCAGAGACAGCCTCTATCACAATTCTACCACTTCACTCGTGGAAATCTATTGCTATTACTACTTCTCACTGTGACTACCACTTATTCTAATCTATTCAGAAGGGACCAACCCAAGTCTTAATTTTCCTATCAAAAATCTACGACAAATGTGGGCTCGTTTCCGGTTTTTGAACTTAGAATAGGAAGATGAGACGACAATATCAGCTCGTCTGTAAGATTCTTTATTCTCATATAGAGTAAGCGTGTGATGTCTTGTGAGAGTTGTATCTTTTGAAAATAATTTATCCCCTAGACGAATCGATCTGTTACGGGCGTGCTGACCACACAAACTGATAAGTTTTTTCCACAGCATTATTGAGCATTATACATTTGAGTTACAAGTTGATTTTGTCGGAATATATGTTAATTACTGATTTTGTAATACTAAACGCTGGTAAAGTTTTGTGAGTGTATAACATTCACAGGGTTCTGAAGAAGTAGGTGTTTGAGCTAAGCTAAGGAGCGCGATCAGACTATACGTCCTGAAATTGCCTCCCTTACCCTAACTATCTTCAGGGGTGAACTTATAGTGGATTAAATAAATTAAGGGGAAATTTGTTTTTTTTTGTTCCTTAAATATTTTTCTATAAATTATTTTGTTTCCACTGTAGCAACTTATTTCTCAGTAGTAAATCTTAACTACCATTTATTTGGCGTAGTCGTCTGCATTAGGGGCTTTATTGCCGATTAATAGCAGCGATAGTGAGATATTATATTTTGGAGGAGGTATCCCAGGTTATAAGGATATCATCTTTTGTGTGGTATTTTTCTCGCAAGTGGTAGGAACCAGCGTATCTTTTTCTTAATTTCTTTCTGTCTAAGTCTCGGTCACCTACTTACTATGGCAGAAAAGGCGAAACTGAGACAGATGCTCAGACAGGAAGCAATGAAAGAGGGACTGGACGGCGACGAAGCGAAAGCTTTTGTCAGGGACGAACTTGAGAGATATGATGTGGAGCAGAAGGAAAAAGCAGCGGAGAGGAAAGAAGCGGAAGACCGTCTACTACAGCAGAGGAAGATGGATGAGGAAATGGAAATCCGCAGGGAGAGACAGCAAGAGAAGGAGAGGGAGGAAAGAGAGAAGGAGAGACAGCACGAGGAAAGAGAGAAGGAGAGACAGCATGAGAAGGAGAGGGAGTAGAGACAGCATGAGTTAGCTCTTAAAACTCTAGAATTCCAAAGTCGTGGTGCTGCCTCTACCTCCAGCAATGGAGAGTCTTCTCCTCATTCTTCCTTAACTGATCCTTCTAACACTCAATCTCTTCAACTCAACGCTATGTCTTTCACTCTCGAGTCTTTCCCTTGTTCTAATGAGAAGATTGACACATGGTTAGAAAAATTTGAGAAAATTGCAACTCTGTACGGTTTAGAGAGGTCGCGTTGGTGTATGAAACTTTCCCAGGCCCTCAAAGGTTCTGCGTATGATGTTTACGCCAAACTGGAGACCAGCCAACAAGACAACTATGATGTATTGAAGAAAGCGTTACTGGAGCGCTTCGAAATGAATGCTCGCAAATTTTTGCAACTGTTTCGCAACAGCAGGAAACTTTCCAGCAGTTTTCATCTCGTTTGAAGGGATATTTGACAAAGTGCCTTGAGCTTTCACAGCTCCCCTCTACCTATGAAGGTCTGGAGGAATTTGTTTTAACAGAACAAATAAAGAACACTTTGTCTGCTGATACCCGGAGATTTCTAGCTGAGCAGGGGGCAGAAAAGCTTGAAGACATCTTAGAAAAGTCTGAGCATTATCACAATGCGCTGGCTGAACTACCGGCCTCAAAACGTAAACCGACAGAAGAGCATCTTCGAAAAAATAATCTAGACCAATCTTCTCATGCTTCTCATATTCCTCATGTTTCTAATCAGAATAACCACAGAGAAACTGGACCTCAAAACCCCCCTCCTGAAAAATCCAAGTTCTACAAAAACAAGTACCCCAACCACAGTAAACAGTCTGATCAACCCGACCGCCCTTCATGGCAGCGTGGCCAGAAAGGTCAAGGTGGCAAAGGGAGAACCCCTGAGCACGGGACATATGATCAGACCGAGCACACCGAGCCTAAACGCATCGGATGCTTATTAACAGTCTCGCAAGGCGGAATTATTAACAGTGATTCCAAACCTGTTGGGGATACACCCTCATTGCGACATACTGTTATTTTGAACGGTTCTCAAACTTTTTGTTTATTTGACACGGGGCTTTCTTATGATTCCATTGTTGCCAGACACCTGGTTAAACCCGGTCAAGAGACAGGAGAGACCGTCAAACTTTGTGAGTTTCTAAGAGTGATGCACCTACAGCGCTTCCCATCGCTTTGGTGGAGATCCACTCTGAATTTGTCAGAGGTGTGATCAAAGCGGCTGTTATGGATGACCCCATCTACTCAGTCATACTTGGCGGCAGATACGTGTGTATTGGGAAACCGGAAGAGCCGATTGTGGCAGCAGTAACTGCAAGAGGGCAAACCAAGAAGGAACGGGAGCCTGCGCCTAATTTGTTACCTATGGAACTTAAAGAAGCGCAACAAAAGGACCCTACTTTGGCACCCTGCTTTAGGAAACTGCCCATGGCTAAGGAACCCATACAGCATGGGGACATTTTTTCTAAGGATGGCGTACTTTATCGCAGAACGGGCAAGCCTGACCAAAGTTACAATCAGCTCCTAGTACCGAAACAGTACAGAAGCCAAATCCTAGAAATGGGGCACTCTCTTCCCTTCAGTGGACATATGGGACAGAACGCCACAAACCAACGGATAACCACTCATTATTGGTGGCCAGGAGTAAATACTGATATTATCAGATATGTCAAATCCTATGCCCAGTGCCAACGTGTACCACCCAAGCAACGGACACCCCCAGTCTCGTTGGGTGAAATGCCAATAGTGGGAACACCATTCGAACGGGTTTCATCGACATTTTAGGACCCTTAGAAAGGACTAAAAGAAGGAACAGGTTTATCCTGACCTTAGTCGATACATGCACTATGTGGGCAGAAGCTATACCGCTCACATGCGCAGATGCCAAGCATGTCGCAGAAGCCCTCGTGCAGATTTTCACTCGGTTGGGATTCCTTCAACAAGTGCTGACGGATAACGGATCTCCATACCGAAACCTGTTGATGGATGAGATCGTGAAGATCTTGAGGACCAAACACATCTACACAAAGCCTTATAATCCGGCCGGAAATGTGCTCGTGGAACGTGTTAACGGCAACCTCAACATGATGCTAAGTAAACTGGCACAAGTGAAACCTGACGATTGGGATCTTTGTATTCCTGCAGCTTTATTTGGCTACAGAGAATCTCCTCATACGTCCACAGGATTTCCGCCAGCTACGCTTTTATTCGGCAGACCCATTAAGGGCCCGCTTGAAGCCTTACTTTGGTCGCTGACAGACCAGAAGGCTGATGAGACAGTTGTCTCAGCCAGTAAATACGTATCGGATTTAAAGGATAGGTTGAAACTAGGATGGGACCTAGCAACGACTAACTTTAAACGAGCACGCACAAAGCACGCTAACCGATACAGGAAAGTCGCGAAAGAGAGAGAACTGGAAGCAGGAGAGAAAGTTTTGGTGTTACTCCCTACCGGAAACAACCAACTGAGGATCGGATGGCAAGGGCCGTTTACCGTCCTGAAAAAGATTTCTAAGGCTAACTACCAGATTTCTATTCAAGGAAAGGAAAAGGTTTTCCATCTAAATCTGTTAAAGAGATACTTGGAAGAACCAGTGCCAACCTCCGACCATCTCCTTGACGATCGCCAAAACTGACGAAGATGACGATAGTGGCAGGGAAACTCCACTGCACACACACGAAATCTTTCAAAAATGTCAGAAGCGGCGACGCTCTTTCAAGCGCGCATGGGAGACATTCCAGAGAAAAAAAAACTTTGGGAGGAGACGTGAGTAGGAATTAGAGAGAGATGGAGGGGGGAGATGAGATGGAAGAAGACAGACACCCTGAAGCTACGGATATAGGAAATTTAATTTCATAACGTAGACATGGAGTGCTTCCATATCTTAAAGGGGGGACGTTCTGTCACAGAGGTTATGATCATTGAATTGCCTATATCCTCTTCTTTTTTTCTTTTACCCGTATCCTCTATTTTATTATCTCTCTTTATTTTTTTCCTGTAGTTTTCGCATCCATTCGTTTGCGAAAAATAGTTTTTTCCCATTCTCACATTCGCCAGTTTCGTTTCTCATTTAGAAACGCATTTCATTGCTGATTAAACTGAGAACGCAGTTATGACATAACGTGTCAGCCCTACACGAGACGCAGAGTGTTAGAATGCATTCCGTCAGACAGGGGAGCAGACAGCTGTCTACAGTTCCCCCTGGGACAGTGTTTCTTCGACTAAGTTTCTGGGCCTGAAGTGTGAGAATTCACTCCGTCAGACATGATGAGGAGACATTAGTCTGGTAGTTTGCACCTGACATGTAGTTTCCAGGGTAGATTCTCAGTGTCAGGTGATATGACACTCACGCTCCAAGGCCAGTTTTGGCGTAAGGTGCGAGAAAGCAAAGAGTCAGTTATGGTTCTCAGGATGAGTTTCTCGGGAAGGTGTGAAAAACTGCTTCTGCACTGGAGATGAGTTGTCTGAGATTCGCAACTGATACGCGCCCTCTCGGTCAGTAGGTGGCAGTTACGGCATGTGTTTAGGTGTTAAACGTAGTGTTAGGAAAGACGAGAGATTGCGTGGTTTTGGAAATAGGGCACATTCTTTGTGTGTGTTTCATATATCTTAAACGAGAGTTTGAGACTTAATTCACTCAGTAACTTCGCAGTCAAGACTAGAACAAGCCTTCGTTCGATTCCTAAGAATCTCTGTTAATAGAGATGGCATTTAGTTTGGTCGAAGTGGTTTAAGTTCTTAGTAGTTCTGTGTTGAGTGAATACTGGGGTGACCCAATCTTTGCCAGCGTTCTAGTACGTGAACATTATCTGTGAAGAACTTAAGCACTGTCATTACATGAACTGTAACAGTTAAATGAAGTAAAAGGCCTATCGCGCCAGATTTAAATTCTTCCAGAATAACACTTAAGTACAGTTCAGCCCGTTGTGGCAAGCAAAATATCAGTAACATTCCGACAGAGTTTTGACTAGTAGTGTGGTGACCAAATATAGTTATATACTGAGATAAGGCACCTGACCTGACATTCCTCATTTCTAGAAACCTACGCTAGTGACACTGTGCTCTGCTAACTTTCGTGTCTTGACAAATTTTATGTGACTTAAACAGACATCCGAAAAATAAGAACACCCGAGGAATCGTTCCCTGAGACAGAGAATTCAGTACGTCGTTTTTTTTGGGAACTGGGGATTTCTTGGTCAAGACTGCATTTACGAGTCTGTGTGAAGGTCCTAGAAAAAAATTATGTTCCCAGAGGCAGCGATCAAAGCTGTAAGTATAAATGTGCGCACGTGGCCACGGCTGAATGAATAGAGTGAACGCAGGTCTGAGTGTTATTTTTACCGTTGTATTTTTGGCACCTATTTGCTGTCATAACCTTCTTCATGCAAGTTTGTTTTGCTAACAATATTTTCCCTTAAACTAGATTATAGTATCAGGTCTGTTCATACCTTAAACGGGGAAAACTCTTAGACTCAAACATATGTATCTGGGACTCTTTGTGCCATCATCTTTCTCCTAACGGGACTGTGGGCTAACCATCGAGGGAAGATCATAACTGTGGGTCTATCAGTTCTTGTAGCATTCCTTGATTTGTTTATGACTTTGTGTATATGCCTTTTTGATGTAATTTTACATGTTGTGACGTAAGTTTACTATGATAAATAAACTTAACAATAAATTAAATCAGCGTGTTGGTCAGCTCGTTCTAAATATCTCTATAATCATTGTTATAGTTTTCCCACGTCTGTGTGTCTACCTGTCGTCACTTGTATGTGCGTGCACGTGAGTGGTTAGAGATATATTAATATATATATTTAATGTATATGTGTTAGACTGTCTGACTACTCTAAATCTGTCGTAGAAGATAGGTGAGAGAGAGAGAGAGAGAAGATTTCTCGCCCTCAGAGACAGCCTCTATCACAATTCTACCACCTCACTCGTGGAAATCTATTGCTATTACTACTTCTCACTGTGACTACCACTTATTCTAATCTATTCAGAAGGGACCAACCCAATTCTTAATTTTCCTATAAAAAATCTACGACACTGAGCCCCAGACATCTCTGGCTTTTACCTGGTTGGGTGCATGCAGGAGGATCTCGCTATGGACTTATAATACGTGTCGTGTGAAATTCTAATCCACATATATAAATTAAAACGTAAATGTAAAGCCTAACAAATAAATTTAATAAAAGGAAAGAAGAATGGTAAAGAACAGTGCTGTCACAATGACTGTACTCGAAATCCCCCTTGTTTTCTCCTTCGTCTGCAAATTGTAACGTTTCACGTTGATAGTAAAAGCCTACTGCTTCAATACCCGCTTTCTACGATAAAACGTGTACTGCCTTTCTAAGAAAAACCTTGAGATACGCAAGCTGACCTATATTTAATATTCCATTCATGTCATTTTATACACTAAGTTACCATAAACGAAAGACAGATGGACTAAGGATAGAAAGAAAGGGAGGGGCTGAAAGCCGGAACGCAGGCAATACTACCACAGTCTCGCGATACACAATTAATGCCACCCCTAACACGCGTGTAAGGCCACAAGCACTAGTTTTTTTCAAATCGACAGTGATAAAAAACACTACCCATACGAGAGTTAGGTTTTAAAAATCGGAAAAATGCTTATTAGGAAACATGACATTATACTGGTTTACGTTTGAAAACATTACAGTACCCAGACACCACATCGATCGAAGTGAACGGGAGGTAGAAGAAAATACATATTTTGAACGCAGCCCCTTAGCCCCATTAAATTTATATATTTGGGTTCCTTAGGACTTGCTGACAAAGAATATGTTAAACGTTACGCAAATAGTCTAGGAATTAACAAATTATAGCCAAAAGAAATAGTGAGGGATGTCAGACAACACCAAAATCAGAATCGTTCAGTGGCAGATTTTCACACCACCATTGTACGGGAAATAGGTCCCCATGTTACCTCCTATTTGATTGGCGGAAAGTAAATGTAAGGCTAAACACGATTAGTCGGGCTATAAATATTGATTCTTTGTTGTTAGGGAAACGTGAGTAGGAGTACCTTTTTTCAAACGCTTGTGTAAACATGGCACGATTGGTTAGACCCGCCAATATAGTCAATCAGAGGCGTCAGGTCAGCACCACATTTTCAAATAAACTTACTAAAGAACCAGTGCGTTGAGCGCCAGTGCATATTTTTCTAAATAAAAGCCTGGGACATCGGCAGATCGAAATTGTGCTATATTCATTGCCAGTCAACGTAACTGTGTATTATTCCATGAATTGTGGTAAGCTTGAAATATTTGATATCTTTTAATGAAAATTGAATGTAAATTGATAATTTATGTCTGTATATATGTGTGGTTCAGTAGCGAACATGAGGTAAAGCCTATATAGTGCTCCAACCTGAACAGAAGGTGTCGGAGGAAAGTAAAACTACATGTAATTGCCAAACAGTACACTGACACCTATCTTATTGACTAGAAAGAAATAATGCTGGAATTGCAGAGGCGTAGTAACCATTAGGGAGGAGTATACTGGTGAAAATTGTTTCAGATGAAGATAGCAGTTGGCCTACCGCTCTGAACTCAGTGTTTGTTATGTATTGTGTTCAGTCTGGAAATTTATTATAAATTAGTTCTGAAATAGGAGGTACAACCTTCTTGTTTCAGGGACCGTGGTCCTAAAGTTATTGAGCAGCACCTGGTCTGAGCTTTGCTGAATCTAGAGGCTGACAACATACTCCTGGGTCCAGATAGTGACCAGTGAGGTGTCTCCAGAACCCAGGGAGGCTATCGAGCAGAGGAGTCTTTTCCTGCCGCCATCACGAAAGATAAGCGTCTGTGGCCAGAGGAGCTCAACATTATGCCCCCCCCCCCCCCTCAAAATCTGACTTTATAATAAAACAGAGGGAAAATACAGTGTTAAAATTGATAGGAACTGTGAACTTTTCCCCATACTATTTCCAAGATAAACAAACACTTGAAGTCATGATGACAAATAACAACATAGCTTGAAAAAACAAAACCAGTATTACCTCATAGTACTACTACACAACTGACACACATAGGATAATATTAATAAAATATGTCACTACAATGTTCATATTTATAAATTCTGTACATATAAATTGTAATTACAATTGATTGTGATTCCTGGTTCACTTTGTAGTTGAATCAGGACATATATATTAGTGAAAGTAATTAATACATATTTATATTTGAAACTTTACCAGTGACTCATTTAAGATAGTCTTATAGAGTGTTAAATGTGTGTGAGTGTCACAGTGTTGTCAAGTGTGGTGGAATAAATTAAATTGTTTATCTGTCTGTTGTTGTTGTGACTTACACTTCATCATATACATACCCTAGACATTTAACGTAGTCATCACAATATTCCAGAATAATTCTGACTGAGGTATAATGTGGTAGCAAGTAAGGTTATCTGCAAACCACTAGACCTATTAGATACAGATACCTTCACAGCTGATCTCAGTCAGTACACTAAGTCCCCTATAAATATTTATAACATCCCACTTTATCACATGTATTGGGGGCTCGTCCGGGATATTGAACTTTCTCCTGTTATAGATATTGGGAATAATAAGAATTAAAAGGTATCCTTGGGTGGAAATAAATAACGTTGAGCTCTCAGTGCCTGTGGTGTCTTTGGATAAGTAATATCAGAGTGTATTGTTTAGTTAGACATTACCTACATTTACCTGTTAGAAAATGGCGGACCTGGCCAAATTTCGATCTGCTGCTGTACAGACTGCGAAAGAGTTAGGAATGGACGGGCAAATTATGATTGCTTATGTCACTGCTGAATGTGACAAATATATTGAACGGGAAGAAAGAAGATTAGAAAAAGAGGCCGAAAGAAAACTAGAATCTGAAAGATTGGCCGAAGATAAGAGGTTAGAGGCTGAAAAGGAAATTAAGAAATTACAATTTGAGGCTGAGGCTGAGACTAAGAGGTTGCAGATTGAGGCTGAGGCTAAGAAATTGGAAGCAGAAGAAAGAAGATTGACTGCAGAAAGGGAAGCAGAAGAAAGAAGATTGACTGCAGAGAGGGAAGCAGAAAAGGAGGAGAAGAGATTACAAAGGGAACATGAGTTACGACTAAGGGAGTTTGAGTTTCAAGGCCATGCTCCTGAAAATGGTGCCAGTCCCTTTGCCTCTGATGCCACTGCTAGTCAGGGAGCCTCAACCTCAGCTATGAACTTTCATTTAGATCATTTTGTTGAGAAAGACGATGATATTGAGAGCTATCTAAATAGATATGAACTATTAGCTACCACATATGGGTTAGAGAGAGAAAGGTGGAGCTTAAAGTTATCTCAAGGGCTTCGTGGGGCAGCTTATGAAGTTTTTGCCAAAATGAGCAGAGGTGATCAGGAAAATTATGACATGTTAAAGCAGGCTCTTTTGTTAAGATATGAAAAGAACGCAGAATTTTATAGGAAAAAATTTAGGAATGCTAAACTACAGTCAGGTGAAACCTATCACCAGTTCTCTGCACGGTTAGAGACATACTTGGAGAAATGGACTTCTCTGGGGAAAACCCAAGATCTTAGGGAAATGGTCCTTATAGAACAATTAAGAGAGTCCATGGCTCCAGACCTGAGAAAGTTTCTCATGGAACAAGGTGCAGAGAGGCTGGGTGAGTTGCTAAATGTTGCAGAAAGGTATCAAGCGGCTCAAGCAGAGGTATCAGGTAATAAAAAGAAACAGGTGGAAAATTTTAGGGCACCACAGAACTTTAATAAATTTGATCCTAGAGATCAAAACAAAGGTAAGCACCAGTTTGATAGGCCACGGTATGACAATAAAAATAAAACCCCACAATTCGATGAAAGGAAATATGATGAAAGAAAATCTTTCAACCAAGGGAAAAGGTGGTGTAAAAATTGTAAGATGAACAATCATGACACTGACCGTTGCAGAAGGAACCCTATAGTTATGGCCACCCTTCAGGTCAGGTCGACCTCAAGACAGGAGGAGGATATTATGTTGAATACCACTCCAGAAGAGATGAGGAAGGCACAGGCTGGGGATAAGACCCTCAAGCCTTGTTTCAGGAAATTGTCAACTTGTCATACAACTCCAGGCAAGGGAGATTTTTACATGAAAAACAAGTTGATGTATAGGAAGACTGGAGCTAGATCCAAAGGTCAGGGACAGCTGGTACTTCCTAAAAGATATAGGGCAGAATTAATAAGGAGCCTACATGTGAAAGAAGATGGGGACCATGAGAAAATATGTACCATCGTCCAAAAGGTGGCTCACAATTATTATTGGCCCAAGGCAAGGTGGGACATTGAGAATTTTGTAGAAAGGTGTAGCATAGCACATGAGGGAACACCCACAAGTGGGAACATTGATCAGGACCTGGACACGCCACGGGGCAAAATTAGGCCTGACAATAAAAAGAAATATAAATTTGATAAAGTGGACCAAAGGGAATGGGAAGCCCCTTTTCACGGACAAGCTTCAATTAACTGTTTTACAATGGCCACTATGCAGAGAGTGCAAAAAGATGTCTTACCCCAGGATAAGCCGAAAATCCCTCAATCGGACTTAAACAAACTGGAGGAAGAGGATGTAGAGAGGAAATCTCTCATCAAGAATTTTAAGTGGGGAGAAAGCCCCAAAAGAAAAATTGGTAGCGGTCGTTTTGTGCATGATAATTCTGGTAAGAAAAATCATCACTACAGAGCTTCGGGTGGAAAGGACCTGGCATGTGGCAGGAGAAATAAGTTTCCGAATTTAAAAGTCCATATGTAACTCTGTTAAGAACGTGGACTGATGAAAAAGCAGAGGAAAATATTACATCCTCATACCAATATGTGAATGAGCTGACCACTCGTTTAAAAACTGGCTGGAAACTTGCCAATGAAAATTTGAAACAAGCCAGGAAGAAACATGCTGCCTATTATAACAGGAAAGCTAAAGACAGAGATTTGGCTGTGGGAGAGAAGGTACTGCTTCTTCTCCCCGGTAGTCAGAATAAGTTACAAATTGGATGGCAAGGTCCATATACAGTTCTAGAGAAGGTGTCTAGAACCAATTATAAGATAGATAAGAAGGGGAAAGAAAAAATCTATCATGTGAATCTCCTGAAGAAATATTTGGAAAGAGAAAATCAGGAAGAGACACACTTGTTGACCTTGTCCATCGCCATGGAGATGAAAAAGGAACCACTTTCATCATTTGAATATCCATTACACCCCTGTGAGACAGCGGCACAGGTGAAAATCAGTACACATTTAACGAAAACTCAGAAAGAGAGAGTGCAACAGGTTCTAGATACTCATACAGAGGTGTTAACAGACCGACCAGGGCATAAAACCTATTGGAATATGATATGAAGCTGATAGACCCCACACCTGTATGTATGAAACCCTATTCGATTCCTTTTGCTAAGGAGAAAGCTTTGAAGGAAGAGATAGACTATTTGTTGAAGGAAGGAATTATTTCACACAGTGAATCTTCGTATAGTTCCAGTGTTGTACTCTTAAGGAAGCCCTCTGGAGAACATAGACTCTGTATAGATTACAGGAGACTGAATGCTATTACAGAAGGACAGGTGGATCCATTGCCGGATACAAATCAGCTGTTTGCCAGACTAAATAAAGCTAAATATTTCTCAAAAGTGGATCTGAGTAAAGGATACTATCAGATTCCAGTAAAGCCTGAGGTTAGACCATACCTAGCTTTTAGTACCTCAGAAGGACACTATGAGTTTAATAGATTGCCATTTGGATTGAAGAATGCGCCTAGTGTCTTCTCTAGAATGATGAGAAAATTATTGGACCCTCTGAATAATCCATGTATCACAAATTTCATGGATGATATCCTTATAGCAACAGAAACATTTGAGGAACACATTGACTCTCTGAACATGCTGTTTAATCGACTTGGGGAAGCGAATTTAACAGCCCGACCAACCAAATGTTGCGTTGGATGTAAAGAATTGGAATTCTTGGGACACACAGTTTATCAGGGAAACATGACCCCTGACCCCAAGAATTTAGAGAAACTAAAGAAAGCCCCGAGACCACAAACCAAGAAAGACGTGAGATCCTTTGTCTCATTATGTGGTTTCTACCAAAAGTATATCAAAAACTTTAATTCCATATGTGCACCGTTAACTGATTTGACACGTAAGGGAAATCCAGATCGAATTACATGGACACCACAATGTGAAATGGCTTACCAAGAATTGAAGGAAAAGCTCACAAGTAAACCTATTTTGAAATTACCTGACTTAAGTCAAGAATTCATAGTAAGGACAGATGCCAGTAATATTGGGTTAGGTGCAACTTTGCTACAGAAATCAGATGCATTGGATGGGGAATTAAGCCCAGTGGCATATGCTAGCAGAAAGTTGAATAAAGCTGAAACCAATTACTCAACTAGCGAAAAGGAATGTCTTGCAGTAATATGGGCGATAAAGAAATTCAATATTTATCTGTATGGGAAGGCATTTAAGTTGCAAACGGATCACAAACCTTTGTCGTTTCTAGCACAGGCTAGACATGAGAATTCTAGATTACTCCGTTGGTCATTATTGATGCAGCCATTTGAGTTTAGCATAGAGTATATAAGTGGAAAAACAAATCTGGGAGCGGATTTTTTAAGCCGCCATCCGTGTGATGAGAATCACCCTAAACCCCAGGAATAATAAGAAATTTCTCTATGTGTATATAGAATTATAGACTGACATATAACGTCTGTTTTAAGTGGGGAGAATTTGTCGTGTGAAATTCTAATCCACATATATAAATTAAAACGTAAATGTAAAGCCTAACAAATAAATTTAATAAAAGGAAAGAAGAATGGTAAAGAACAGTGCTGTCACAATGACTGTACTCGAAATCCCCCTTGTTTTCTCCTTCGTCTGCAAATTGTAACGTTTCACGTTGATAGTAAAAGCCTACTGCTTCAATACCCGCTTTCTACGATAAAACGTGTACTGCCTTTCTAAGAAAAACCTTGAGATACGCAAGCTGACCTATATTTAATATTCCATTCATGTCATTTTATACACTAAGTTACCATAAACGAAAGACAGATGGACTAAGGATAGAAAGAAAGGGAGGGGCTGAAAGCCGGAACGCAGGCAATACTACCACAGTCTCGCGATACACAATTAATGCCACCCCTAACACGCGTGTAAGGCCACAAGCACTAGTTTTTTTCAAATCGACAGTGATAAAAACACTACCCATACGAGAGTTAGGTTTTAAAAATCGGAAAAACGCTTATTAGGAAACATGACATTATACTGGTTTACGTTTGAAAACATTACAGTACCCAGACACCACATCGATCGAAGTGAACGGGAGGTAGAAGAAAATACATATTTTGAATGCAGCCCCTTAGCCCCATTAAATTTATATATTTGGGTTCCTTAGGACTTGCTGACAAAGAATATGTTAAACGTTACGCAAATAGTCTAGGAATTAACAAATTATAGCCAAAAGAAATAGTGAGGGATGTCAGACAACACCAAAATCAGAATCGCTCAGTGGCAGATTTTCACACCACCATTGTACGGGAAATAGATCCCCATGTTACCTCCTATTTGATTGGCGGAAAGTAAATGTAAGGCTAAACACGATTAGTCGGGCTATAAATATTGATTCTTTGTTGTTAGGGAAACGTGAGTAGGAGTACCTTTTTTCAAACGCTTGTGTAAACATGGCACGATTGGTTAGACCCGCCAATATAGTCAATCAGAGGCGTCAGGTCAGCACCACATTTTCAAATAAACTTACTAAAGAACCAGTGCGTTGAGCGCCAGTGCATATTTTTCTAAATAAAAGCCTGGGACATCGGCAGATCGAAATTGTGCTATATTCATTGCCAGTCAACGTAACTGTGTATTATTCCATGAATTGTGGTAAGCTTGAAATATTTGATATCTTTTAATGAAAATTGAATGTAAATTGATAATTTATGTCTGTATATATGTGTGGTTCAGTAGCGAACATGAGGTAAAGCCTATATAGTGCTCCAACCTGAACAGAAGGTGTCGGAGGAAAGTAAAACTACATGTAATTGCCAAACAGTACACTGACACCTATCTTATTGACTAGAAAGAAATAATGCTGGAATTGCAGAGGCGTAGTAACCATTAGGGAGGAGTATACTGGTGAAAATTGTTTCAGATGAAGATAGCAGTTGGCCTACCGCTCTGAACTCAGTGTTTGTTATGTATTGTGTTCAGTCTGGAAATTTATTATAAATTAGTTCTGAAATAGGAGGTACAACCTTCTTGTTTCAGGGACCGTGGTCCTAAAGTTATTGAGCAGCACCTGGTCTGAGCTTTGCTGAATCTAGAGGCTGACAACATACTCCTGGGTCCAGATAGTGACCAGTGAGGTGTCTCCAGAACCCAGGGAGGCTATCGAGCAGAGGAGTCTTTTCCTGCCGCCATCACGAAAGATAAGCGTCTGTGGCCAGAGGAGCTCAACATTATGCCCCCCCCCCTCAAAATCTGACTTTATAATAAAACAGAGGGAAAATACAGTGTTAAAATTGATAGGAACTGTGAACTTTTCCCCATACTATTTCCAAGATAAACAAACACTTGAAGTCATGATGACAAATAACAACATAGCTTGAAAAAACAAAACCAGTATTACCTCATAGTACTACTACACACTGACACACATAGGATAATATTAATAAAATATGTCACTACAATGTTCATATTTATAAATTCTGTACATATAAATTGTAATTACAATTGATTGTGATTCCTGGTTCACTTTGTAGTTGAATCAGGACATATATATTAGTGAAAGTAATTAATACATATTTATATTTGAAACTTTACCAGTGACTCATTTAAGATAGTCTTATAGAGTGTTAAATGTGTGTGAGTGTCACAGTGTTGTCAAGTGTGGTGGAATAAATTAAATTGTTTATCTGTCTGTTGTTGTTGTGACTTACACTTCATCATATACATACCCTAGACATTTAACGTAGTCATCACAATATTCCAGAATAATTCTGACTAAGGTATAATTAATACCAAGGAGTCTTCAACTTGATATTGGCTGCGAACGAGCAAGAAGCTCAGCAGCCTTAGTTAAACATTATCTAGTTCTTTCCATCAGTTCCACATTGGCGATCGATCTTGCCATATCATGTCAGTACTTCTGTTCTGTGCAAGCACCCATGTATGAATACCAATACTTTCCTTCCTGGTTGTTGTTATGATTGTGATCCATGTGTCAGAGCTATGCAATATAGCTGCTTTGACATTTGTATTGAAGACTCTGTTTTTATCTTGGATTTGATTTTTTTTGGTTTCTATATATTTCCAATGCATTCAGCTCTCTTTTTCCCTTTTGTATTCTTATTCTGATATCCGTGTCTGTTCTTAATCTTTATCTGCATTGATAGTTTCGCATGTTGTTGGGATTTATGGCACATTGTAGTCTAAGTTACCGTTAGTTGGATCTATTTTCATAAACTTTATCTTTTCTCGGTGTATTTTCAAACCCAGTTTCCGTGACCTCTCATCAGGTGTTCTCATTGTCTCTGACATCTACGCCTGCTGCATGTTTTGAAGAACGAATACTGAAACTCACATCAATATCATTTAGAACTTATTAAATCAAAATTACGTTTTGTAAATGGGAGACGGCTTTCAAGATTGAGCCACCTATTTGGTACCTCCCATTCGAAAAACCCACTGATGAGAACCCATCCCTGAAAAATTGTGTGATCTAATGGAGTAGATCGGAGCACTGATGGAGTTGTCCGTGTGCAATGAAGATCGTCCTTTAAACCAAACCAAACCATCCCTGAAAAATTCCTAAAAACGACACTGCATAAAAAGCGTGTATTTTAACTGAAGCCTTTTGTTGTTTCCCCGGGGGGTCTTTCAGGAGATAACGAAAATAGAGAACTACTGCTCCCTCAGGCATGTCGTAAAAGGCTACCGTTGTGCACGGAGCTGGCAACGTCTTCATGTAGAACAAATGGCTACAGACACCATTGCTGTAGTAGCACATCATCATCATTCATTATCATTTTAATGAGCTTAATGAGCATGGTACAACAACTGTATATGGTTGACAGTTCCTGAATAAGAACTGCCCTGTATGTTCTAATGCTATCAGCTGGTTACCTCAATTTATGTCCTCTCCAATGTCAGCATCGATCTCTGTTATGTCCTCTCCAATGTCAGCATCGATCTCTGTTATGTCCTCTCCAATGTCAGCATCGATCTCTGTTATGTCCTCTCCAGTGTCAGCATCGATCTCTGTTATGTCCTCTCCAATATCAGCATCGATCCCTCTTATGTCCTCTCCAATGTCAGCATCGATCCCTCTTATGTCATCAGTGTCACATTGATGAGCCTATATTACGATTTCTGTCTATCTGTTGTGTGCAAGCGTCCAATAACTGTGTAACTTCCTGGTTGGTGCTTTTGTAATTCTCCATGTTTCACAATCACACAGTAGGATTGGTTTGACATTTGAGTTGACGATTCTTATATTTGTGGTAGGATGCTTGTAGGATGCTTGCACCAAGCAATCATTCATATGCTCTACAGCGGAATGGCCAAAGGTACATTCAACAACATGATACAAATATTAACAAGCAATTACCCATAAATGTAAACTGAGAATCTTCAAGTGTTATAAATATTTTTCATTACTGTATGGTGTAGAAACATGGATAATGAACAAGCAATTGGAAGAAGAATTAAAGCGCTCAATATGTGGATATATAGATGAATGTGGCACATCTCATGGGAAGAGAAGAAAGTAAATAAAGAGGTCACATCAATTCTAGGTATGACAAGAGAATTATTGTAGGAGATAAAAATCAAGCAGCTAAAATGTTGTGGTCATGTACAAAGACATTTCACTTTCCCGAAGATCATAATAGAAGGAAGAGTTGAAGGCAAACGTGCAAGAGGAAGACAGCGCTATAAGTGGGAAGATAACATCAAGAGATGGACAGGAAAGAGTCTTTCAGAGTGCACTATCAAGACAAGAGACAGAAAACGTTGGAGATGCATTGCAGCCGACTTTCGTTGCGGAGATGGCAACTGATGATGATGAACACGTCTAACTCTTGTTCTTATGTTCAGTAGCGCAGATTTATTGCATGAATAAACGTGGAAAGGTCCGGGGTCCTTAGTTTATGGAATGGCTATTTTCTTTTTCATATTGTCTTGGCATGAAGAATAGGGATTCCGTTAGACCAATCAGTCAATACCCTTAGCTTCCAAAGGAGCATAGGCCTTCAACAATCACAAGCCATGTATTCCTGCCGCATACCAGGAGCGGAAGTTCTTTCCATGTCTTCCTGTCACATACGTGATTTGAAGTTGTTTCCATGTCTTCCTGTCATATACCAGGAGCTGAAGTTCTTTCCATGTTTTCCTGTCACATACCAGGAGCTGAAGTTCTTTCCATGTCTTCCTGTCACATACCAGGAGCTGAAGTTCTTTCCATGTCTTCCTGTCACATACCAGGAGCTGAAGTTCTTTCCATGTCTTCCTGTCATATACCAGGAGCTGAAGTTATTTCCATGTCTTCCTGTCGCATACCAGGAGCTGAAGTTCTTTCCATGTCTTCCTGTCGCATACCAGGAACTGAAGTTCTTTCCATGTCTTCCTGTCGCATACCAGGAGCTGAAGTTCTTTCCATGTCTTCCTGTCGCATACCAGGAGCTGAAGTTCTTTCCATGTCTTCCTGTTGCATACCAGGAGCTGAAGTTCTTTCCATGTCTTCCTGTCACATACCAAGAGCTGAAGTTCTTTCCATGTCTTCCTGTCACATACCAGGAGCTGAAGTTCTTTCCATGTCTTCCTGTCACATACCAGGAGCTGACGTTCTTTCCATGTCTTCCTGTCGCATACCAGGAGATGAAGTTCTTTCCATGTCTTCCCATCACATACCAGGAGCTGAAGTTCTTTCCATGTCTTCCTGTCACATACCAGGAGCTGAAGTTCTTTCCATGTCTTCCTGTCGCATACCAGGAGCGGAAGTTCTTTCCGTATCTTCCTGTCACATACCAGGAGCTGAAGTTCTTTCCATGTCTTCCTGTCGCATACCAGGAGCTGAAGTTATTTCCATGTCTTCCTGTCGCATACCAGAATTACGGTTATAGAACAGAAGTGTCAAGTCGTCGGCAAGATCTAGAATTCCTTTAGATAATGGGATACAGTTTCTGAACAAGAACTGCCCTGTATATTGTAATGCTATCAGCTGGTTACTTCCATTTATGTCCTCTCCAGTGTGAGCATCGATCCCTCGTATGTCTGGTTCTTTCCATCAGTATCACATTGATAACCCTGTCTTACGATTTCAGTCTTATCTGGTGTGCGTAAGCATCCAGTAAGTGTGTAACTTACTGGTTGTTGTTTTTGTTATTCTCCATGTTTCACAATCACACAATAGGATTAGCTTTACATTTGAGTTGAAGATTCTTATGTATGTGTTCAACTTCCTTTCTTCTGATTTCTATATTTTTCGCGATGTCGTATATGATATATTGAGCGGAGAACCAATGGTGGCTCTGATACAGTATGATTGGAATGGCCTAATGAACGTTGTCAAGAAGGTCTCCAGGAACTGCCTCGTTAAAAAAGAAAGATATATATTCGAGATAGGGACAAGAAGAAGAGAAGGCGATTGCTCTCCACTAAATAGTGTTTTCTAATAAATCATGGAACGTCTTCTGTTTCCCTACGACATTAACTTATGCCCTCAGTCCCGATAAAGAAAAAGCCCCCAACCCCCTAAATGAAGATTTTTACCTATAAATAATACAGACAGCACGAGTGATACATTAAATAAATAGGTAATAATCAACGCGGCAATGCAGTTTATTAGTTAAATATATACACATATAGGGTAAGTAGAAAGTAAAAAGGATGGTGGTGAAAAACAATTCACACACAGATGAAATGTAAAAATGTAGGTAATTAAATATGAGAGTGAAACTAGGTAAATAGTGAAATGATGATGTGGTAAATTAAGTGTTATCACGCTGACGACTACTCTACACTGTTCATAAGTCTTTCAAATGTCCTCCACTGTATGATCATGCACAGGTTTGCACGGACTGTCTAGTGTGGATGTCTGTTCCACTGTGTGTTATTCCCAAAACGAGTACTGTTTGATAAAAACATTTGCACGTTTAGTAGTGAGAACTTGTGAGAAATAATATCTCCATACGCTTGGAAATCTCGCCGACAAACTGTTGACATGTGCCACAGAAAAAAATGTCTGCTGTGCTCTTGAAAAGGCCCTGATTAGACTGGAGCTCTTCACGAGCTGATCTTTTGGTAATAAGTGTTTCATGCTACGAGACTTGATCGAATGAATTTACGTCATGCAAAACACGATTATAGTAGATGAACTCACTTCATGCACTGACAATGCGTCAATAGAATAGCAAAACTTTTTTCAGGCTATACGCTTTCGTGTAAATCGTATATATATATATATGTATATATATATATATATATATATATATATATATATATGCGAATCATCGTGAGAACTTGATCCTTGATCTTGATATCTTGATGAATCACGTGTGGTTATGTTCTTGATATAGATAGACTAATCAGCTTGTATGAGTATATGATCGTGATTAAGGAAATACAATTTTGAGTGGTTTGAACTTGATATATAGGTGATTCGCTTGTGCATGCTTTAACTTGCTCCAGGCGATAAACTTTTGAGTGAGTTGAACTTGATATGTATGGGAACGAATCAGCCTATGATCACTTAATAAACAGATGAATAAAATGCTGCGCTACCGACGTATATAAACGCGGGCGTGGAAATCTTCCTTGAGAAGTTTATGATGTCATATCTTGTGAATTCTGGTATCCGGACGTGAGATTTTCTAGCTTCTTTCCAATTTGACGCCAAACACGTAATGTGAAGACTCAACTTCTGCAGGACTGAAGACACAAAGTGGCTTAATAAGTTTCACATTAATATCAATAGTTGACTTTATTTTTATCTTATTCCTCACTATCGCTTCTTCCTAACTGATCACTCCGTTTTAGTTCTCATTTTTTTTTATGTATGACATGAGGCGCATATGATAATTGTTAAATATTTTAAGCATGAAAGCGCGTGCCCATGTAAGTCTGTAATGATGATCTAATAATCTAGATGAAGGTGAAGTATATAACTATTTTTTTTTTTTTTTTTTTTTTTTTTTTTTTTTTTTTTTTTTTTTTTTTTTTTTTTTTTTTTTTTTTTTCTTAACCAGCGGCACTTGGGCTTTCAGCCCTTCGGCCCAATGACATGTCATTGCGAGGCTGGGGAACCTGAGGACTTTCCTTCCAACCCGGTCAGGAGCTTCGCTCCTTCCCATCCACAGAGGGTTTATCACAGGAGCCGTTCAGGCTGTTCAGTCAAATTTCCGGCCGTAAACATTTCTTCAAACGCCGACGCCCGGGTTTGAACCATGAACACCTGGTCGCCAGTACAACGCCGAAGCCATTACACCAGCGCGGCTCCCAAGTATATAACTATAAATTACTTCTTTATATTATAAGTTATAGTAGAAAAATCTTTAATTTTCTTTTTAATCTTCTGTGTTCGTCCTGAAAAGGACGTTGGTTGCGTTGTGTCCGTTTACAGCGAAGCTGCAATATTTGCGCCTTTCGGCCAACACATCCGACTTCACCACGGCATTTTTGGGATCGGGTTAGCCTTCCCTCTTTGATCCCTACTCACTCAGCCAGAGTGCAGTGATGCAGCCTGTTTCCAAGACCACCACTTGGAGGTAGAGTAGGGTCTTGGTCAGCTCTGGCTCGCTGACCCTGACGCAAGCAGTCTAGCTATGGGTCGCTAACTGCATTCCTCACTGTTGGCGCGTCTTAGGTCCCAGATCTTTGATTTGATTAACCATTAATAGAAGTAAGGAAAAAAAACAGCCTTTCGCACATTTAGCTATGCGGATAGTGCAAAAAGCAGTCTTAAATAATGAAAAAGAAAAATTATTAATACTTTTTCTGAAGTCACAAACCTCATTTTTCCCTTTCGCGAATTCCCTAAGAACACATTTGAACTTAAATTCCACTAGAATGAAATATAATTCAATAGTGGAAAAGGATTGGCTCTGAGAAACTCTTTCACTTATTATCCGCGGGTATTGTAATAACATACTGACTTCTGTCGAATGTGTCGTTATATTTCCTGATTGGCAATATGTGATAAGTCATGGGCTGTGTCCTGTGGATCTGACCTATAATCCATTAATCCGTCTTCCACATAGCCATGTCGTATCCAAACGCGGGTTGCGAAGACCAGTGCCTGTCGATCGCTAACAATGGGTGGGCTGTCGTAACAAACTCTTCGCCTGCTTGATGGATCCGGTTATTAGACAAACCGTGGTTTGAAATTTGACGTTTCGGATTGGTCGCCCGAAACAGACATTATCCGCCCCTTGTCACAGGCTATTGTCGTGACATACCTTAGACACATCTAAGCTTCTTAGCCGCTATCACAGTAGACGGTTCTTTCAAATATCAAAGGTGTGTTTAAAGTTACACTTAAGTAAAAGCTGTGATTAAGAAAGATTACGTTAAAAAATGATGGAAGCTCGAAGACGGGGAAGAAATCAAATAAGAACGATGATGAAATAGGTAAAAGGTGATAAAGAATAAGTTCCAAAGGTTGTTATTGCCGGGAGTTGTAGTGAGGATAAGCTCTCACTGCAGATAAAATACTTCTATGGCACGCGCCTCAAACAGCCTCTGACAACCAAGTCCAGCTCCCGGCCTTCACGTGTGGCTCAATTTGAGCCCGGCGGAACTGTTTCCACTGACGGGAGAAGGGGCAAAGGCGAGCGACTGGCGCCTTAAAACCAGCAGCTTCGGGCAGATAGGGCTCGTGATCCTTGGTTGGTAGCTTATCTAAGAGAAGGAACTCTGAATTCAAACCACCGCTGCCTTGCGGGAATATCCATTTATGGAATTGGCTTCGGGAGTAAACCCTGAGGATAAATCCGGAGTCGGAGTCCCTAAGGCAGTCTAATGTCGATTTGACATTATTCTGGCAACTCCTGCGACATGGCTGGTACCAAACTGTATCGGCTACTGCCGTTCCTTTGGATCTACCGGCTGTGTGGAGAGGGGGAACATGCTGCATGGGCAACAGCTTGATCTCCATATAATGTGCCCAAGCTCGCGCCCTGGAGAGGACACTCCAGCTTCACCTTATAGGTGTCGGCAAAACACGGGAAGTAGCAGTTACCGGTTATAAGCATTTTGCCCAATTGGCGTAGGGCATGGCGCCAGGGGCTACTTCCGACAGTGGGAGAGGTTCTAGGATCTCACTGGACAGCTACCGCCCGCTTCAAGCTGGGCAGCCCCCAGTCAATAAGGTGTTGTCCCGCCACTGTCTGCTTTCCCCATTGGGTGCATGGGGATTAGGGTCAAACCCGAACTGTGGACAGAAAATTTTGCACCAAGCAATTATCGAAACAATAGAAATAAGCAAACTCTCAGATTGGGATGCTGGAACGTCCGGACTATGTTGACTGGACTATCCGAAAACCTACAGGATGTAAACGATGTAAGGAAGACAGCCATAATTAATGATGAGCTTAAACGACTTCAGGTGGATATAGCTGCACTTCAGGAAACGCGCCTGGCGGGCTCTGGAACGGTGAGCGAGAAGGACTACACATTTTATTGGCAAGGGAAAGATCTTAATAAAGCTAGAGAACACGGAGTAGGTTTTGCGGTCAAAAAATCGCTAACTAAAATGGTTGAACCAGGCGAGAATGGATCAGAACGCCTGTTAACGCTCCGCCTGCAAACTAGCACAGGTCCCATCACCCTTGTCAGTGTGTATGCTCCTACTCTGTACTCTGCCTCAGAAGCTAAAGACGAGTTCTACGAGAATCTAACAGCAATTATCAAAAGCATACCTAGGCAAGAACAGCTTGTTCTCCTTGGTGACTTTAACGCTAGAGTGGGTGCCGATAATGTTTCATGGCCTTCATGTCTGGGCAGGTTTGGTATTGGCAAGATGAATGAAAATGGACAACGGCTCTTAGAGTTGTGCGTCCACCATGACCTCTGCGTGACCAACACCTACTTTCAGACAAAACCCCAGCATAAGGTGTCATGGAGACACCCACGATCCAAGCACTGGCACCAACTTGACCTGATTCTCGTCAGAAGGCCACTCCTCAGGTCTGTGCTCTCCACGCGCTCGTACCATAGTGCAGACTGTGATACAGATCACTCCTTGGTTTGCTGCAAAATCAGAGCACAACCAAGAAAACTCTATCGTGTCAGACATGAAGGGAAACCACGCATTGATACCAGCAAGATGTCAGACCCTTTCATGATCGCTCAATTCACTGCGACCTTCGAGAAAGTGCTCAGTAGCCCTCAGCATGGTGATACTATTACAGAGAACTGGGAGCATCTACGGAACACCATTCAAAGTACTGCACTTGCCACCTTTGGTAAGAAAACAGCAAAGTCAAATGACTGGTTTGATGCTTCATCAGATGTGATGGCACCTGTCATTGAAGCTAAGCGCAGTGCTATGAATGAATACAAACGTTCACCGAGTGCCAGAACCCTACAGATCCTGAGGGCTACGAGAAGCAAAGTTCAACAAACTGCTCGACGCTGTGCAAATGACTACTGGCTCCAGCTCAGTGAGAGCATCCAGATCGCAGCGCAAACAGGCAACATTAGACAAATGTATGACGGTATAAAGAAAGCACTTGGCCCCCATAAAAGTAAGACGGCACCGCTAAAAACCATCAGCGGAGAGAAGCTAACCGATAAGGGTAAGCAGATGGAGAGGTGGGTCGAGCACTACTCTGAGCTTTACGCTAGAGACAATACCGTTACGCCTGCAGCCCTTGATGGTGTCAACAGTCTGCCAACTATGGAGGAGCTGGATGCCGAACCAACATTAGAGGAACTCAGTAAGGCCATTGATAGCTTGGCCTCTGGCAAAGCACCAGGCAGTGATGGGATTCCTCCTGATTTAATCAAATGCTGTAAGAGCACGCTATTACATCCCCTGCATAGGATGCTGTGACAGTGCTGGGAAGAGACAACTATTCCTCAAGACATGCGAGATGCCAAGATTGTAACACTGTATAAAAATAAAGGAGACAGAAGTGATTGCAATAACTACAGAGGCATCTCTCTTCTTAGTATTGTTGGTAAGGTTTTTGCAAAAGTCATCTTAATGCGACTACACAAGTTAGCTGAGCGCATATATCCAGAGTCACAGTGTGGATTCCGAGCTGGCAGATCAACAACAGACATGATCTTCTCTCTCCGCCAGCTTCAGGAAAAATCAAGAGAGCAGAAAAGACCATTATATATCGCCTTTATAGACCTCACAAAAGCATTTGACCTGGTTAGTAGGGATGGACTCTTTAAAATCCTCCTGAAAATAGGCTGCCCTTCTAAAATGCTGGAAATGATAAAGTCATTCCATGACGGCATGAAGGGAACAGTCCAATATGCTGGAAGCACGTCACAGCCCTTTGATATACGAAGTGGCGTTAAACAAGGCTGTGTTCTGGCTCCGACCCTCTTTGGAATCTTCTTTGCCTTACTCTTGAAACATGCATTCAGAGATGCAACTGAAGGAATATGCCTTCACACTAGGTCAGATGGCTGTCTGTTTAATCTTTCAAGGCTGAAGGCAAAAACAAAAATCAGAAGGGTCACTATAAGAGACTTGTTGTTCGCTGATGATGCTGCAGTCGTCACTCAAAGCCAACAGGAGCTTCAGAGCTTGATGAATCGCTTCACTAAAGCATGCAAGGACTTTGGCCTCACAATAAGTCTAAAGAAAACGAATGTGCTGAGTCAGGATGTGGGTGCTGCACCAGTTATCACTATCGATAACTATGAATTGGCAGTGGTGCACCACTTCATATACCTAGGGTCTACCATCAATGACAAACTCTCACTGGATACAGAAATCGACAGCCGCATTGGCAAAGCTGCAGCTACCTTTGCCCGCCTCACATCGCGTGTTTGGGGAAACTCTAAACTCACAATGAAGACCAAAGCTGCGGTATATAATGCCTGCGTCACCAGCACACTCCTATATGGCAGCGAGACCTGGACGACCTATGCTAAGCAAGAAAGAAGGCTCAATACCTTCCATTTGCGGTGTCTACGCCGCATCCTCGGCATCTCGTGGAAAGATAAAGTGACAAATGTCGAGGTGTTGTCACGTGCTGGCCTTCAAAGTATGTATACGCTTCTTAGACAGCGCAGACTTCGCTGGCTTGGTCATGTTCGCCGCATGGAAGATGGTCGCATCCCAAAAGATATCTTCTACGGACAATTAGCAGATGGCAAGAGAACAGTTGGGCGACCACAGCTGAGGTTCAAAGATGTGTGCAAGAGAGATATGAGGGCACTGGACATGGATCCAGCAACATGGGAGGATGAAGCTGCCGATCGCACTGAGTGGCGATGCTATTTACGGCGCCACCTCAGATTGGGCGAAGAGAGGCTCACACAAGAAGCAGAGGTGAGGAGAAAACGTCGAAAGGAGCACCAGGAAAATAAGCAGCTGAGGGCTGTCACCTCAGGGGCGCATTCCCATAGTCAGTTATGACTGAAGGGGCTATTATTATTATTATTATTATTATTATGATAAAGAATATGACCACTATACCACACGCGACGAAAGCTCCATCCCTTCCTGCAAGCGGCTCGGCCACAATGGTGGCTAAATGCTCCGTAATTAGCGTAAGGGGAAATGATGTTGTCATAAGAAGCTACTAAGGTGAAGACCTGTGCATGGAGCTGGCAACCCATCAAGTTAAATGCTACAGAAACTACCACTGCAAGAGTACATGACAAGCCATGGTATAGTTTTGGGCCTGTGATGTTGGAGGAGTCAAAAAGAAATATTTGAGCACTTCATTCAAAGAGGCTGTATCCATCTCCTGTTTCTCTTTCTTGTTAGGAAAAGTTACACACGCTTTCTTTTTTTTCTGAATTATTTAACCAGAATGAGGAGATCATTGATCCAGTAGAGAAAGTTTCGGTCAAGACGAGCAGATACATCTCTGGCTTCATTAGAATGCCAGTTGTCATATTTGCCTGTCTATCTCGGTGCTTGTTGAAGGAAAACAGATCCGGGTATCTGGACCACGGATTTATTTCCCTCATTGTCATATTCAGCACGACCGGGTTTTACTTTCTGTATGAAGCTTTCCGTGTATGCTGAATGTTTTATTCTGGCAGGGACGATTTCTACTGGTTGTGTTGTTATTTGTACATATATGCACAAGGCAGTAAAATGAGATCTCTGTCTTATTATGTTATCTATCTATCTATCTATCTATCTATCTATCTATCTATCTATCTATCTATCTATCTATCTATCTATCTATCTATCTATCTATCTGTCTGTCTGTCTGTCTGTCTGTCTGTCTGTCTGTCCGTCCGTCCGTCCGTCCGTCCGTCCGTCCGTCCGTCCGTCCGTCCGTCTACCTACCTACCTACCTACCTACCTACCTACCTACCTACCTACCTACCTACCTACCTACCTATCTATCTATCTATCTATCTATCTATCTATCTATCTATCTATCTATCTATCTATCTATCTCTCTGTCTGTCTGTCTGTCTGTCTCTCTCTCTCTGCCTACCTGCCTGCCTTTATGTCTGTCTGCCTTACATACCTACCTACCTACGTATATATATATATATATATATATATATATATATATATATATATATATCACAACGGGCTGATCACCCGTTTGCCAGTCACTTCGATTACGGAAACAACAGCAAATGGATTGATTTGCCGTTGCCCTAAAGACGCCATTAGGCGTGATGGGAAACAATGGCAAAGAAAACCTATCTGCTGTTGCCCTAAGACGCCACTAGGCGTAATGGCCACTGACTGCTTTGACGGTCAATGGCTAAGGACGGAAGAAGAAGAAGAAGAAGATATATATATATATATATATATATATATATATATATATATATATATATATATATATATATATATATATATATATATATACTATATATATATATATATATATATATATATATATGATACTATGATAATTAAAATAGTAACCTTCAGAATGTGTTGAATATTGATGCGGGTTACATACAAAAGAATTACTTTTACTATGTCTGCAGCTGTTAAAAAAAAAAAAAAAGCTTTTTACGAAGAAACACTGCACAAGATATCTCTTGCTGTATCCACTAGCTTGAGCAAATGAGTAAGACAAAATGAAGATGGGAGTAAAGATGCTGACAAAAAAATGTATGAAAGTCTGTTGGAGCTGTAAAAAGATCAGTACAGTTGTTTCTCCTGTAAAGCTATCTATGTCTTCCTAAAAATGACCCCGTTGTGGAATTTCACGAGAAAAAAAAAATAACAGGACTTCTGGGGAATATAGGGGTTAGGGTCTTGTGCTAAAAGACTTTGCAGCATTCGCAGTTGTTCTTGTGTAACAAGTTTATTTTATTTTAGAAGCGTTGTCTCTGATGGTGAGCAATGTGGGTACCTTTACGCCGGTTGCTGTCGCGATATCACGTGTTCTCTCGTTTCTTTCACAACGTTTTAATATATCAAGCGTCTCCTCAAAACTTTGCGCTTTCCTTTTGTCACATACTACTTGGATTCCTGTCACCAGAACGCCTACTATGTTTAGGATGCTGTATTAAATACTTTATCAGGAAGAGAACACAAAATCGGGAGAACGGCGCGATACACACTCATGAGACATCAAGTGTGTTTTGTGTATTCCTAGTGTCAGCTGAGTCGCGTTTTTACCGCTCACCCGGTGTTACTCGGTGGCACAAAGGATAGTTACCTTGTGAAAAATCGCGTGTGAATTAACATGACTTCGCGTTTTAATGATTTTATTCCCCTAATTTATCTGCCACGTATGAACATATTCGCGTATCACAGACACTCGTTGTAACAAAACAGACTGCATAAAGAGCATTAGTATACTGTATACATTAACAGTATATTATTTCCGGTGGATCAGATTATGAAATGATTTATATATGAATTGTGCATTGATGTTTAAGCTTCCATAATATGAGTGTATGATTGAAACCAGTGTTTCCCAAACTTTTTCGAGTCACCGCCCCTTTGGCTTCCAGAGCATATCCCCCAGCGCCCCTACCCTCCTTTCCCATTTCCATTCATTACATAAAATAACTATAAAGAGTGGACGATAAGAGCAACAGCTGATTAAAAACAATAAAAACTAATTGCGTTATTTATTCAATTGTAATATAAAGCTACTGATACGATTACTTATTAATTTAATTTAAACAGAATAAAACTTAATTACAGTATACGAGAGTACATTAGTAACCCTTTTACTTCATTGTTCTTTTAACTTTCAGTAAGATGGATGAGCCTGGTGCAGTGATATCATCTTTTCAATATCAGACTGACAGTTACTCAGAAGGTTCTAATCCCCCCACCTTCAGTTAATTGCAGTATGTTTCTTTGCTAGGAAAACAGTTGAACGACAGCGCTGTACTAAATACGATGTGGGAAAGGCAGCACATAACATTTTAACCTTATTGAATTTAGCCCGACAAATCTTCAACCAACCTCTTACTGCTGAACACCCCCGGGGGGGGGGGGGGGGGGGGGGGGGGGTAGGCCCACTTTGGGAACCATTGATTTACATGATTGAAAATTTACAAGGTGTTAAAAGATTGCTTCTCAACACATATATTGAGATTGATAAGAAATGAGATGGTGCAGTATTTGGTTTCTTTAGATCAGTTATCTATACACTTTTGTTATTGTGTTCAATTTTTAGCGTAACAGTTGGTTTTCATTATTTTATTTATTGTTTTCATATGTTAATAGCCTTACATCCTGTATAAATCCTGTCTCATATCCTTGAAAATCACATTCTTTGACCTTGAAAAGTCTTTTAAAAACTGTTGGAAGAAGTCTGCTACAAGCCCTGGTTAAGGAACTCTGGTCTAGATCACCATAGACTAGCAGACACATACATACATGTTCGTGTTTATATTTCCAGTAACAATGAGCCATAAGTTGTGGTCAGGATGAGCGCAGCTTACAACATGCCCCACGTGCACGGGACCCCACAGAACGGGGACGACTATGCTATAGACGACAGCTACTCACATGACGGTGTCACTTCCCCGGGCATGGGCTGGGATGGACAGAGTGACGGAGGGGGCAAGTTTCGTCTCAAGAGAAGGAGAAGGTGTGGTCAGTGTGGGCCATGTCAGGTCAGTTGTATTAGGTTTTTTAAAAATATATAAACTAATAAAACAACAACAACAACTACTACTACAACAACAACTACTACTACTACTCCTACTACCTACCACCACCACCACCACCACCACTTTCTTTCAGTCCCGTAACAGATACTGCCACCGGGGAGTGAAGTGTTAGAGACTTAATCATCCTAGGTCTAGCTTGTTATGAGGTGACCAGTTCCCTTCCTCGCTGCATGTTGCCTTCCTTAACTCAAAAGCTGTGTCGGATACACATTTACAGCTGGGTAGACTGGAACGTGACGCCACCAGGCTTCGACCCTGCCAGAGAACCAGGAGATGAGATGGTATGACAATATGTGGAACTGACAAGTGCCAGGAGATGAGATAGTATGACGAAATGTGGAACTGACAAGTGCCAGGGAACTAGGAGATAGATGGTATGACGAAATGTGGAACTGACAAGTGCCAGGGAACCAGGAGATGAGATGGTATGACGAAATGTGGAACTGACAAGTGCCAGGGAACTAGGAGATAGATGGTATGAAGAAATATGGAACTGACAAGTGCCAGGGAACCAGGAGATGAGATGGTATGACGAAATGTGGAACTGACAAGTGTCAGGGAACCAGGAGATAGATGGTATGACGAAATGTGGAACTGACAAGTGCCGGGGAACTAGGAGATGAGATGGTATGACGAAATGTGGAGCTGACAAGTGCCAGGGAACTAGGAGATGAGATGGTATGACGAAATGTGGAACTGACAAGTGCCAGGGAACCAGGAGATGAGATGGTATGACGAAATGTGGAACTGACAAGTGCCAGGGAACCAGGAGATGAGATGGTATGACAAGATGTGGAACTGACAAGTGCCAGGGAACCAGGAGATGAGATAGTATGACAAGATGTGGAACTGACAAGTGCCAGGGAACTAGGAGATGAGATGGTGTGACGAAATGTGGAACTGACAAGTACCAGGAGATGAGATGGTATGATGAAATGTGGAACTGACAAGTGCCAGGGAACTAGGAGATGAGAGGGTATGACGAAATGTGGAACTGACAAGTGCCAGGGAACCAGGAGATGAGATGAAGACGCTGGCAATGGATAAGACGCGCATTGAAGAAACCTCCTGATAGCATTACATGGCAGTCCTTGTTCTGGAATCCCCATGGTAATAGTGGCATTGGGAGACCAAACACACAGGGAGAAGAGAACTGCAGACATAATTGATAGCAATTAAGAAGATATGGGACGACCTTTCGCAGACGGTACAGGACACAAGGACTTGGCATGATTTTGTTGAAGGTCTTGTGCTCCATGGGGGGGGGGGGGGGAGGGGGGGGGGCAGTAAGGTAATGATTATGAATGATGATGATGATGATTAATGAGAACGAATGACGATGAAGAAGAAAGGCATACATGCTAAACATTTGTTTGAGAAACGTCTGCCAATGGTGCCCCGGTTTCTCCAGATGACCAGATCGTTTGGGAGGTAGTAAGCCGATCATTACATTGCCTAGCCTTCGGTGTCTGCAGCACACAGTGTTTCCCAAACTAAAAATAATCGCATACCCCTTAGGAGAGTTTAGTCTCGGGCGAAGATAATTTGGAGGCAGTTTTAATAATACTATGTTATCTACAGTAGGGCATATATAATTTATGATATTGATGTATTAATATATTCATTGTATAATAAAATGTATAATAAAAGTATGCACTTGTAAATAAACATGTGTGTATTTCTACAGTAACAGTATCATCAGATATTACATTTTACTGAATTGTTTTCTGCAGCTAAAAATGTACGATAAAGTCAAAAATTAAAACTTCTGCCTGTTACCCCTTGAACCCTATTGCATCTGGGGGAAGCTTACCACACGATGTGAAACACTGCCTGGACATTGTCGAGACTGGACGACAATATCTCTGTATTTGAATGTCAGAGTACGAGCGTTTTGTGTGTGTCGTTTTCCCGATCATTGTCTCTTTTTTCTGATTGTCTTATTTCACTTTTTCCCCCCTTTTGTTGTTGTTGACATTTTCACGTCGTGTGTCTAGTTTCCCAGTCTGTATCTAATTTCTCCGCCTGTGTCTAATTTTTCCGTGTGTATGTAGTTTTCCAGTTAGTGTCTAATTTCGGTGTCTAGTTTCCCGGTGGTGTCTAATTTCCTTGTCGTTTTT
Source organism: Oreohelix idahoensis (assembly GCA_024509875.1). Lineage (NCBI taxonomy): Eukaryota > Metazoa > Mollusca > Gastropoda > Stylommatophora > Oreohelicidae > Oreohelix > Oreohelix idahoensis. The sequence continues at coordinate 145,252 of JAMPIV010017326.1, forward strand.
TCTAAACTACCTGTCTTTGTGTCAGCAACATGTGTGCATATCACCGCCTTATATTCGTCTCACCATGATGTCTTCTGATCATCTTCTCTGTCTGACTTCATCCTTTGATGTATCCTGTGTTGTCTTTGTCTGTCTTCTCTGTCTTTATCTCATCTCCCTGTCTGTCTTCTCTGTCTTTATATCATCTCTCTGTCTGTCTTCTCTGTCTTTATCTCATCTCTCTGTCTACTCTGTCTTTATCTCATCTCTCTGTCTGTCTTCTCTGTCTTTATCTCATCTCCCTGTCTGTCTTCTCTGTCTTTATCTCTGTCTGTCTTCTCTGTCTTTATGTCATCTCCATATCTGTCTTCTCTGTCTTTATCTCAACTTTATGTCTGTCTTCTCTGTCTTTATCTCTGTATGTCTTCTCTGTCTTTATCTCATCTCCATATCTGTCTTCTCTGTCTTTATCTCATCTTTATGTCTGTCTTCTCTGTCTTTATCTCATCTCACTGTCTGTCTTCTCTGTCTTGTCTCACTTCCCCTGTATTGCCTCTCTGCTGTCTTTTCAGCAGTCTGTCGTTTCACCACTCTGTCACTGTTTTACCTATCAGTTATCTACCCCTCTGCTGCTGACTCACCTCTCTGATATTGTTTCACCACTCTGTCGTTGTTTCACCTCTATCCAAGGGTGTTATTTCAGTATTTGGCACCCGGTGCGGGTCCTACCTTCCCCCCCCCCCCCCCCATGGCACCCCTCACCTGGCTGTCACCAGAGGCGGACCTCCTCCCTCGCACCCCCTTAGTACGCCACTGCCTGTGTCATTTTGTCATCTCTGTCGTTTTTTAATCTCCGTCTGTCGTTTTCACCTCTCTGCTGCTGAGTCACCTCTCTGTCTCACACTAATCTGTGTAGCACCTTTATCACAGCTACCTCCATATTTATATGTCACCCCATCATGTCTGCCCAACCCATCAAGCCTACACGTGTCCTGCCGGCCACAAATCGCCACCATAAAACAAATGTCGGTAGAGACATCAGTCCAGGGTTTGGAGGGTTAATTAAATCTGACCCGACCCGCATAACCCAAGCTTGTCCCTGGTCACATTAATCGTATCGTCGGTGGAGATGTAAACGGGGTCTTTGTGACAAGTCGTGTTGCTCTGTTAAATGGGGAAGGAGTAATAATTGAAAATGAATGTACAAGACAAACATTGATGAAAGAAGGGACGGAGAAAAGATAATTATAGATAGTCCTATAGCAGATACTTCGGTAGTGGAGTGAAGTGTTGTAGACTTCACCATCATAGGTCCGGCTCTTTTATGATGTGGGAGCGACAAGTGTCATACTTCGCAGCCTTTGGCTTCCATAACTCAAAAGCAGAGACAGGTACACATTTACAGCTATGTAGACTGCAGCGTGACGCTTTCGCAACTCGGTGACTGCCGCGGGAGGAAAGTGTCAAACTGCTTTAGCCAATAGAAGGCTCAGTGAAAAGATACTCAGGGAAAAGATAGACTAAGGGAGAAGATACTCGGTGAAAGGATAGACTTAGGGAAAATGTAGACTCAGGGAAAAGATAGGGAAATGATAGACTCAGGGAAAAGATAGACTCAGGGAAAAGATAGACACGGGGAAATGAAAGAGGGGTAAGATAGACTCAGGGAGAAGATAGGGAAAAGATAGACTCCGGGAAAATATAGACTCAGGGAAAAGATAGACTCAGGGAAAAGATAGACTCAGTGAAATTATAGGGAAAAGATAGACTCAGGGAGAAGATACTCAGGGAAACGATAGACTCAGTGAAATGATAGACTCAGGGAGAAGATAGGGAAAAAATAGACTCAGGGAAAATATAGACTCAAGGAAAATATAGACTCAGGGAAAAGATAGGGAACAGATAGACTCAATGAAAAGATAGGGAAAAGATAGACTCAGGGAAAATATAGACTCAGGGAAAAGATAGACTTAGGGAAAAGATGGACTCAGGGAGAAGATACTCAGGGAAAAGATAGACTCAGGGAAATTATAGGCTCGGGAAAATGATAGACTCGGGGAAAAGATAGACTCAGGGAAAAGATAGACTGAGGGAAAAGATACTCCGGGAAATGATAGACTCAGGGAAAAGATATGCTCAGTGCAAAGATAGGCAGAAAGAGGATAACGATGGCATCATAGTATATATTTTTTATGTCAACACTTCTATTTCAGATTGGTCTTATATATAACTACGATTTATTTACACTCTTTCCCTCTCTTAACACACTTTCGTCTGCCTTGATGGTCTGGTATTTCATGCTCATGGACATCGGGAAAATTAAGAGGAAGATGCAATGTTGGAAGAAAGCGGAGGTCGCTTGATGCTACATCAGGAGACAAAAGACTTACGGGAGGTACACTTTTGTATATTCTCTCAGTTTCTGGTACTAATTACTAGTACGCAGTTCTGGACACCACCTATAAGAGACTGGTCTAGAGGGCATTAGAAGCGGCAACATTTGTGAGATTTACTCGTGCAACGAACATGATTCCAAACGCCACTTGACTCCTGACGGGAGAAGGAAAAAGTTAAGATTTCACTGAGAACCAGCATCAACTACACCAAACTCAAGCGACAACACATTGCCGCCACCAGGACAGTTAAGTATAACTCAGTGACCCAGATCATAGACACTCCTCCCATCCACAACAATTAGAAAAAGCTTCCAATGAAGAAACGTGCTATTGTTAAGATACTAAATCACTGAACTGTTTTTGTTAACTCAACTTTATTCAGTTTTTTACCTTGTGGTTAAAATGTTTCATAAGTAAATAAACTTGCTAAATATATGTAAATATAAATCCTTAGTTGCTTGATAACTTGGTTGATTTAAATTTGATGTCTGCACCCGTATGACTCATTAAAAAAAATATTTATATATAGAGTTAAACATTTAATACTTTGCTGATTACCTTCGGCTGGGCGCTCAATAAATACCAGTCAAGTGTTACATCGCGACACATACCTTACTTCGTGACACATACCTTAAATCATGGCACATACTTTACATCGTGATACATACCTTACATCGTGTCACATACCTGTCTCACAGAAGAGGGCGGGGGGATACAAATTTTATCATCTCATCTCATCTCATAATCGGAACCTCTTCTACCCCGTGAAAATAGGTGTAGAGGGGACCCAAGTGCACAAGGCCCATGGGCAGGACATGTAATCGAAGTGACTTGGCAAACAGGTGATTAGCCCATTGTGCCCGGACTTGCCCTCATGTGTACTCATATTCGCTATAAAACCATCGAACCACCGAGACGTCATTCCAGCCAAAATGGACAGAGCCTCATATGCCCGAAGGTTTCGAGGGATGTCCTTCCTCATCTGCACAAAGGCATTTATAGAGGAACACTCAGGACCCTTAGGTCTGAGGAAAGGAGCAAAATCTGAGACGGACACAGCAGTCTTTGTTACTGGGAGGTTTCCACTCAGAGTGGTGTACCACACACAGTCAGTAAAGACAAAGGTCGCCTGCGGCGGAGATCCAACTACGAGCTTTTTAACTGCAACAACTTTAATATACGCTATTGGAGCTGGAATTACCGCGGCTGCTGGCACCAGACTTGCCCTCCAATAGATCCTCGTTAAAGGGTTTAAAGTGTACTCATTCCAATTACGGGGCCTCGAAAGAGTCCCGTATTGTTATTTTTCGTCACTACCTCCCTACAAATTTTATAAGAACCAAAAAAAAAAAAAAACTTTTTTTTTTTTTTTGTAACGCCATCCTAAAATAAATGTGAGACTCCCTACAATAGGAGCATTACCCCCCTGTTTATATGAACGCAGTTTCATAATCCAGATATACCAGGTTCGAAACCTGCTGCAGACGGTTTGGTAGCAGATCGCTTTGTGTAGATTTTTAACAATGGTATAAGCGCCGTACCGTTCAGAAAGCAATGGCAAACTACTGAATGAAAAAATTGCCTAGAAAAATCACAAACAGCCAATAAAAGCTGGGGTTGATTGCCACGTCCTGTAAAGGATAAGCAACTAACTTTTTTTTTTTTACATCACTACGAAGAATAATCAAAAGAGTAAAGGTTTCTACCTTTAAAACACTCATCTTTTTACTCCAACTTTCTGGTCCTTCCTGGACCATTACGGTAGATCAAGGAAGACAACCCGCGACACAGTATTATGTAATATTATATTATGTAATAATCAAATTCTCCAAACTTTTGTTGTCAGTTCGCCACATGCATCTTTTGGCGGACGTATTATCCATCCCAGTATTGGATGGACTACCACCATGGTAAGGGAGGAAGTGACCACCAGACGTCACAGGCAAAACCTACAACAGAGAGCTGTGGGGAAACATGATTTGTTTGCTACCTGGCGTGGCACGGGATAATGATCAGAATTTAGAAAAGACGCATCTTCATAAACTGTTACATCTCAGATCAGCTACCATCTTCGCGTACACGATCAGCTACAATAGATCTCCAACATCTTCTGTCTCTTGACGGTCCACTATGATAGACTCTTTTCTCTCAGTTTCTTGATTTTATCTTCTCACATATTTGTATCTTCCTCCTGCTTGTTTACCTTCAACTTGGGGGTCGGAGTGGCTCAGAGGTATGGCGCCCGCCTCGTATTCAAGAGGTACTGGGTTCGATTCCCAGTTGAGGATTTATAATTTATTGAAATATTTTTTTTCAGAACCAGTGGTCCTAATTACGTCATACTCCCCCCTGGTCTCATGGGTAGTGAGATCGGATACCTAGCCTTCTCGGATAAGAGCGAAAATATAGGTCCCGTGTGCAAGTTGCGCACGTTAAAAATCTCACGGCAGTTGGAAATCGTAAAGAGTAGGCTTATCAGGCCGCTGCCCTGGCAAAATTTAAAAATTAGGAAACCTACCCACCACAAAAATATTTATAGAATTTGTGATTCCTATACATTATATAAACACATTGGGACTCTCGCCGGTGCTACGGTGTTCGTGCACTGCGCTGAGATCCTCCTTGTGTGATCTAAGGGAGGAGATCGGAGCACTGATGATGGCGTTGTCCGTGTGCAATGAAGATAGTCCTAAAAAAAACCAAACCAACCTTCAACTTTACGTTCTGTTATGGTTTTCAACGTGCTGTTATGTCGTTTTATGTGACCAAAATATTTGATCTAACTTTGATCTCATTCCAACCTTCAAGATAACAATAAATGGGAACATTCTGGAACAAGTCAAGAGTTTCTCAGTAATAACAGAAGATTGCAGATGTGAAACAGAAATCAAGAAGAGAATAGAAATGGCCAAAGCCACATTCAATAACATGAGACAACTACTGCCATCTTAATAATCAACTCGCAAATTCAAACTGAGAATCATCAAATGCTATACATATTCTCTATTATTGTATGGTGTCAATAAACAAGCAATTAGAAGAAAGAATTGAGGCTTTTGAGATGTGGATATATAGAAGAATTGGGCGCGTTTGAGATGTGGATATATAGAAGAATTGGGCGCGTTTGAGATGTGGATATATAGAAGAATTGGGCGCGTTTGAGATGTGGATATATAGAAGAATTGGGCGCGTTTCATGGAAAGGGAAGAAAACAAATAAAGAGGTCTTAGACAACCTAGGAATGAAAATAGAATAAATAAAGATCAAAATTATAGAACTACAATATTTTGGTCATGTAAAAAAGACATAACACTTTACAGAAGGCCATATTAGAAAAACGATAAACGTGCAAGAGGGAGAGACAGCGCTATTAACGGAAAGATAACATCAAGAGATGGACAGGAAAGAGAATCATAGGCAATAATTAAGACAAGAGACAGAAGACGTTGGAGATCCATTGTAGCTGACCTTCGATGTGGAGATGGCACATGATGATGATCTCATTCATTAAGCCCTTTGCATTCTTAATTTTTTTTAAAATTTGTTTTCTTATTTTTCTTTGTCATGAGCCACATAAAGCAGACAATAAATGTACGTTACAAATAAGAATAAACTGGAAGATACTAGAACAAGAATTTATCATACCTAGGACGCATAATAGCAGAAGATCTCAGAACATGAGCAGAAAGACAACAGGAATTGTTAAAGCTTCCCCATGTTGGGGATCCCTGCCTTAGTAAGACGCATATGATCTATTTTCGTTAACCCCACCAATCAGATGAACGGAAAAACTACTGTCGTTTGTCTCAAGGGGGAAATGAAATCTCGCGTGCTCATAGCCTCGTTTTAAAATTAATGTCGTCGATAACGATTTCTGTCATCGCTCATTTCGATATTAAGGACCTGACTATCAGATGTTGATTCCAACGAGCAGCTTGGCATCGATTTTCTTTTTTTTCCCTTTCTCTCGTCGAATACTCAGAGAACCTGATTCAGCGGCCGGGATTATTCGGAAGCATCTCTTTGTCTCTGCGGATGAAGTCCATAAACATTGTTATCCGGTATTGATTTTTTGGTAACATGGGCTGACCGCCGCCTCCTGTCTCATCTCAAACCCTCCCTCCCCCCATTTCCGGTATGGGGCTGAGAGATTCAAAGATTTTAGACAGTCATCGATCATAAAATGTTGGATCAGTTTCGATTGACGATGTATTCGATTCAACCAGTTTCTTCTTATTCTTTTTAACTACCATGGCACCTGGTATAGATTGTGTTTCCTCCTAATTTTCTAGTATCTTACTTGGGGGTTTAGGCGATCCTGTCTCCACAACTTACTGTTCCCAGTATGTTTATCAATTGTATTGTTGGCTTATTTCCATGCCGTGATATTAAACTGTCCAGTATGTTCCCTCTATGTTGTCCTGTCTTTTTCATTGAACCTTTCATGTTGCCACGATGTAGGTTTTCCTGTAGTGGGTTTGATGGTATTGTATGATGGTGCTATTACTAAATGTAATGTATGAGGCCAGCTGTGAAGGCTCCTGAGATAAAATGTAGTTGTGAATTGTCAGAAGGCCTTTCTTGCTACCACTACGACCTCACACTCAATTTTTTTTCTTAATGAATGTAGCTATGTAAAATGTCTAGGGTAATGATATGTAATGTGGTGTGATAGTTATAGATACACCCACAGATATTTAAGCAGACTAATAATATTTAACAAATATTATAATACACTGAACTAACTCAAGAGTGTAAAATTTTGATAGAATTATATTACATTTATTTGTTCTGGATCAAGTTTTATGTTGACCAGAACTTTTTTTTTAAAAAAAAAGGATTTAAAATTTATGAAAGAAATGCATGGAATGTTACATAATAAATGCAAGAGTGTACATATATAAGTACTAGACTAGTTAGTTTTATTAAAATGTTCTAGTAGTCATCTACTTGGGAGGATAGTTAATGCTTGTGCTGTTGGGGTGGCCTCATCACACCTGTCTATATTGACTACACAGTGTCCCGTAAATTGCAGGAAATTTTGGGGGGGGTATTAGTAACTAAAAGGCGTTGGTGAACTTCCAGCAGACCAGAGGCTCACTCATCTTGCATATGTAGCTCTGGTGCTGAAATCTGGTGGTCCCACCTCTCCGTGTTGGCGGGCAATAATAGTGGTCTCTGTCACAACGTACTGCACAGATACACTCGAGTAAAATCACCAACTGAATGGACACCGCCTTGTTCACAACTGAAACTCACAGCTCTGCAATCAAAGTATTGGCTATGTGTCAAAATTCTATTCTCTACCCACGTCTGGACACAACACGGACACAACAACCACATCATACAGACAGGTCAGATCTCTCTGACCAAACAGCACATTTACCATGGTGGTTTTACATCAGATAGGTCCTCCCAGACTATAGATTCTGAAAAATATTTATTAGTTTCCTTCCCTAAAAGTGGATAGGTAATATGTTTCATTATTCTCAACACTTGATCTGTCTTTCCTAACCCTTGCTGGAGTTTATGTATATTGTTGGTCCCTAGACCCTGACTTGGGCGGGGGGTCTAGAGCAAATCCCTACTTGTTTGTAAGGCTAGATTATGATATGGCAGTATCAAATCACTCGAACATTAAACAATATTCAAAATATACAAAGAAATAATTTCAATCTTACCAGATTATGAATAAAGAACACAGAAATGCTAGCAAAACTCAGCTGAGCTGCTGGCTATAGTATGGCGTCCTGAACTTATTTCACTTTCTTTCATTTGGAAATCACCACACTTTAAAATACTGTGTCTATCATCGAACAACTATTGAGGAATGGCCCCACTTGCGCGTCTGAGCGCCGATAAAATGATTGTCTGTGGCCAATCACTGCCTAGGTTTATTTCAAATTCAAATTTCCTACCCTAAAGTCATTTCAGTCATGCTTCAGTCAAGTATGGATGTTTATCTGTTAGTCTGTCCGTCTCTACTTGTTTTTTTTTCTAAAACGTACTTGATTTTTGAACCAACCTTTCTCTCCCCTCCCAAATTTTGTCGTTAAAAGTTATATTTAGACACAGCTCCCACCAATGTCCCTTCGCTTCCCTACTAAGTAGATTTGAACACCTGCGTCTCGAGGTCGTGTTTTTTTGTGCAAATAGCGACACTTTTTATTCCATACAGTATGTCGCTGATGTGAACAACACTGTCTTTTGTCATTATCTTCAATATTATCTATCCGTCTGTAAAATTAAGAACATATTAGTTCACTGCTCAGAATGGGCCATCCGGCCAGCTAATTTTTATATTCCTAACATTAATATTACGAAAAAGTTACTTTTTAATTTTTGTAATATTCCAAACATCTGCGTTCTGCCGATGAATTCAAATCAAAGGCTTGGTATCGCAAAAGCGACCAATAAATGACTGTGGCGTAACATATCCAAGGTCCCTTCTGTCGAGTTCCTTGCTTTATGTCAACTTGGGAAACGTGACTTTTCTCCGTTTCCCCCCCAATTGCGTCTCCTTAGCCTTTCTAGTCTCACGCAATCTTTCCAGTCATATTTTTTCCTTTTATCCGCCGTTCCCCTCCTGTCTAGCAAGTCAATTTTTATGGAGGGTGATGCCCCGCGGTCTGGGCGATCATGTACTATCAGCAGCCTACGCATTATGTTTTTATCCTTACATGTTATCTTTGGAGGTATTTTACCGTTGTATCTCTGTCAATTTCACTACAATCCCGGAACCCGATAACTGCTCTGCGAGAGGAAAGCGCTCTAGCCACTGAGCCAGTTGGACGCTTCCACAGATCTACTTTGATAAAATCACGTCTGCAGTTAGGTGGAAGATCAGCTTCATTTGTAAAATGTAAAGTTTTAAAATGTCTCTCAGCATTACCTGTCTTGGCAGAAGGTGACAGCGGCCTCGTACCTTTAATTAACTAATCATGGGGGTTACTCGCTTTTAAATCCTGGGCAGAGAAGGCCGGAACGAAATTTCTCCATCTTAAAAATTCATTATTTTTTTTTAATGTACCCCTCTGTGTTACCTTAATATCTACCAAATCATCTCATGCAAACTATCGGTACATCGCGGTCGGTTGCTGACCCCTGGTTTATAGTATTCTATATTTCTGATCTATATACATCTCTGGTCATCAGAGATTTTCTTGATTGTTTACTGATTATCCATGACTGTCGCGAGAGGGTTGATTGTTATAGAAATTATAAAGTATCCTGGACACAAAGTTGTATCAGGTGATACCAGGATAGTGTTAGATAAGAGACTGGTCTTACAAGTAATACCCCCTTCTCTGAAAAGAGTAAGGGTGTATGGACATCAAAGGTAGGATCAAGCTGTATAAGTTCCTAGGGAAGATGGTAATGTATTACTCTAAGTACCTACATGCTCCTCTCAAGATCCTCCTCTGTTTATATTATTAGCTCTGCTAGGGGTATTAACTAAACTATCTACCAACAAGAACTGTAATTTAACTTAAATAATTTAAGTAAGTCTGCTGGTCAATATTTACAATTTATTTTTACACGTTTTTCTTTTCTGTTTGAAAATCTTTCAAGGAACTCAAAATTTAATTACACATTAAATAAATAAAACACTTGAAAATTGTTTAAAAGTATCTAAAGTCTCTAAATTTATAGAAAGTTCTTCTCTCTTGGTTGAACTCTCTCTGGTTTTAGAATATTTATATCTTAAGACCCATCTTATTTCACAGTTATTGAATGATTGTTCATACTGGCTATAACCATGCCCAAACAGATGTCATTGTTAAGTATTGGCAGTGTTAAATAATAGCATACCAGTGTTAAATATGCTTCTCTTTTGAATTCCACCAGAGTTAAATGCTGTTTCTATATATACTGTTGAATGGTGTATAGATATGAAGTTGTATTGTTCCTTGCTCACACTGACATCAACTATTTACAGGACCACAGTGTTAAGAGGTATGGTGGTCTGTGGAAGCTCCAATGTTAAAGACTTGTTGTTGGCCCCAGCGTTGCTCGTCAGAGTGGTTGTTAGGAATAGGAATATCAACTCGACCTACGCAGTGGTGTGTAGACATAGAGTGAGAGTATAATACGCGAATGATGAAAGAGTTCGAAGAGTTGATAAATGTTCTTTTTCTCACTCATGTATGGCTGGAAGTCATCGACGCCAACTGCTGTGTACATTTTGTTACAGTTTAATTGGACGTACACACTCGACAGCACAGATAGTGACAAATCACAGGTTGGCATAATACATCATGGTACCAATTGATAAATGGTCTTGCAATGATACATGGGCACTCGTTGAATCATAGCACAATGGAATGTCAGTAGACAAGCACTCAGCTATATACTATTGCCCATATATAATCATGAAAACCTCAATCTGAGTTTACTGACAAAGCACGTCAGTTTATTAAAACAATATTCAAGATAGGCTTTAGACCTAACCTCGTCTAGCGAAGATTCCTTTAAATAATGTCCAGCACATATTTTCATATAATAATATTGAACCGCTAGCAATGGGTTCTCATGTGTAGCAGTGATCTCTGGACTAATCAAGCGATAATACGGGCATCCCTTTTCTCTTCTTGAAAGTCACTACATGTTTTGGTTCCAAGATGGCTTCACTCGTGAGCTGTCACTCACGTTTGGATACAGACAATGAATCTGTATTAAAGTTAGTCATTCATTAAATGTTCTCATTGCTCTGTAGATTCTATCATGATACAATTGACTTCATCATACAGGATATAGTGATGCTAGAAATGATGTCAGTTCTTCATCTAGTTCTACCCAGAGAAATCATCATCTATGAACGTACAAATCGTAAATGCTTATCGAAAACGATGGCTTCGTAAGAGAGTTCATAAAAGTGCATCTTTGTTACCTTGGTATCGGAAATATGATTCTGCCATTCCTTGGCAATAATTACAATAAACCTCACTGGGGTAAAGCACAATACACGATAGGTCTAGACGAACATTCTATCACTCTTCCCCATCAAATCTGATGAGTATCACTTTTCCATTTGGCGACAGACCGAATGGCCTACCACAGATAAAACATAGGACAAAGCACAGTACCCTTTCATCCCGGGCGAAGCCAAATCACAAACTTCTCTATGTTATAATTTGACACATACGCTGGACAGCCTTTAACCTTTTAGCGACTTTTTTTTCCATTTACAGTAAACAGAACATATAGTTCGACTTAGATATGTAAAGATATACAGATATAAGACAGACTCGTCCTACTCAGACAAACAATACACATAAATTCTGGCCATAGATATTCTGAAGCAAGAACAATCTATTATTACCCAAACAACGAATAAATCGCAGTAAAATGGATTCATCCGCGGAGTTCGATCTTTGATCAAAGTTGCGAAACCTCCTTTCAAGGGAATGTAAAATCAATGACATGACTTTTCCTTAAGCTTTTAAAAAAAAGTTTTCAATTTTGTTTACAAAAAATATTTGGCCAAACATAACAAGTATCATACAAATGTATAATATTGGCAAGATATCAAAGACTGCACGTAACAGTCTTACCACACCTCCCGGGAAAAAAAAAAATCGAACTTTTTTTTTTTTTGAAATTACATTTTCTAAGGAGCAACGTACAATACGGAAACTCCACAACGCATGAATAATGCGCAGATGAATATTTCATATTCTTAAAATATCAGGAATATCATTAATATAACGCCTAATATGAGGCTAAGTCGACTTATGGAGCGACTGGTGAGAATGTGTCTCATAAACTGAGAGAAATTATTTCTCTACAAGTATATTTTTCGAGGAAGGTGTCATCAAAGTATAATACAATTCTGGCAATTACACAATGCCTAAAAATCACATCATAATATCATCATTTTCGTGATACGTAGATTGAATATCTTTAAGGAATTTATGATTTATGAAGATGAAAAATCATCAAAGCACCAGCGGTGAATAAACATCATCTGCTATGAACCGCTATGTAGTGATTACAATCATGGGGATATATTATTAAATTACTAAAATGGTGTGTATCTAACATGATATAGAAAAGGAACTACTATAGAACTAGACATATCAAGAAGTCTAAGCCCTAATAGTTATGTGGAATCATGTGGGCATCTTGACAGAATGTCTGCCATCACATTATCTGATCCATACGAATAGCTCGCACATAGATAATGAAAAAGGTTGAAGAGCAATTGCATATCGAGTAGACCTCGAGCTCTTCAAATTCTTACAAGCATACTGTTAATAGCATAGTTATATTAGAGCGTAACAGTTTTTGGTCGAAATATTCTTACTACTATAGAAAATGTGCGCAGAGGACAAATAGATAAGATTAATCTCTGTAGTTTGAGGATCGACCAAACCATAGCTAATAGCTCACGGTCTAAAACCGAATAATTCCTTTCTGCCGCATTAAGTTTTCTGGAAATATACATTACTAGGAATGTCTGCCATCACATTATACTGTATCCACGGGAATAGCTGCACAGAGAAATGAAAAGGTGAAGAACAATTGCATATCGAGTTTAGACCTCGGCTTTCAAATTTCTTACTTGTATAAGCCAGTAAGAGCTTTTTGGTCGGTTTTCTACTTGAAATGTTGCGCCTTAGAAGGAATTCTTGTAGTTTTTGAGAATTAACCAAACATAGCTAATAGCTCACGGTCTAAAACCGAATAATTCCTTTCTGCCGCATTAAGTTTTCTGGAAATATACATTACAGGATGCAGAGTTCCAGAGTACTCTTGCAGTTAGTGCCGCTTCCGAATCCCAGTGATGAAGCTTCACTACGAAGAACAAATGTCTTATTCTTTAAGTCGGTAAGCACTAAAATAGGTTGAGTGTTGAAATCATGTGTTTTAATTCTTATCCAAAAGAGCATTTGGCATTCCTGAGACCAGTGGACCATATTAG
>JAMPIV010017327.1:0-177924 GCA_024509875.1 Oreohelix idahoensis
TATATCAATAATAATATAATTAAACACATGGAGAGCACTTCGAACATGCCCCGGTACTCACATTATAATATCAAAAACTGTTTCAATACGGCGTTGGTGAGACATATTACTCTTTATCATCACCGTAGAGTGATACTACTCACTACCACATCATCGCCCTAAAAACTCGGCATTGCCAGTAACCGTCGGTCTTCGCAATCATAATACCGCTATAAGGATAGAAAGGTGAAGATGCGTGGGGCGCGTTGATATGGCACGTCGCCCTCTCGTGCTAGTCAACCTCATACCCGTACTCTTTGTCTATCCCATGACCCAATTGCCTCGCCGTATCCAGCGTCGACACGCACGGTGTGAATACACCAAGTATACCCAAATGCACTATATCACGCAAATTTCTATTCGCCTTGGCTCGATACAGTGAGTCAAACCTATGCACGCTACTGATACATCACCAGGTCTAGACAAAATTCGAACTGTTATACAACGCGTACTGATAACTTTGCAATCAGTTTTTTATTGTTTGTTATGTTAGTAAAATCAGCGCTCAGACAGTTACTGTCAGGATTTTATTTTATTTATAGCTAAACTTAAATGGTCAAAAATATTCGTCACATTGGACTAATGATATTAGTCAACTTCCTCACATAAAATCTGAAAATTAGTTATTTTAGGTATTTAGTTAAAGATACTTTACCATACCTCTATTACCCCATGTTTTCGGGAATTAAATGCCGTAAAAAATACCTGGTTAGGGCCATAATACTCTACAAATTACATAATACTGTGATTTACTATATGACTTTGGTCCCTATTTGAGTGTGTTTTCTAGAATGTCATTAAGGCTGACCTGTGAAAATGACATATCTTTAATCTTTACCACATTCATGTGAGATCATTTGTTCAAACAAATTTGGATACTCATATTTACATAAATCTCCTTATGTTGCTCGTTTACGCTTCATGTGTATATGATAGTGACTGCATAGTTTATACAGATGTCCCTTCCTGTGTTGTATTCCTTCATTAAATGCATAAAATACTATCTGTTTACAAAAAACTTATAAACAACTGGACATAAACTAAAATCCCATATCCTTAGATTCAATTGCTATATTTCCTTTGGTCGAAACACAATCCTGTCCCCCATGTGCCTCCATAACTACCTACCCTTAGGGAGTCCCTTTATCATCTCCAAAACCTTCCCTAACCTACCAAACACCACCACAAACATAAATTATCCTCCTTCACTCAAACGCACATAGCCGCACCCTTGAACTAACCCAAAACAACACACACACATTCTGTTGTAGGTTTGGTTAAAAATGGCCACAACTCATATATCAGTGCCAGCACATATTCTGTTCCCTAACTAGACCTGCCATCACTTAGATAGTACGACATAAACACATAAAGCCTAAATCGAAGATCTTGTTAAAAAATCTCAAAACTGTTTGAGGTAGTAAACTTCGTTACAAACTTGTTCTCTTCGATCATGACTTTCATCACGGGTTGCTAACTGAACAAGGACTCTAGTAGTCCTCTTTGGAAGTCGAATATTGCTTCAAAAATTGCACAAACTCGTTGTTATCCGCACATGAATCCATCAGCACGTAAAAATAAAGAGTTCTCCTGTATGTAACTAAGTCCCACATCATTATCATTTTTTTATTTTTTTGCCATCGTCTGATGCATAGCAGACCTGTTCATATGGGATATACTATTTTATGTTTTTGGAGTTAAAGATGTTTGTGTCGACGCCTTCTGAAACTAGGATTGCATTGTTTGCAACTATTCTGCTCACTAATTCCAATATTAGCAAAACATTCTATTAGATAGAATGATGTCCCTATTATTGTCAATTTGAACCTAAACCACTAGGCGGGTAGTATTATTTCAGGTATACCCACTGTCCCCTGTGTTCTAAAACATTGCTTAACCCACTTATTTGCAAATCAAAAACCGAAAAACGTAGATCTGATTCCCCACAAAAATTTAACGGTAACCAAATCACCACAGTCAAAACAATGCGTAACAGAACCCAACAAATGAAAACCTCGATGTCTCGAGCCATGATTATCCCTTAACTCCATTGCCCCATCGTCTTACTTATGTTATTATATTGGGGAGTCAATCGTGCATCTGTAAAATCCAGACAAACTATAACATTTATTGGTGTGTGATTGTAGGTAGTTTGTTCAATATAGTCATAAAAACTTTCTTTCTCATGAACATATACCTACCTGCTATGAAGATAAATATTATTATTGTTGAAATCATTAATACTGTCCCTTCTGAAAGACATAAACATTGTGCTGATATATTCATTTGGACAACCTGCATCTGTCTACACATGTTGATGACTCTATATTTATTATAGTTATCTAAGATTGTAGGCCCCTATTAGGACGTCCACAGGTAGAGCAGTTCTCGTAATGACCGAGCAGTTATACCGAAATGGTTGCATTCGTGACTCCCCCCCGAAACAAGTAGTTATAAAGAAATTTTTTCCTAAGCGTCGGTACCACATAGTTACCTGGTTATGACTCGCTCCTGCAAATATGCAAAGAAAATGGCATGGCTAACCCCTGAAGATCTAAAATACCTATAATCCCCGTAGTAGTAAATCACCACCCCCCGCAAATTTGTCGTCCCCTCGTATTCACGCCCCCGACTTCTGCCAGTTCAAACCCATCTATTAAAATGTAATGGCGTACCAGTGTTCGCCAATGAATCCTACACACAAAACTCTTGGACCAGATATCTCAGGATAAAAATTCCCTTAAAATTTCCAAACCTACAGTAGTTCAGATTCGTTCCAGCTGTGAAAACCATTCGTAAATCAGCAAGGCTGATACTTAATAATCACCTGTAGCCGCTATTTTGCCTATTGTGATGGTGTCAGCATATTGTTGAAAAGCGCTCACACAAGTTCCGCCCCAACCAAGAACCCATCATATTAACTTGAGTACCCAATGGACTCTTCAGGCTAAATGAATTTGTTTTTGCAAAGTCTGATCAAAACGTGACCAGGATCCGAGAAAGGTGTCCACGTTTAAGTTGAGAGTGGGTAATTTAAAGTTTGTAGAAATGTTATAGTTTGGCTGGATGACTCAGATCCATTTTGTGCGTTATTATTCTGGTTTGCATCAGCACTTTGTGCTTGTAATCTTGCTGTCTCCAATTTAATACGCGCCAATTCCATTTCTTGTTGTAAATAATTTCCTCTCGTTTCAATTTATTTCATTCTTCCTGGTTTCAATTGCTCTTTTGCTCTTCTTCTTTTCACGTTGAGCAATCCCGCTCTCTTCAAAGGCTATTTTCCTGTGGTCAAATTTGCATCATCTCACGTTCTGCTTCCTCTTTATTTAATGCAGCGCTTTGTTACTCTTCCTCTTTCTTTAATGCAGCTTCATTTCACGTTCTGGCCTGCTCTTCTTTTCTGCTTCTTTTCTACCATTTTTCGCGCTTTATGTTTTTCCGTTCCAGTTCTGCCTCAGCAAACTGACGAAGTTCTTGAGATTTATAAACCATATTCCTGTACCAATTTTAACGAAATGGTCTATAGTAAGCATTTTGACTTTTATCTGTAAGCAGTTAATTACCACATGACCCGATAATGTACATGATTAAAAATAGTCAATAGTTAGCTTCTGAGTAATTATATATACTTACTCCAATTAGCCTCAAAATATTCAATATAAATAATCACAATAGTACTGACCTCGAATTCTAATGTCTAAGTTCAACTAATAGGGACAATATTTTGTAAGCAATATTGTATCTAAAGTACTAACTACTATATCATAAATAGTTATGCATATCTGTTACACTATTATGTAATTACATTCACACAATTAATCTTTAATTTCCAATAATGTTGGGTATGATTCCTAGTAATTATATTGTTCAATGTACTAAGTCACTCTCTTAGTACCAGAAAAGTATATTAAATAATATACAATGGGTCTATTACCTCAAAGGTAGACTATAAGATTATTTTATTTGGTCAATATATATATATTATATTATTATGCCCTAGGCATCTCTTATAAATTGTAGTGCTAATTTCTTGGACTATCACTGCATAATTATGCAATGTCCCATATTAACCTTAAATATCAGAAAAAATTAATTAAATTAAATTAACAAGTTTGTCAATTATATTGCACATATAATTATCATATTATTAAAGTGAGCATTTAACATTTACCCATCATGAGGACAAACACAAAAACAATGATGCAAAACTAAAGGGTACAAACAAGTGTCAAGGACTGCAAACAAGACATTTTCCACAATTAAAAAATGTTTAAAGAACTAAATTAAAAGCAAGCTGGAAGTTGTCACAACACCAAATGAAGGGTCAAGGTCTGACCCGAGGTCAACTTAATATTCAAAGTACACAAAAAAAAAATGACTGCAAATAAAAATTGATTAACTATCACAGGACTCATAACGGACGAACATTTAACAATCATCAAATAAATGATAGTAAGAGTAGATGAGACGAAATAGTTAACTGAACATATGATACAAAACATCGAATATAAAATTGTTGTAACTGGAGTAACGAATAAAATACACCAGTGTATCTACGGAACGGTACAGCTAACACAAATCGTCAAACGACAAGCATGATTTGGACAGATTAGACCCAATGGTCAAACTCCTCAAGGGGCTTCCAAAAGTGCAATCCAGGATCTTTTAAACTGCCCTAAGAAAACGACCGCGAAATCTAATTTTTTTCAGTGCATCGTGATGCGAGCATGTCCCACAGAATCTAATTTCGGTTCATGTCCTCCCTACCTCCCACGAATTAACAACACATTATGAAACAACCCAAAAAAGTACATTAAAATGAAGGATTTAGGTAAAAAACATGCCTATGTAGGCAGAAGGGCATGGACTCATTAGCACTGTTTGCTTTAATGACAACAGTCGTTAAAAACACCCTAAGACTTCTTTTTTTTTCCGTTTTTGCTGTTGCTTATATCAGTGCTGCTTAGAGGTCGTCAACAGCTAGGCTAATGTCCCCCCCTGACTGTCCTGCTCCTTGAAGTCCATGCAATCAGTGTTTTTGCTTCAAATGGCTCATGTTTTTCCCCTCCCCCCCCTTCCTATAGACTCTAGAACTTTGCTATTAGAGCGGTTTCTCCGACAGGATCACCTACACGACTTTTCGGGCGACGTCAACGTTGTTAGGGTACTTAGGGCATATAATGAGTACGTGCGTCATCTTTCGACTGGGATCATGTGATAGAAACTTAATCATAAATATTATGGGTAACATGTGCGTAAGGAACAGAAGTTTGTTTTTTTTTTTTTTCTGTCGTTCCCCGCATTCGGCCACCACTTTTGGTTGCTGAGTTATTGGCCGGTTTGATAGATCAGTGCACTGTGAGGTATGGAAACTTTAGTGGATCTTCCACTTGTTAATTCGTGCTTTGTTTAAACTATTACGCGAATTAGGGTGAAGGTGTTCATACAACTCAGTAGCATGGTATGAAGAAGTAGTTCATGTAACTTGAACTCAGCAACATTAATGAAGTAATTAATTCCTTCAGGTTGAGTCCGTAATATTTAATCACATGTACACACAGGATGATCATTTGTTTCAAATTTAGCGAGCAGAACATGAAGTCCGTATAAATGTCAGGCATGCATAAAATTAATCAATAACGTAGACTCCGGCTGTGTTTACGTGTCAATGTCCGTTTTTAAGGATACAATGCAGTATTGTCGCGTCAGAGACATCACAGCTATAATGTCACGCGCAGGCTAGACATGGCTACCTGCCGACAGTGAGTGAGACTGGCGAGTCCTCTGAATATTTCATACGAATTTTTGCACGAATATTATTCTTCCTCAATACAGAGAAGATTCGATGTTTAAACACTAAACCCGCCGTAAGTCTTCTCTCTCATATAAGTACTCTAGGGAACTGACCCTGGTCCGTCAAACCAAATGGACCCATTATAAACGCGGCGCACTATATCCATGGTCAATTTGAATTGGAAGGGTTAGATAAAAACGCATCTATTCTAAGCTTGGCAGGTCAATGTAACAAAGGGTGGCGTCTCCTATTTAGCCGACTGTTATCCCTCAAACAAACGCAAGACACGTCATAATCGATCGGTATGGGAGCGTGATCAATAATGGGCAAACATCTATCGCAAATATATTTAACATTGTCCTTACACCGTTTACAAATTTGCACGTCCTGATTAACCTTTAGCATACGAACGGCGGTTAATATCATATTACCGTAAAAATATGGGTAATGCTCTGGTATACTGTTTTGAGGATTTACCCCATTTATCAATCTGTTCCTTTAAAAATAAACGTAACATTCAAAATTTTTTAACTTATACCAGTTTAGCACGTTTTTATTAAAACTATTGTCTGCTTGATAACGTACAAAAACCTGGAACAATGGGAGATAATCCCCTAAATATACGTAGCCTCAATTAATTGGCTGCATATAACGGATGAAAATGACTTATCCGCAACTTCGATCGCAAACTTTCAAGGCCAAACCACATCACCAGCACATGTTCCCTCTCCCCAGCAATAGCTACGTAATTCTGATAGCAGGGCCCCCAAATGGTGAAATAAAAAACAACTATCAATTTAAAGAAATGAAATGAGGCAAACATGTACGACTCCCATAAAACCCCCCCCCCATTTTTGAATTTTTTAACATTGTATTTACAATTGTAAATTATACACTAACTTTTAATTTGATAGGACTCAGGTCTGATATGAGAGCAATATCTAACCAGCCAAGGCAGCATGATCTTCAACCCCTCAGAAGTGGTTCCCCGACGACCAAGTGTTTCGAACCCTTTATAATAAAGCTTCGTTTGAAGAAATTTAGCATTATCTCTAAAAACAAAGAAGCTAAAAAAAAAAGGGGGGGGAGAAGAATAACACTATAAGAGATACATTAAGATCATTTATAAACAATGACACGTAATGTGGAGTCTATAACCAGAGACAGATTTCTGAAACCCAATAACAATATGTCTAGACAAATAGAGGATTTTTTGTGGACAGTAAAAAAAATGTTTTAAACATGTTAAGCAATAAAAAAATTTGTGTAGCCACAGTGAGACCTTCGTAACAACAAAAATGCGTCAAGACACAGTATGATCTTTGAAAGAAAAAGAGGAACATGTTTTATGTAGACAGAACTAAAGCTCTCTTTTGAAAGAATAGAGCAAATGTTTTTGTAGACAAGGACAGACCCCCCCAGATCTTTGAAAGAATAGGAGGCAAACGTTTTTTTTTTAGACAGCTGAAGCAAAGATCCTCTTTGAAAGAATTGAGCAAATATTTTTGTAGAAAAAGACTAAGATTGTTGAAAGAATGGAGCAAATTTTTTTTTGTAGACAAAGATCTTTGAAAGAATTGAGCAAATCTGATTTTTTGTAGACAGAGTACTAAGATCTCTGAAAGAATAGCTGGCAAATATTTTTTTGTAGACAGACTAAGATCTTTGATAGAATAGAGCAAATATTATTTGTAGACAAAGATCTTTGAAAGAATGAGCAAATATATTTTGTGGACAGGATATAAGATCTTTGACAGAATATTGGCAAATATTTTTGTAGAAAGACAAGAGATCTTTGAAAGAATGAGGAACAAATATTTTTGTAGAAAGACTAAGATCTTTGAAAGAATGGAGCAAACATTTTTGTAGGACAGGACTAAGATCTTTTTAAAGGAATATAGCAAATCTTTTTTGTAGAAAGACTAAGATACTTTGAAGAAGAATAAAATTTTAGGAAGAAAAAAAATAAGATATTATATTTGGAAGAAAAAACTGATTAATTATATTGAACATATATAATACTGTTTTCATCAGTTTTTTTAAGTTAAAACATTTTATTGCACATTAACACAACTCTTTATTTGAAAGCATTTAGTCTTAGACGAATACTGATTGGTTTATAATAAGTCTATATCATTCGCTAAGCAAAATATTTTCATCATCTGAAAGTATAAATGTCAAAAAATAACAACAAGCTTTTTCTATAGTATGGCAATATCGTCCACTTTATAAGATATGTCGTAGATTTTTTTGATAGGAGTATTACAGACTTAGAGTTAGGTCCGCTCTGAATAGATTAGAATATGTGATATACACAGTGAGAGTTAGTAGAAAGAAATAGATTTCCCAAGAGTGCACAGTGGTAGCGAATCACCCCCCAATCCCCAGAGCATGATCGGTCGGTCCACTGAAAAACAAGAGTCTTCTCTCTCTCTCAGGGCCTATACTTCTACGACAGATATACTAAGAGTCAGACTGCCCTGGGACTATTGACAATACATATGTTACTATGTATTGAAACACATTACCACTCACGAGCACACCACTTCCAGTGACAACAGCATTAGACACACAGACGTGGGAAATAAACACTATAAACAATGATTACATATATATATTTCTGATACGAGCTGACCAACACGCTGCTTTTAGTTTCAAAGGGAAGTTTTTATTTATCAGCTAAAAAATTCCTCACAACACATAAAATTCAATCTAGAAAAGAAAATAAAACATTATACACGTGGTCATAAAACATAATAATCAATGAAAATGCTACAAGAAAGTGATAGACCCCCAATATGATCTCATCCCCTCAAGGTAGAGCCCACAGTCCCGTTATGAGTATGAAGTGAAAGCCAGGACATATTTAGCATTGATATATATTATGAGTTTGTCTAATAATTTTTCTCTTCTTTCCTCGTATTTAACAAAAATATGAACCGACTTAGATATGTAATAGGTTTTAACCTGAGGGAATAGTCAAAAAAAAAATTCTCCCCCCTTTGCATTGACAAAGTTTCATAAATGGAATTAAAAACATGGGTGAAATCTACATACCTCACAACACCGTCTACTTTCACTCATGTTCTTTCACTCAGGGCCCTGTACCTAATTACATACGTGATGTAGCTTGCCGTCTGGCGCAAAACCTTGGTACACATCCTCACACCCTTTGTCTGTTCTGTCGTTCACTGAAGCGGATCCCAGCTCTACAGAGTGGTTTGCTGGTTTTGTTTTTTCTCAGAAATTTCTCCGGGGAGCCCCCCCCCCCCCCCCCCCCCCCCCCCCCCCACCCCACCCCCACCCCAGCTTCAGGCGATTTCAAATATTTTTATTTCAATGATTTCAAAAAAAAAATTTTTTTTATTTAAAGTTCAGTGTACTTGATCTTCTTACGAAGTCCAGAATTAGGGTTGAAAGCGAGCACACAAATGTCAGAACACGAAGTTTCCCCTTCTGACTTCGTAAGTCAATGGATACGACATAACTGTTTAGTCCTGAAATAGCTGACGCCTGAAGCTGATGCTCCCGGAGAAATTTCTGAGAAAAAACAAAACAGCAAACCCACTCTGTAGAGCTGGGATCCGCTTCAGTGAACGACAGAACAGACAAAGGGTGTGAATGTTACCAAGGTTGCGCCAGACGGCAAGCTACATCACGTATGTAATTAGTACAGGGCCCTGATGAAAGAACCGAGTGAAAGTAGACGGTGTGAGGTATGTGAATTTCACCCATGTTTGTAATTCCATTTATGAAACTTGTTGTCAATGCAAGAATTTTTTTTTGACTTCCCTCAGGTTAAAACCTATTACATCTAAGTCGGTTCATATTTGTTTACGAGGAAAGAAAGAAAAATTATTAGACAAACTCATATATATATCATTGAATCTCCTGGCTTTCACTTTACTCATAACGGGACTGTGGGCTTACCTTGAGGGGATGAGATCATATTGGGGTCTATCATTTCTTGTAGCAATTTCATTGATTATTGTTTTGACCACGTGTATATGTTTATTTTCTTTTCTAGATGAATTTTATGTGTTGTGAGGAATTTTTTAGCTGATAAATAAAAACTTCCCTTTGAAACTAAAAGCAGCGTGTTGGTCAGCTCGTTCAGAATATATATATGTAATCATTGTTATAGTTTTCCCACGTCTGTGTGTCTAACTGTTGTCACTGGAAGGGGTGTGCTCGTGAGTGGTATGTTCATACATAGTAACATATGTTGTCAATAGTCTGTCTGACTCTTATATATCTGTCGTAGAGGATAGGCCTGAGAGAGAGAGAAGACTCTTGTTTTCAGGGGACAGCTCTATTTGATTCGCTACCACTGCACTCTTGGGAAAATCTATTTCTTTCTACTAACTCTCACTGTGTATATCACATATTCTAATCTATTCAGAAGGGACCTAACCTAAGTCTTAATACTCCTATCAAAAAAATCTACGACAATCTTATAAAGTGACGATATTGCCTACTATAGAAAAGCTTGTTGTTATTTTTTGTATTTAACTTTCAGATGATGAAAATATTTTGCTTAGCGAATGATATAGTATTATAAACCAATCAGTTGTCTAAGAAAATGCTTTCAAATAAAGAGTTGTGTTATGTGCAATAAAATGTTTTAACTTAAAAAAAATGATGAAAACAGTATTATATGTTCAATATAATTAATCAGTTCTTCAAATATAATCTTATTTTTTTCTTCCTAAAATTTATTCTTTCAAAGATCTTAGTCTTTCTACAAAAATATTTGCTATATTCTTTAAAAGATCTTAGTCTGTCTACAAAAATGTTTGCTCCATTCTTTCAAAGATCTTAGTCTTTCTACAAAAATATTTGTTCCATTCTTTCAAAGATCTTGTCTTTCTACAAAAATATTTGCCATATTCTGTCAAAGATCTTATTCTGTCCACAAAAATATTTGCTCTATTCTTTCAAAGATCTTTGTCTACAAATAATATTTGCTCTATTCTATCAAAGATCTTAGTCTGTCTACAAAAATATTTGCACTATTCTTTCAGAGATCTTAGTCTGTCTACAAAAACATTTGCTCAATTCTTTCAAAGATCTTTGTCTACAAAAAAAAATTGCTCCATTCTTTCAACAATCTTAGTCTTTCTACAAAAATATTTGCTCAATTCTTTCAAAGATCTTTGTCTGTCTAAAAAAACGTTTCCTCTATTCTTTCAAAGATCTTTGTCTGTCTACAAAAACATTTGCTCTATTCTTTCAAAAATCTTAGTCTGTCTACAAAAACATGTTCTCTTTTCTTTCAAAGATCATACTGTGTCTTGACGCATTTTTGTTGTTACGAAGGTCTCACTGTGGCTACACAATTTTTTTTATTGCTTAACATGTTTAAACATTTTTTTACTGTCCCCAAAAAATCCTCTATTGTCTAGACATATTTGTTATTGGTTCAGAAATCTGTCTCTGTCTAGACACATTTGTTCATTGTTTAAATGATCTTAATGTCTCTTATAGTTTTATTCTTCTCCCCCCCCTTTTTTTTAGCTTCTTTGTTTTTAATGCTAAATTTCTTCAAACGAAAGCTTTATTATAAAGGGTCGAAACACTTGTTCGTCGGGGGAACCACTTCTGATGATCATGCTGCCTTCTGTTGTATTGCTCTATACAGACTGTCCTATCATATTATTATTATTATAATTACAATTGTTATCATTTATTATTACTATTATATCGACTTTGCTCATTTTCATTTCTTTAAATTGATAGTTGTTTTATTTCACCATTTCCCTGCTTTCAGAATTACAGCTATTGCTGAACATGTGCTGATGGTTTGCCTTGAAAGTTCCGATCAAGTTCAGATAAGTCCATTTTCATCGTTATTGCACCATTTAATTAGGCTACGTATATTTATTTTCCCATTGTTCCAGGTTTTGTACGTTATTCAAGCAGACAATAGTTTTAATAAAACGTGCTAAACTGGTATATAAATTATTTTGAATGTTACGTTTATTTAAATGGAACAGATGATAAATGTACTCTCAAAAGTACAGCTTACCCATTGTTACGGTATATGATATTAACGCCGTCTGCTAAAGGTTATCAGACGTGCAATTGTAAAGGTTAAGGCATTTAATATATTGCGATAGATGTTTCAATTATTGAACGCTCCATACACGATCGATTATGACGTGTATAGCGTTGTTTGGGTCACAGTCAGTAACTAAGAAACGCTACCCTTTGTTACTTGACCGCCAAGCTGAATAGCTGCGTTTTTTCTAACCTTCCAATTCAATGGCATGATATAGCCATTGATATATGCATTTTTTGATGGACCAGGGTCAGTCCTAGAACTCTATATGAGAGGAAAATTTATGGAGGTTAGTATTTAACTAGAATTCTCAGAAGGAGAAGAATAATCGTCAAAATTCGTATGAATATTCAGACTCGCAGTCTCACTGTCGGCAGGTAGCCATGTCTAGCTGCGCGTGCATATAGCTGTGATGTTCTGACGACAATACTGCATTGTATCCTTAAACGGACATTGACACGTAAACCAGCAGTCTACGTTATTGATTAATTTATGCCTGACTTATAAGGACTTATGTTCTGTTCCTATTTGAAATGATCATCCTGTGTGTACATGTGATTAAATATTACGGACTCAATCTGAAGGAATTAATTACTTCATTAATGTTGCTGAGTTCAAGTTACATGAACTACTTCTTCATACCATGCTACTGAGTTGTATGAACACCTTCACCCTAATTCGCGTAATACTAAACAAAGCACGATTAACAAGAGATCACTAAAGTAACCATACTCAGTGCATGATCTTCAACCATAACTCAGCAACAAAAGTGGCGGCCGAATGCGGGGAACGACAGAAAAAAAGAAACAAACTTCTGTTCCTTACGCACATGTTAACCACAAATATTTACGATCAATTTTCGATCACATGATCCAGTCGAAGATGACGCAGTACTCATTATAATGCCTAACAACGTGACGTCACCAAAAGTCGTGTAGGTGATCTGTCGGAGAAACCAAGCCGTTTCTAAGTCTAACCAGGGGAAACATGAGCCATTTGAAGCAAACACATGATATGGACTACAGGAGCAGACAGTCAGGGACTTTAGCCTAGCTGTTGACGACCTCTAGCACTGATATAAGCAACGGAAAAGATAAGTCTAGGTGTTTAACTGTTGTTATTGCAAACAGTGCTAACTGAGTCCATGCCCTCTGCCTACATCGGCATGTTTTTACCTATGTTTAATGTACTTTTTGTTGTCTTAATGTGTTGTTAATTCGTGGGAGGTAGGGAGGATGAACCGAAATTAAATTCTGTGGCTCTCACGATGCCTGAATTGATTTCGGTCGTTTCTTAGGGCAGTTAAACGATTGCACTTTTGGAAGCCCCATTGAGGTTTGCCATCGGACTATCTGTCCAAATCTGCTGTCGTTTGACGATTTGTGTTAGCTGTACCGTTCCGTAGATAACTGGTGTATTTTATTCGTACTCAGTTAACAATTTTATTCAGTTTTGTATCATATTCGTTAACTATTTCGTCCAGTCTCCTCTTACTATCATTTATTTGATGATTGTTAAATGGTCGTCCGTTATGAGTCCTGTGATGTCATCATTTTTTGCAGTCATTTTTTTTTTTGTGTACTTTGAATATTAAGTTGACCTCGGGTCAGACCTTGACCCTTCATTTGGCTTGTGACACTTCCGCTTATTTTATTTAGTTCATAAATTCATTTTTAATTGTGAAAATGTCTTGTTTGCGTCTTAACATTGTTTGTACCCTTTAGTTGCATCATTGTTTTGTTTGTCCTCATGATATATATTAAATACTACATTAATAATATGATATTATATGCAATAATACACTTGTAATTTAATTTAATTAATTTTTTCTGATATTTAAGGTTAATATGGGACATTGCATAATTATGCAGTGATAGTCCAAGAAAGTAGCACTACAATTTATAAAAGATGCCTAGGGCATAATAATATAATATATATATTGACCAAATAAAATAATCTTATAGTCTACCTTTGAGGTAATAGACCCATTGTATATTATTTAATATACTTTTCTGGTACTAAGAGAGTGACTTAGTACATTGAACAAGATAATTACTAGGAATCATACCCAACATTATTGGATATTAAGATTAATTGTGTGAAGTAATTACATAATAGTTAACAGATATCATAACTATTTATGATATAGTATTATTTAGATACAATATTGTTACAAAATATTGTCTATTAGTTGAACTTAGACATTAGAGTTCAGTACTATTGTGATTATTTATATTGAATATTTCTAAGTTGAGTAAGTATAATAATTACTCTGAAGCTACTATTGACTATTTTAATCAGTAATTATCAATAATTACTTACAGATAAAAGTCAAAATGCTTACTATAGACCATTTCGTTAAAATTGGTAGGGAATATGGTTATAAATCTCAAGAACTTCGTCAGTTTGCTGAGGCAGAACTGGAAAAAACATGAAAGAAAAGAAGCAGAGAAAAAAGCTGCATTAAAGAAAGAGGAAGAGGAACAAAAGGCTGCATTAAAGAAAGAGGAAGCAGAACGTGAGATGAAGCAAATTGACAAGGAAAATAGATTGAGAGAGATTGCTCAACGTGAAAGAGAAGAGCAAAGAGCAATCGCCAGACAGGAAGAAGAGAATAAATTGAAACGAGAGGAAATTATTTTACAACAAGAAATGGAATTGGCGCGTATCAAATTGGAGACAGCAAAATTACAAGCACAAAGTGCTGATGCAAACCAGAATAATAACGCACAAAATGGATCGTCATCCAGCCAAACTAAACATTTCTACAACTTTAAATTACCCACTCTCAACTTAAACGTGGACGACCTTTCATCGTTCCTGTCACGTTTTGAACAGACTTGCAAAACAAATCATTTGCCTGAAGAGTCATGGGTACTCAAGTTAAATGAATTCTTGGTTGGAGAACCATTGACGGCTTCTCAAAATGCTGACCCATCAATAGCAAATAACTACGGTGCTATTAAGTCCTTGCTTTTACGAAGGTTTCACCTGGACGAGGAACACTGTAGGTTGAAATTTAAGGGAATTTTACCTGAATCTCCAAAAGATTTTGCAGGATTCATTGCGAACATACGCAATACATTTAATAGATGGGTTGAACTGGCAGAAGTCAACAAATCATACGACAAATTAGTTGATTTACTACTACGGGATAAGGTATTATCTTCGGTTAGCCAGCCATTTTTTGCATATCTGCAGGAGCGTAAACCAGGTACTATGGACGAGTTAGAAAAAATTTCTTTAAACTACTGTTCGGCACATCCGAATGCAACCATTTCTAACTCCTCATTAAGAGAACCTCTACCTGTGGCGTCTAATATGGCCTACAATCATAATAACAAACAAAGACATCACAGTGTAGACAGAAGCAGGTTCCAAAGAAATCACAATGTTAACTTTCAGAAGGGACATAATAATGATTTCAACAATAAAAATGAGTTCAACAGAGGTAGATCACGAGATAGAAATTATTCACCTCAAACAAACTACCACAATGGTCAACATAACACTAATTATAATCGATCACATACTCCCAATAATAATAGTAACTGGAATGGTAATAATCATGGCTCGAGACATCGAGATAATAGTTACTATAGAGGACGACGAGATAATTCTAACAATTATACTCGGAATCGATCTCATTCTCGGGGATCATCTCATTACAACCATAATACAGGGGCGGCAGTTACAAATAATACTACCCCTATAGCTCAGGTCCCACTTGACAATAATACAACACAGTCTTCTGCTGCATGTTTTGCTATTAATTATAATGTGGCAAATAGTTGCCAACAATGCAATCTTATTTTTCAGAAGGCGAAAGAAACAGTGCTTAACTGCGGACATATTACACCAGAGGTAGGTCTTGCAGTCAACGATGGAACAGGCCTACTAATTTTTAACAGGGGATTAGTTAATGGATCCGTCGTCTCAGTGCTGAGGGATTCAGGATCCACAACGATTGGTGTACGACAGTCGCTGGTACATCCTAGCTGTGCAACGGGGGAATATGTCCGTTGCATGACTTTTGGGGGAACTATTGAGTTTTACCCCACAGCTCTTGTCCATGTTAATACACCTTTCTTTTCAGGACAAGTTAAGGTATGCATGCTTCAGAATCCAATTGCAGATCTGATGTTGGGACGCATCCATGGTAGTAAGGATTGTTCCCCACAGGAAATTGATGAATGGGAATTAAAGAATGTGCAATCTTATTGCAATGCCAAC
Source organism: Oreohelix idahoensis (assembly GCA_024509875.1). Lineage (NCBI taxonomy): Eukaryota > Metazoa > Mollusca > Gastropoda > Stylommatophora > Oreohelicidae > Oreohelix > Oreohelix idahoensis. Next base: position 16,128 of record JAMPIV010017327.1, read on the forward strand.
GCTGTCATTGCAACAGCTACATTACGGGCCAACAAAATAAATACATGTGGAACAGTATCTCCAATTTCAGCCTCAGTACCATTCTGGAAATCGATAAGGAGAAGGATAAGACTCTCCTACAGGATAAAAAGTATACTAAACTACCAGTCCATCCTAGGAAGATTAGAAAATCATTTCGAGGCAGATATACCTTTTCTCAAGAGAATACTGCCAAGTCAGAAAATAAATGTTGGCGACAAGATCGTATTAACAGTGATCTGAATGAAATTGTTGAAAATGGGCAAAGAGAAAATATCCCAGACAAAGGTAATGATGGTGAAGTTCTTATGAACTTAACTAATAAAATTAGGACAAATAAATATGTCAATCATTATGAGACATCATCTCATAAGACTACCATATCCAACAGATTAAATAGAAGAACTATTTATCACGTTAGTGACACTGATCCCACTTACATTGGGAAGGGTGCATATTCTCGCACCGTGTTAGTGCGCAATCTGCCACAAGGTACCAGATGGCAAACACTTAGCAATTTCTTTAATGACACGGCAGACGTTATGTTTGTACGGTTGTTGTCACCTACCAATGACAGGTATGGTGAAGCTATAGTTACATTTCGTAACAATAGAGATGCTCGAATGGTCATCGAGCATGATAATGGTGCTTACTTTAACCATCATTGTCTACGGTTACAATTAGTACCTAATGCTGCGTCACGCAGATAACATGCTATGGTAACACAATTGTCTCATATCACTAATGACTCATAATAGTCATTCATCATTTCTTTTCTTTACTAGTCCTTACAAAGTCATTGATAAAATTTCCGACGTTGATTACGTCTTAGATATCAAGGGACACAAAAAGATATTTCATATTAACATGCTCAAGCAATTTCATACACGTCCTGAACACTTACAGTCAATTTTTCATGAACTAGATGACAACACAGTATCTACTTGTTATTATTCTAACTTATCTGTCATCCAGGAAGAAGAATCTTCTTTTCCTGAGGTACAGTTACCGTTACCGGTACCAGTAGTTCAACCTACTGAATCTTGGCGGGATGTAACCATCTCTTCAACGGTTACACCGCAACAGCGTCTACAGATTGCTAATCTATTACAATCTTATCCAGATGTATTGACCGACGTCCCGGGTCGCACATCGGCTATCAGTCATGACATTACTCTCAATGATGATACACCTATTCGTGTACATCCCTATTCTGTTCCTTTACATTTCCTTGCTAAAACTACTAAGGAACTTGAACAGATGTTGTCTCTGGGAATCATTGAGACTAGTAATTCGCCATTCTCTTCTCCATTAGTGATTGTCCGGAAGAAGGACAATAACATCAGACTATGTGTTGATTATAGAAAATTAAATGCTAAGACTATAGTTGACAGCGAACCACATCCACTTATCGACGACTTACTGCCACGTCTATCCAACGCAACTATATTTAGTAAGATAGACTTAACTAAAGGTTATTGGCAGATACCACTGACCGAAAAGGCTAAGTACTACACCGCATTTTCCACTCCACAAGGTCTATACCAGTGGAATGTGATGCCTTTTGGGCTTGTTAATGCGCCAGCTACCTTCATTCGCCTGATGCGACAAATTTTATCAGGTAGACCAGACGTTATTACATATATTGACGACATATGCTTGTTTAGTTCGTCGTTTGAGGAACATGTTTCGGGACTTAGATATGTTTTCGACACTCTAAGGAATTATCATCTAACTGCTAAACCTACAAAGGTGCAAATCGCGTGTAATGAGATAACCTTTTTGGGACATATCATTGGATCGGGATATATCCGAACGTTACCTAGTACAGTCTCCAAAATTCTAAACATAGCAGTTCCTCAGACGAAGAAACAGGTCAGGAGTTTGTTAGGACTTGTTCAATATTACAGTAGATTCATACCAAACTTGTCATCCATCACGGCTGTATTGTCTTCATTGTTAAAAAAAGACATGCCGGTGAAGGTGACATGGACTGGTACATGCAATGAAACTTTCAACAAAATTATAAATTTGTTCTCGCATGAACCAATTTTAAGACTTCCCGATGCTTCCAAAAGATTTTTCTTACGAACAGATGCTAGTAACTACGGCATTGGTGCATGCCTGCTCCAGAACCATGATGGCATTCTACATCCTACCTTATATATATCAAGAAAGCTAAAGCCGGCAGAAACAAAGTATTCCACAGTGGACAAGGAACTTTTATCAGTGATATGGGCAATAACTAAACTTGAAAAGTTCTTGCTTGGTGCTCCCTTCACCATACAGACGGACCAACGTGCTGTAGCATCGTTGCGTCGATCTAACCATAAGAGCCAAAAACTCGCCAGATATGCAATCATCCTACAGCCATTTGAATTCTCCATTGAACATATTCCTGGCACTGAAAACATTGTGGCGGATGCGTTGTCACGTAATCCTATTGACGACGAATAATCAACATTAACATTCCTAAAACATATCAACTATAAGGGAACTAACCTTGCCTTCAATTTAAACTTTATAAACACTATATGCATCACAGAATTGAACTAAAAGACAATCAAGGTATACATATTGACATTGAAACTTCGTCTAACGTCCATACACGATATATGAATATTCGTTGAACAATCATGGAACAATATCTGACGACAAGTCGAACTTATTATCCTATGTGCACTTAATTCTTGGATGCTGGGATAAATGACATTTCTTTCCAACGTAAACGTTTGAACATTTTTGCCTAAAAGAATTCATCAGGATCAAGACTACGGATGGATCATCATATCCTATACTAATTAATTAGTTAACTTAACTTCTTAATTGAATTATTATCAATAAAATGAAATGTGAGAAAAAAATGAAATGAAGGAACAAAAAAAAAGAGAACGAAATATAAAAAAGAAGAAATTATGAAAAGAGAAAATAAATCTCACACAAGTATTAGATTAATATTTTTTTTAAATGTACCTATACATTATTTAGTTAGTTAAATTAGATAGTTATTATTCACTAACACTTAACACACACAATTAAGTTAAACTTATATTCGAATTTCTTTCTATTTCTTCTCACTTATTTTGTTTTTTCTTCTCTCATAACATCGCGTTACATTAGAATCTTAATAATTTATCTCTTAATTTAATTAATTAATTTAATTTTAATTAGTCAAATTAATTCCTATATGACATACTAATACGACAGACCTTACTTTAATTTAATTCTATCATTCACTGTTAACATTGGACATTTTATTTAGTTGATATAATAATATGTATAATTGATATATATAATGTGATTAATGTTAGATGACTATGACAAATAGTTAGTTGACATGACCGCAACACGGTTCTACTCAGAACATCGTCGGCCATATGTCACAATTGTGTTAAATTTTTTTGAAAAATTGTTAAGTCGGATAGATCTTGAAAAAAAAAAATCTATCGATTTTTTTTTTTCCCCGGTGTACAGGGAATTGTTACGGTATATGATATTAACGCCGTCTGCTAAAGGTTATCAGACGTGCAATTGTAAAGGTTAAGGCATTTAATATATTGCGATAGATGTTTCAATTATTGAACGCTCCATACACGATCGATTATGACGTGTATAGCGTTGTTTGGGTCACAGTCGGTAACTAAGAAACGCTACCCTTTGTTACTTGACCGCCAAGCTGAATAGCTGCGTTTTTCTAACCTTCCAATTCAATGGCATGATATAGCCATTTATATATGCATTTTTTGATGGACCAGGGTCAGTCCTAGAACTCTATATGAGAGGAAAATTTATGGAGGTTAGTATTTAACTAGAATTCTCAGAAGGAGAAGAATAATCGTCAAAATTCGTATGAAATATTCAGACTCGCAGTCTCACTGTCGGCAGGTAGCCATGTCTAGCTGCGCGTGCATATAGCTGTGATGTTCTGACGACAATACTGCATTGTATCCTTAAACGGACATTGACACGTAAACCAGCAGTCTACGTTATTGATTAATTTATGCCTGACTTATAAGGACTTATGTTCTGTTCCTATTTGAAATGATCATCCTGTGTGTACATGTGATTAAATATTACGGACTCAATCTGAAGGAATTAATTACTTCATTAATGTTGCTGAGTTCAAGTTACATGAACTACTTCTTCATACCATGCTACTGAGTTGTATGAACACCTTCACCCTAATTCGCGTAATACTAAACAAAGCACGATTAACAAGAGATCACTAAAGTAACCATACTCAGTGCATGATCTTCAACCGGCAAATAACTCAGCAACACTCATGGCTAAACCGTATGAGGCTGGCAACCTCATTACAAAAAATTATATAGCTAAAGGAGCATTTGAATGCTAGGTGGAGGCTTCCTGCAAGGGAACCAGCTATAGTTGTGGCTCCCATGCTCCATATGTCGAGAACATGAAAATAATGATGATGACACGGGCATTATTATCATCATCATTACCATGTAGTTCCCTAAGGAGCATAGGGAGGGAAGGATCCCGTTACACGCCCATTGAGGCATATTGGGAATATGGTGTTAGACCCATATTTTCTTAACCATCGGCACACTAGGGGTGATGTGCTCAGCATCACGCTGGCCGCCTTAACCTTCCCAGAGTATAGGCCTTCAACAAATTCATCCCAAGCCTTCAAGTCTTGTACCACCCGTTCATGATCTTCATATGCTTTCTATGCCTTTAATATGTGTCTTCAGTTTCCTTCCCCGTGTTATTCTTTGCTATTCTCCCTGTACCTCTTTGACAATTCGATGTGCAGAACAAGGACTGCCTTGTAACACTATCAACATGTTACCTTAATATGTGTCATATAAAATGGCCGCATCTTCTTGTATCCACTTGTTCTACTGGCACTTGGCTAGTTCTTGTCATCTCTTGTTCCACTGGCACTTGGCTAGTTCTTGTCATCTCTTGTTCCACTGGCACTTGGCTAGTTCTTGTCATCTCTTGTTCCACTGACACTTGGCTAGTTCTTGTCATCTCTTGTTCCACTGGCACATGGCTAGTTCTTGTCATCTCTTGTTCCACTGGCACTTGGCTAGTTCTTGTCATCTCTTGTTCCACTGGCACTTGGCTAGTTCTTGTCATCTCTTGTTCCACAGGCACTTGGCTAGTTCTTGTCATTAGTTCCACATTATTGATCTTGTCATACAAATTGAATCCTTTTATTATAGGCGTGCAGACATTTATAAAAGTCTGTGTTGAGAACTGTCTTGTTTTGCGGGGTGCGTGTAATAATGTACAATGAACGAGGTGTCTCTGGATGGTATAGACATCATAGGTAATCTTCAGTTCTCTCCGGGTTCATACTTTAATTGACGCCGACTTGGTGTGATATTATAACTGGCTTGTACATACAACATTAACAGGTTAAATCGAGACAACGTTAGCGAGCAGTCTGTAACCCTGGCCAACGGTTCTGCACATTTATTATGAAAATACTCAAGATGAATATGGCATGTCAATGAATAAATACACAATCAGATATAAGCATGCAACTTCCAATCAAGCTTCGTTCTTTCAGGACGTTTAAACCAAGTCCGTATTCAACATGGCCCTTAAACACGTATATTCAGCTCTTGCCTTAAATACATACAGTCAGTTAACTACTGACTCACACGACTAGCTATACCTCTAGTCAGTAATAATTCACTTTGCCTCCACAGCAAACACAGAGAACATCCGTTCTCTCACAGTACATATAATATCCTGCCTATAAAGGCTGACACAAATCTTCATAGCTCCAGAACTGAAACACCGCCATCCTGGCTAAATTCACAGGCCACACTCCAATCTCTCTTTATCCCGCCTTTATATACACCTCTCTCTTTCCCGCCATTTAACACACGTTTCTCTTTCCCGCCATTTTACACACGTCTCATTTCCCCCGCCATTTTACACACGTCTCTCCCGCCATTTTACACACGTCTCTCTTTCCCGCCATACCATTGGAAAAAACCCAGGGTCACCCCTATCACGTGGTACCACACGATGTATCGCATATTTTCACTATATTTTATGGGAGTGCTCCGCGGTGCAAGCCCAAAACCGTGATTACTAAATGTAACCTGCTATGTACCGCACAGCAGCTCCCAACAGTTTGAAACTCTTTGGTTATTGTTTTTGCTGTTTTCCCTGTTTCAGAGCCATACAGTAGGATTGCCGTGTTATATAAGTGTGGTAGGAATGTGATGAAGGGCTATCCAAGATGGCTAGAGGATAAAGATTCCAGCTCTGTTAGAGATCCAGTAAATATACCCGAGCCAGTAGAATTATAATGAAGAAATATCATAAACATTAGAACCGCAGCCAGAATAGAAATAGAAGAATTAGACAAGTGTTAAATAACGAGCTTCCTGACCAGGTGATTTGTATGCTGAATGAAGGTACCAACGTAGAAGCCATGTGTAACTTTATCAACATTATATTTTGGCACAGTGATTGCCAGATGTAAATACGTTCTTCTGACGTCAATAAAATAATGATCGTCTTCAGCGTGTCATCCAGTTATTTGCAGTCCTCGAATTTTGTCAGTCCGTCGATGTATTAAGAGTCAGCAGTCTTATACAGACAAGTAATACAAGCATGTTAATAAGATAGACTGTATCACCAAGAAGAAGACACCTTTATCTCCATCAACACTTGATAGAAGACAAGAATTATTGAAACATATATTATAAGTGAAGTCAGAGGTCGACATTTCAAACGTCATAAGTTTACTGAAAACCTTTGTTGACAAAATCATGTATGGTACACAAGGTATCTTATTCTCACAAGCAAAATGAACCTGGGTTGACAACTGCCACAAAAGCTGAAGATTTTGATTTTTAAAATCTGGTTTCTTTTGATCTCCATACATTTCCTACGCGTTTGATAACATAACATACAAACACTAACGTATAAAAATGGATGCACTGTTTACAGTTTCTTGAGCTGAATGCAGTCTGTTGTAAACAGCTCACAAAGGAATTAAGCATATCAATAAAGCGTATGAACTCTCTATATTACTCCACGGACTCTGATCAGGCAATGGAAAAGACAAGATCTTTGATCATAGCTGGCATGTTTTAAGGAACAACAACCACCATGGTATCATGCATGTAGCTGGCAACATCATCATGTAATATACTTGTCTAGAGAAACCACCACAACGAAAGCAGCATATCAGTGTTAATACAGAATTCCTTCTGAAAGGAGTCATCTGCAGCAGTGCTTCAGGAGTATGAAATATATTCTTTTTTCAGCCAGTTAGTTTACATGAGTGGGGTGCAAGTGCCGCAATACAGTTGTCTCTTTTTATAAAAAACAAAAGTGGTCCAGGAGAGAAACATATACTAAAATATGCTGATGTCAGCGTACTCTCCTTAGTATGACACCTTTGATGTCCTTAGATATGGCGACGCAATCATTTGGCATCTGTGGATTAATCTTAAGAAGCAATCGATTATACACCGGTGCCATATAATCAGCGAAGCCATTATCAGCACCAACCTTCGTGACAAAACCATCATGTTTTTATACCTTGCCACATCATGTTCACCACCATTATCACTACCATTTGCATCATGTCTTCTTCTTCTTCTTTGATTCTTAGCCGCCGACCGTCAAAGTAGTAAGTGGCCATTACGCCTGGTGACGTCTTGTAGGGCAACAACAAATTGATTCCACTTTGCTCGGTCGGCGGCCATCCTTCGTACAGTGCCCCAACTCTGGTTCATTCTTTGCATCTCAGCCTCCACAGTCCTCCGCCAAATTGTTTTAGGTCGGCCTCTCTTTCGTTTTCCTTCAGGGGTCCATAGCATAGCCGTTCTTGTGATGGCATCGGGGTCTCTTCTGAGGACATGGCCAACCCAGCTCCAGCGTCTGCCAGCTATGATGGTGTGCATGTCCTCTTGCTTGCTCCGAGTAAGCAGATCTTGGTTGGTGATGGTATTTTGCCAAAAGATTCGGAGAATTTTTCTTAGGCATGTTGTGTGAAAAGAGGACAATTTCGACATTTCCTTCTCTGTAACTCTCCAGCTCTCCGCGCCATAGAGAAGCACAGAAAGCACACAGCTCTGATACTCGTATAATCCTAATTTTGTGCTTGTGCTGTACTGAGAGGACTTCCAGATGTTGTTTAGACTAAAAAAGGCTGTTCTTGCTTTGTTTATTCTGCTGTTGATGTCTTTGCTTGCTCCGCCGTCTGGTGTTACTATGCATCCTAGGTATGTAAAGGCATCTGTCTGTTCCAGTTGCTTATTCCTTACTGTTGCTGATTCCTTACTGATATGGGCTCAGGGTTGCTCACATTGAGCGTCATGACCTCTGTCTTCTTTAGGTTGATGTTCAAGCCCACCTGCTGGCTATACTTATTAAGTCTATCCGTTTTTTCCTGGATGTGTTGATGTGAATGTGCTAGCAGTGCAATGTCATCTGCATATTCCAGATCCTCCAATGTAGAAAATGTAGTTCATCTTATTCCTCTTGGATTGCCCTCTGTTGTCTGGCGCATCACCCAGTCTCTGACTGTTAAAAATAGAGTGGTTGATAAGGGGCATCCCTGTCATACTCCTGTCTTCACTTCAAAGGTTAGGTTGCTCTGCCCAATGCTACACGTAAAGTTGGCATAAAGGCTGTTTATGATTGACACTATGCAGCTTGGAATTCCATAAGCCCTCAGTATTTTCCATAAACTGTCCCTATGTATACTGTCAAAAGCCTTTTCAAAATCAACGAAATTAATGTACAGCTGTCTTTGCCATTCTGAGCACTGCTCTATAATGTTCCTGAGGGTAAATATATGATCTACACATCTTCTGTTCTTTCTAAATCCTGCTTGTTCTTTCCTCAGTTTGTGGTCTACTGCTTTTGAGATTCTCTGTATAATTATCCTGCCTAGTATTTTGCTGGGAACTGAGAGAAAAGTTATTCCTCTCCAATTATTGCAGTCTGCAAGATCTCCCTTCTTGGGCAATTTGACAATTATTCCTTTTCTCCACTCTGTTGGTGTTGTCCCTGTTTTCCAGACTTGTGCAAATAGTAGTTCTAATAGTTCTGCTGCTAGCTCTGGGTCTGTCTTAAATAGCTCTACATTTAAGTTATCATGACCAGGAGCTTTTCCATTCTTTAACCATTTGATTGCTGTGATGATTTCTTCTTTTCGTGGGATGTCTGTATTAACATCTAGATCATTTTCAGCCTCTGTCTCGTCTGTTTTGGATTCCCATGTTAACTTGTGCACTTCCTTGTGTGGAAAAAGTGTTCCTCCAATGACCAGGTTGTTAATACCTCGTCCTCGATCTCTCCATTGCTGTCGTTTGTTGGTGCATAGCATTGTATAATTGTGGTGTTGGTGAACCTCCCTCTCAGTCTTGCTCTTATCAGTCTGTTGTTGATGGGTTTCCATTCCAGTAAAGACCTTTCCATTCCTTTCTTCAGGATAATGGCTACACCTTCGTTGTGCTGACCATCCTCTCTGCCAGAATAAAGTACTGTTTTCCCTGTAGCTGTTTTTATTCTCCCCTTACCTGTCCATCTGCTCTCGCTTATTCCCAGGATATGTATCTTGTAGTTCCTCATCTCTGCTGTGATTTGTCTCAGCTCTCCTGCCTCATTCATAGTTCTGACGTTCCAAAAACCAACTCTGGTTTCGTGTTTTGCGGTCGGCGCATCAGTTTTCATGCCAGCGGCTTCCTTTCAACTTTCACCACTGTCAGTCACACAAGCCTGAGACTCCGGATGTCCGTCCCGCAGCAAAAGTTTTCCATTTATTGTTGTTTCCGTAACATGTGCGATTTTTTACATAGACAGGGGTGTCGGCCCTTTACTAAAACCCCCAAACCTGGAGGATTTGCATCATGTACACATGACGTAACATCATTATTATCAGCAACATAAATAGTTCAATAATATGTGGTAGTTGTCAACCCAGGTTCATTCTGCTTGTGAGAATAAGATACCTTGTGTACCATACATGATTTTGTCAACAAAGGTTTTCAGTAATGACGTTTGAAGTGTCGACCTCTGACTTCACTTATAATATATGTTTCAATATTTCTTGTCTTCTATCAAGTGTTGATGGAGATAAAGGTGTCTTCTTCTTGGTGATACAGTCTATCTTATTAACATGCTTGTATTACTTGTCTGTATACGACTGCTGACCCTTAATACGTCGACGGACAGACAAAATTCTAGGACTGCAAGTAACTGGATGACACCCTGATGACGATCATTATTTTATTGATGTCAGAAGAACATATTTACATCTGGCAATTACTGTGCCGAAATATAATGTTGATAAAGTTACACATGGCTTCTACGTTAGTACCTTCATTCAGCAAACAAATCACCTGGTTGCTCTCACGAGTTATATAAACCTATGTCACGTGATCAAGTCCCGTTATTCACTAATTGCTAACATCGTTATCCCAATCTCAGCTATCTCTCTTCATCACATTCCTACCACAAATATAATATCTGAATATTTTTAAACTTACTTAGTCGTAATTCTTCTAACCTGGGTTGTAGAGGTTTGCCAGAGAAAGCGTCACACTATGCTGTCAGCTCTCTACCTCCTGGCCTGATTCCAATATAGTCCTCGGTTCTTCAGTAGTTGTCTAACTTTGTCCTCCCAGCGAACTCTGGGTCGTCCTGGAGGTCTGGATCCCTGGTTCGTGGTTTCTCATATTTGTCGTATCGTGGTAGCCGATCTTCTCCCATTCTGCAGATATAGCTAAATAACTTCTTTTTTAAACCATCAGTATTTTCTCAGTAATATTAGTTTTATCTTTTAAGATCTTCTTCTTTGCTTCTTATGGGGCAAAGAGTCGCAACTGCAGATAGCGTAATGGTGGTTCTTGTAGCATGTTGTTATACATGATGAGAGTTCCAGTCTCATTCACAACCTCATTCTAGTTGCCTTTTAGGACATGCCCGAGAGAACAGTAGACCTGTTCTTTCTTTGTATCTCCAGAGATTCCAAGGAACTACTTACGGAGTTATCTTTCCTTAGACTAATAATATCATTAATATACGAGGCGTGTTCAAATGAAACCCGTCCCAGTGGCTTTATAACAAATATATGTAAGGTACATCAGCAGGAGTTGTAGAATTAAATACAGCAATTGTTATGAAGCAAGTACTCACTGGGGTTCTTTAGAAATAGTCACCATAGGCATTCAGACACGCATCCCACTGCGTGGGTAGACGGCGGATGCCGTCCGAGAAAAATGACTTATTTTGCTTATTGAACCATTTGGTCACCGAGGCCCTGACGTCTGCATCGGAGTCGAATCGTTGTCCCTTTAGAGATTTTTTTAAGGGTCCGAACAAATGAAAGTCACCTGGTGACAGATCGAGGCTGTAGGCTGAATGTGGCAGAACTTCCCACCTTTTCCTTGCTAACGCTTCCTGCACAATGTTCGCAACATGTGGACGAGCATTGTCGTGCAACAGAATCACACCACGCGAAAGCATGCCGGGTCGTTTATTCTTGATGGCTGTATGCAGGTTGTCTAGTGTGTCTTTGTAGCGGATGGCATTGATATTCAAGCCAGGCTCTTTAAAGTCAACCAATAGAAGCCCTTCATGGTCAAAAAATGCGGTCAACATAACCTGACCGGCGGAAATCTGTGACTTGAATTTTTTGGGTTTTGGTGATCCGGGATGTTTCCATTGCATGCTCGCTGCTTTAAGTGCTCAAAGTGGTGGCACCACGACTCATCGCCTGCCACTATACGCAACAGAAATGCATCACCCTCCTCTTCGTAACGCAGCAGGTGGTTCAAACTCCACCCCATGCGTTCTTCCTTATGGCGATGGCTTCTTCTGTCGCAACAATATGCACCTGACCTGGCCGCGGAAGATCTTTCGTTAACTGACGTCCTTCTCGAAACATTCGTGCCCAGTCTTTCACTGCAGTCTTAGACACACTTTTGTCACCATTCACTGCTTTCATTCGGCGATGAATGTCGGCTGGTCGACAGCCTTCGGCTGTTAGGAACTGGATCAGCGCTCGCTGATCGACCTTGGACGGATTCCGTATCACACCGGCCATTATTTTAACGGTCTGCAGCACAAACAATGAATACTAGGAGAATGAACACTTACACACTTGTACATTCGTATGTGCTTATTACGTCAGATGTGACGTCATCATGCTCCTCCTACAAATGTCCACTTCGCGCAGCACGGGCGGGTTTCATTTGAACACGCCTCGTACATATCATTGTTAATTTTATAGTCATCATCATTAGCGTTTTAGCTAAAACCGTCGTCATATTTTTCAGAACAATCATGATCATCGTTATCACAATCGGCATCATCAATATCATCGCTACAACAATTATCGTCATATTTATTAATCTCTTCAACTACATATCCAACTATTACACGAGTACGCAGTCCATAAGCTTTTTTTCCCCTTGTCATCTAGTAATAGTCACATGTAGCTACCATTCCAGTAGAATGGCAGGTAGCTCAGGAACTGTGAGAATCTACTTTAGAGACACTGAGCTCTCGTCAAATCTACCGTGATAAAATCATGTATGTTTCAGGTTTCAGAGTATTTGGAATCAGGATTATGCGCAGCGTATATGTAACTTCAGCAACTCTGGGAAGGTTAAGCCGGCTGGCATGATGCTGACCACAACACTCCTAGTGTGACGATGGTCAAGAAAATATGCGCTTAACACCATATTCCCAATATGTCACAATGGGCGCGTAACGGGATCCTCCCTATATGTAACTTGTATCACTGCAGACGATTTGGTTCCTGTAATTCATCAACAAATCGCTGGAAAATTCAAAAGTAACTGATGATTCACCGAATGTTCACTTCACTTCACAGAAAAGATCACGTTCCTATCTCATGTAGTGCTAGATTAAAGTGAATATTTTTACTGGGAATGAAGACAAAGGAACTTTAATCCTGGGGATTTCCCTTGTCAGAGCTTTACAATTCTTCACCTTTTCCCCCTTCCGTCACTTAGAGATGTACCAAATTATCCTTTATGATCAACCGGTAGATCGGCATCTACCTGATGCACATGCCTCTGTGGTCAGAATGCTGCAATGCTGGTTTGTTTTAGAATGCACCCCGTGCAGAATTCTGAGACACAAGATGTTGCTGTTTTTGTCGTGTTAGACGACATGTTTTGTCGTCAACGTAGCAACCATTGTGAGTTTTGACGAACAGCTTTGACTTCTCAATCATCGGCTCCTTCTTCTTCTTCTTCTTCCGTCCTTAGCCAAAGACCGACCAAGCAGTCAGAGGCCATCACGCCTTGTGGCGTCTTAAGGGCAACAGCAGATTGATTTTCTCTGTTGTAGTTTCCCATCACGCCTAGCGGCGTCTTTAGGGCAACAACAAATAGATCCATCTGCCGTTGTTTCCGTAATCGGTGTGACAAGCCAACGGGTGATCAGCCCATTGGGAATCATCGGCTCCAGTTGCTGAAAATAATCCTTAACAATATGTCAATTGTATAATTCAGGCTATATTTACTTGCGACGTTTCTGTATGGAGTTTAGGAAAGCCATCTCCATATGCTCTACCAGCCTAGCATGACGCTGTGCTCATATGTTGTTTCATATTTTGAAACAAAGTACCAAACGTGCGATATTAGCACATTCTTTCATACAGCAGATCGGTTGATTACATTAGACCTGCTCTAATAATGAAAGTACTAATACCTGTTGTCAAAACCGGACTTGGAGCATTTGGCGCTTGGGGTGAGTGGTTTGACATGCACCTCCTCCCCTACACTTATAGCCTCGAAAGATAAATAAACTCTGACTGAAAATTAAATAAGATTCGTGAATTAAATGGCACATCATAGTTATTACTGAAAAAAAAAGAAACAGAGTTTTTAAAACATAGCACACTTCGGTGTTAGTAATATTTGTATAACAAATTTACATTGCGAGCTTTGGCCTGGGCAAACTGTGGTACCGCAGAAGAAAAATCGAGCCTTTTAACGAAACAAAAATACTTTTTTTCTTGCCCACTGCCAGGCCCTCTTGCCTGTAGCGCCCCAGGCGCTTGTACGAACACTTTTATGTTTTAAATAAAATTTTGCCTCGTTTTGGCGAGAGGCTTACCGTTCACACTAAGTCGGTTATATTATGGCGCATGTCTAAATATTAAAAACTTTTAGCTTTGATTTTTACAAGACATAGGTATCTGTCACAGATCCGTTTCATGAGTGGGAATGATGATAGTGATTGGTGTTAATGGTCACTGAACTGTTGTTGTCAACACTTGTTTAGGTGTAACTAAGGGATTGAGTTCATGTCTGACTTTATGTCAACATGGTGTGACTTGTGCGTGCACTGGGAGAAAGCGTTTAGTGAAGACAAGTCTGGGGTGACTGGGATATTCTGTGTTTGGCAGCCTAGCTGTGAGCTCGTATTTTGTGACTGTGGGAATCCATAGCTGTGATTATTATTATTATGTAATAGGCCCTATCAAATTATTTCTTAATGGTGATGGTTTCTCGCCTAGAGGTGTTCCTGTTGGAACCATTTATGTATGTTCGGGGAGAACATTATAAGTTGACGCCCTTCCCACCTTGGAGCTACTGAGAAGTAGGGCGACGCGTCCCCCCACCTTGTAGCTATATTGGAATAATTACAGGAGAAATGTATTGTCCCGCCTGGAAGAGCTGTTGATATATATGGCGATGTTCATTCCGCCAATCACTGGTAATAAGTGATATACACCTGGATGGTGGATTATTAGTGCGATGGTGTTTTTCCGCACATAGAGACGTTTGATGGATTATTGTGTGCGAAGAGTGTATGCCGCACAAAGGACATTCTGTGTACTGTCATTATGGTTGCTGAGTTATTTGCCGGTTGAAGATCATGCACTGAGTATGGTTACTTTAGTGATCTTTTGTTCATCGTGCTTTGTTTATTATTACGCGAATTAGGGTGAAGGTGTTCATACAACTCAGTAGCATGGTATGAAGAAGTAGTTCATGTAACTTGAACTCAGCAACATTAATGAAGTAATTAATGCCTTCAGGTTGAGTCCGTAATATTTAATCACATGTACACACAGGATGATCATTTCAAATAGGAGCAGAACATAAGTCCGTATAAGTCATGCATAAATTAATCAATAACGTAGACTGCTGGTTTACGTGTCAATGTCCGTTTAAGGATACAATGCAGTATTGTCGTCAGAACATCACAGCTATATGCACGCGCAGCTAGACATGGCTACCTGCCGACAGTGAGACTGCGAGTCTGAATATTCATACGAATTTGACGATTATTCTCCTCCTTCTGAGGATTCTAGTTAAACACTAACCTCCGTAAGTTTCCTCTCATATAGAGTTCTAGGACTGACCCTGGTCCATCATAAATGCACATATAAATGGCTATATCATGCCATTGAATTGGAAGGTTAGAAAAACGCAGCTATTCAGCTTGGCGGTCAAGTAACAAAGGGTAGCGTCTCCTAGTTACCGACTGTGACCCAAACAACGCTAGACACGTCATAATCGATCGTGTATGGAGCGTTCAATAATTGAAACATCTATCGCAATATATTAAATGTCTTAACCTTTACAATTGCACGTCTGCTAACCTTTAGCAGACGGCGTTAATATCATATACCGTAACAATTCCCTGTACACCGGGGAAAAAAAAAATCGATAGATTTTTTTTCAAGATTTATCCGACTTAACAATTTTTCAAAAAAAAAATTTAACACAATCGTGACATATGGCCGACGATGTTCTGAGTAGAACCGTGTCGCGGTCATGTCAACTAACTATTTGTCATAGTCATCTAACATTAATCACATTATATATCAATATTATACATATTATTATATCAACTAAATAAAATGTCCAATGTTAATAGTGAATGATAGAATTAAATTAAAGTAAGGTCTGTCGTATTAGTATGTCATATAGGAATTAATTTGACTAATTAAAATTAAATTAATTAATTAAACTAAGAGTTAAATTATTAAGATTCTAATGTAACGCGATGTTATGAGAGAAGAAAAGACAAAATAAGTGAGAAGAAATAGAAAGAAATTCGAATATAAGTTTAACTTAATTGTGTGTGTTAAGTGTTAGTGAATAATAACTATCTAATTTAACTAACTAAATAACGTATAGGTACATAAAAAAAAAATATTAATCTAATACTTGTGTGAGATTTATTTTCTCTTTTCATAATTTCTTCTTTTTTATATTTCGTTCTCTTTTTTTGTTCTTTCATTTCATTTTTTTCTCACATTTCATTTTATTGATAATAATTCAATTAAGAAGTTAAGTTAACTAATTAATTAGTATAGGATATGATGATCCATCCGTAGTCCTGATCCTGATGAATTCTTTTAGACAAAGTGTTGAAACGTTTCCGTCGGACAGAAATGTCAATTATCCTAGGATCCAAGAATTAAGTGCACATAGGATAATAAGTTCGACTTGTCGTCAGATATTGTTCCATGATTGTTCAACGAATATTCATATATTGTGTATGGACGTTAGACGAAGTTTCAATGTCAATATGTATACCTTGATTGTCTTTAGTTCAATTCTGTGATGCATATAGTGTTTATAAATATTAAATTGAAGGCAAGGTTAGTTCCCTTATAGTTGATACTTCGTTCTATCCAATGTAGTGATGATTGACGTAGTTTAGGAATGTCAATGTTGATTATTCGTCGTCAATAGGATTACGTGACAACGCATCCGCCACAATATTTTCAGTGCCAGGAATATGTTCAATGGAGAATTCAAATGGCTGCAGGATGATCGCATATCTGGCGAGTTTTGGGCTCTTGTGGTTAGATCGACGCAAAGATGCTACAGCACGTTGGTCAGTTTGTATGGTGAATGGAGCACCAAGCAAGAACTTTTCTAATTTTGTGATTGCCCATATAAGTGATAAAAGTTCCTTGTCCACTGTGGAATACTTTGTTTCTGCCGGCTTTAGCTTTCTTGAAATATATAAGGTAGGATGTAGAACGCCATCATGGTTCTGGAGCAGGCATGCACCAATGCCGTAGTTACTAGCATCTGTTCGTAAGAAAAATCTTTTGGAAGCATCTGCGAGAACAAATTTATAATTTTGTTGAAAGTTTCATTGCATATACCAGTCCATGTCACCTTCACCGGCATGTCTTTTTTTAACAATGAAGACAATACAGCCGTGATGGATGACAAGTTTGGTATGAATCTACTGTAATATTGAACAAGTCCTAACAAACTCCTGACCTGTTTCTTCGTCTGAGGAACTGCTATGTTTAGAATTTTGGAGACTGTACTAGGTAACGTTCGGATATATCCCGATCCAATGATATGTCCCAAAAAGGTTATCTCATTACACGCGATCTGAACCTTTGTAGGTTTAGCAGTTAGATGATAATTCCTTAGAGTGTCGAAAACATATCTAAGTCCCGAAACATGTTCCTCAAACGACGAACTAAACAAGCATATGTCGTCAATATATGTAATAACGTCTGGTCTACCTGATAAAATTTGTCGCATCAGGCGAATGAAGGTAGCTGGCGCATTAACAAGCCCAAAAGGCATCACATTCCACTGGTATAGACCTTGTGGAGTGGAAAATGCGGTGTAGTACTTAGCCTTTTCGGTCAGTGGTATCTGCCAATAACCTTTAGTTAAGTCTATCTTACTAAATATAGTTGCGTTGGATAGACGTGGCAGTAAGTCGTCGATAAGTGGATGTGGTTCGCTGTCAACTATAGTCTTAGCATTTAATTTTCTATAGTCAACACATAGTCTGATGTTATTGTCCTTCTTCCGGACAATCACTAATGGAGAAGAGAATGGCGAATTACTAGTCTCAATGATTCCCAGAGACAACATCTGTTCAAGTTCCTTAGTAGTTTTAGCAAGGAAATGTAAAGGAACCGAATAGGGATGTACACGAATAGGTGTATCATCATTGAGAGTAATGTCATGACTGATAGCTGATGTGCGACCCGGGACGTCGGTCAACACATCTGGATAAGATTGTAATAGATTAGCAATCTG
Source organism: Oreohelix idahoensis (assembly GCA_024509875.1). Taxonomy (NCBI): domain Eukaryota; kingdom Metazoa; phylum Mollusca; class Gastropoda; order Stylommatophora; family Oreohelicidae; genus Oreohelix; species Oreohelix idahoensis. The sequence continues at coordinate 34,169 of JAMPIV010017327.1, forward strand.
TAGACGCTGTTGCGGTGTAACCGTTGAAGAGATGGTTACATCCCGCCAAGATTCAGTAGGTTGAACTACTGGTACCGGTAACGGTAACTGTACCTCAGGAAAAGAAGATTCTTCTTCCTGGATGACGGATAAGTTGGAATAATAACAAGTAGATACTGTGTTGTCATCTAGTTCATGAAAAATTGACTGTAAGTGTTCAGGACGTGTATGAAATTGCTTGAGCATGTTAATATGAAATATCTTTTTGTGTCCCTTGATATCTAAGACGTAATCAACGTCGGAAATTTTATCAATGACTTTGTAAGGACCATTCCAAGATATCAATAATTTATTGTTATTGTGAGGAAGTAACACATAAGCCTCATCGCCTGGGAATAATTGGCGTAATCGTCGAGACCTATTTTGTAGAGATCGAGCCTTAGCTTTTGCAGCCTCAGAAGAAGCTGTTGCCAACTGGCAAGACTCAATAATGTTCTTCCGAAGATTAATCACATACTCGTAAGATGACTGAGTGTCCTGAGTCATCTCCGCGTCAATTAATAAGTCTTTTATTAGTCCCATAGGACCTCTTGGGGGAGCACCAAAAACTAATTCAAAGGGAGAGAAGCCAGTTTGTTCATGCGGTACCTCCCGATAAGCAAATAGAACAGCTGGGAGTGCTCTGTCCCAGTCATGAGGGTGCTTAACAGTAACCTTATGTAGTAGTTGTTTAAGTGTACGGTTAAGTCTTTCAACCGCACCATTACTCATAGGATGATAAATACTACTTAAATTCCTATCAATGTTCCAAGTTTTCATGACTTCCTTCATGGTGTCAGATATGAACTGTGACCCATGGTCTGATAAAAGTTTTCTAGGAAACCCTATTCTAGAAAAGATGAGATGTAGTGCATCAGCTACATCTGTGGTAGTGGTGGTCTTTAATGGGATAGCTTCTGGCCATCGTGTGCACAAATCAATGCACGTAAGGACGAATCTATGTCCTCTGGCCGATGGTAGCAATGGACCAATAATATCTATGGCCATCTTGTCAAACGGTCTTACTGAGATATCGCAAGCCTGAATAGGCGCCGTGTGAAAAGCTCCACGTGCTTTCACTTCTTGGCATGTAGTACAGGAACGTACATACTGCGAAATATCTCTTGACACTCCTGGCCAAAAGAATGAAGACAGTACTCGAGATCGTGTTCGAGTATATCCCATATGTCCAGCACAATGTGAGTCATGTGCATGTTGAAGAATGTACCGTCTAAAAGTATACGGGACCATAACTTGTTGTTTCATTTGTGATTTGTCATTAAAACATCTAATCAATATGTCATTTTTAATAACAAACCAATGTTTGTTATTATTACCTGAGGATAGATTGTCAACTTTATCAACCAGCTTAAAAAATTTTTTTAAAGATTTATCCTCTTTTTGTTTGGTTGCAAATGTTTCCCTGTCAATAGGTGAATTGACTACAAACTCCTCTTGGTTGTCTGCATCCATTTTATTATCACTAAATTTCTCCATGAGTTGAGTCTGCGCTCTAGTCGTCACGGCGTTTCCAGTGCATAGGTTATGTTTCTCCCATTCTATGATCTCATCTGGAGTACAATCTTTACTGCCGTGTATACGACCAACCATCAGATCAGCTATAGGCTTTTTTAGCATACATACTTTTACATTCCCTGTGAAAAAGGGTGTTCTAATATGAACAATAGCTGTGGGGTAAAACTCAATAGTTCCACCAAATGTCATGCAGCGTACATATTCTCCTGTCGCACAGCTAGGATGTACCAGCGACTGACGTACACCAATCGTCGTGGATCCTGAATCCCTCAGCACTGAGACGACGGATCCATTAACTAATCCCCTGTTAAAAATTAGTAAGCCTGTTCCATCGTTGACTGCAAGACCTACCTCTGGTGTAATATGTCCGCAGTTAAGCACTGTTTCTTTCGCCTTCTGAAAAATAAGATTGCATTGTTGGCAACTATTTGCCACATTATAATTAATAGCAAAACATGCAGCAGAAGACTGTGTTGTATTATTGTCAAGTGGGACCTGAGCTATAGGGGTAGTATTATTTGTAACTGCCGCCCCTGTATTATGGTTGTAATGAGATGATCCCCGAGAATGAGATCGATTCCGAGTATAATTGTTAGAATTATCTCGTCGTCCTCTATAGTAACTATTATCTCGATGTCTCGAGCCATGATTATTACCATTCCAGTTATTGTTATTTTTCGGGGTATGTGATCGATTATAATTAGTGTTATGTTGACTATTGTGGTAGTTTGTTTGAGGTGAATAATTTCTATCTCGTGATCTACCTCTGTTGAACTCATTTTTATTGTTGAAATCATTATTATGTCCCTTCTGAAAGTTAACATTGTGATTTCTTTGGAACCTACTTCTGTCTACACTGTGATGTCTTTGTTTGTTATTATGATTGTAGGCCATATTAGACGCCACAGGTAGAGGTTCTCTTAATGAGGAGTTAGAAATGGTTGCATTCGGATGTGCCGAACAGTAGTTTAAAGAAATTTTTTCTAACTCGTCAATAGTACCTGGTTTACGCTCCTGCAAATATGCAAAGAATGGCTGGCTAACCGAAGATAATACCTTATCCCGTAGTAGCAAATCAACTAATTTGTCGTACGATTTGTTGACTTCTGCCAGTTCAACCCATCTATTAAATGTATTGCGTATGTTCGCAATGAATCCTGCAAAATCTTTTGGAGATTCAGGTAAAATTCCCTTAAATTTCAACCTACAGTGTTCCTCGTCCAGGTGAAACCTTCGTAAAAGCAAGGACTTAATAGCACCGTAGTTATTTGCTATTGATGGGTCAGCATTTTGAGAAGCCGTCAATGGTTCTCCAACCAAGAATTCATTTAACTTGAGTACCCATGACTCTTCAGGCAAATGATTTGTTTTGCAAGTCTGTTCAAAACGTGACAGGAACGATGAAAGGTCGTCCACGTTTAAGTTGAAAGTGGGTAATTTAAAGTTGTAGAAATGTTTAGTTTGGCTGGATGACGATCCATTTTGTGCGTTATTATTCTGGTTTGCATCAGCACTTTGTGCTTGTAATCTTGCTGTCTCCAATTTAATACGCGCCAATTCCATTTCTTGTTGTAAAATAATTTCCTCTCGTTTCAATTTATTCTCTTCTTCCTGTTGAGCAATTTCTCTTAATCTATTTTCCTTGGCAATTTGCTTCATCTCTCGCGTTCCTCTTCCTCTTTCTTTAATGCAGCCTTTTTCTCTGCTTCTTTTCTTTCACGTTCCTCCATTTCTGCTTTATGTTTTTCCAGTTCTGCCTCAGCAAACTGACGAAGTTCTTGAGATTTATAACCATATTCCTTACCAATTTTAACGAAATGGTCTATAGTAAGCATTTTGACTTTTATATGGTAAGTAATTATTGATAATTACTGATTAAAATAGTCAATAGTAGCTTCAGAGTAATTATTATACTTACTCAACTTAGGAATATTCAATATAAATAATCACAATAGTACTGAACTCTTATGTCTAAGTTCAACCAATAGACAATATTTTGTAACAATATTGTATCTAAGTACTAACTATATCATAAATAGTTATGATATCTGTTAACTATAATGTAATTACATCACACAATTAATCTTAATATCCAATAATGTTGGGTATGATTCCTAGTAATTATATTGTTCAATGTACTAAGTCACTCTCTTAGTACCAGAAAAGTATATTAAATAATATATAATGGGTCTATTACCTCAAAGGTAGACTATAAGATTATTTTATTTGGTCAATATATATATATATTATATTATTATGCCCTAGGCATCTCTTATAAATTGTAGTGCTAATTTCTTGGACTATCACTGCATAATTATGCAATGTCCCATATTAACCTTAAATGTCAGAAAAAATTAATTAAATTAAATTACAAGTGTATTATTGAATATAATGTTATATTATTAATGTAGTATTTAATATATATCATGAGTACAAACAAAACAATGATGCAACTAAAGGGTACAAACAATGTCAAGACGCAAACAAGACATTTTCACAATTAAAAATGAATTTATGAACTAAATAAAACAAGCGGAAGTGTCACACGGAAAACGAAGGGTCAAAGATTGACCCGAGGTCAACTGAATATGCAAAGTACACAAAAAAAAAAATGACTGCAAAAAATGATGACATCACAGGACTCATAACGGACGAACATTTAACAATCATAAAATAAATTGATAGTAAGAGTAGACTGGACGAAATAGTTAACGAACATGATACAAAACTGAATAAAAATGTGAACTTAGTACAAATAAAATACACCAGTTATCTACGGAACGGCACAGCTAACACAAATCGTCAAACGACAGCAGATCTGGACAGGTAGTCCAATGGCAAACCTCAATGGGGCTTCCAAAAATGCAATCGTTTAACTGCCCTAAGAAACGACCGAAATCAATTCAGGCATCGTGAGAGCCACAGAATCTAATTTCGGTTCATCCTCCCTACCGCCCACTAATTAACAACACATTAAAACAACCCAAAAAAATACATGAAACACATTCAGAAAAGACATGCCTATGCAGGCAAAAGGCATGGACTCAGTATTACTGTTTGCAATGACGACAGTTTAAACAGCTAGACTTATCTTTTCCGTTGCTTAGATCAGTGCTAGAGGTCGTCAACAGCTAGGCTAATGCCCCTGACTGTCTGCTCCTGTAGTCCATATCGTGTGTTTGCTTCAATGGCTCATGTTTCCCCTGGTTAGGCTTAGAGAACGACTTTGGTTTCTCCGACAGTTCACCTACACGACTTTCGGTGACGTCACGTTGTTAGGCATTATAATGAGTAAGACGTCATCTTCGACTGGATCATGTGATCGAAACTTGATCGTAAATATTGTGATTAATCTGTGCGTAAGGAACAGAAGTTTGTTTCTTTTTTCTGTCGTTCCCCACACTGGCCACCACTTTGTTGCTGAGTTATTTGCCGGTTGAAGATCATGCACTGAGTATGGTTACTTTAGTGATCTTTTGTTCATCGTGCTTTGTTTATTATTACGCGAATTAGGGTGAAGGTGTTCATACAACTCAGTAGCATGGTATGAAGAAGTAGTTCATGTAACTTGAACTCAGCAACATTAATGAAGTAATTAATGCCTTCAGGTTGAGTCCGTAATATTTAATCACATGTACACACAGGATGATCATTTCAAATAGGAGCAGAACATAAGTCCGTATAAGTCATGCATAAATTAATCAATAACGTAGACTGCTGGTTTACGTGTCAATGTCCGTTTAAGGATACAATGCAGTATTGTCGTCAGAACATCACAGCTATATGCACGCGCAGCTAGACATGGCTACCTGCCGACAGTGAGACTGCGAGTCTGAATATTCATACGAATTTGACGATTATTCTCCTCCTTCTGAGGATTCTAGTTAAACACTAACCTCCGTAAGTTTCCTCTCATATAGAGTTCTAGGACTGACCCTGGTCCATCATAAATGCACATATAAATGGCTATATCATGCCATTGAATTGGAAGGTTAGAAAAAAGCAGCTATTCAGCTTGGCGGTCAAGTAACAAAGGGTAGCGTCTCCTAGTTACCGACTGTGACCCAAACAACGCTAGACACGTCATAATCGATCGTGTATGGAGCGTTCAATAATTGAAACATCTATCGCAATATATTAAATGTCTTAACCTTTACAATTGCACGTCTGCTAACCTTTAGCAGACGGCGTTAATATCATATACCGTAACAGTGCTACACAGGTGCTGGCGAGCTACGGTCCTGAAGTCCAAAAAAATACTCTCAACCAATCAACGGAGAGTCCAGTCGAGCAAGTCGTGACCTATTGACCAGACTACACGTCTTAGATACAGTAAATTAATATGAAACAAATATAAAGGTATGTTATCAGGCACTCGCAGGAAATAAAGAAGTAGAACACCAGACAACAGAAAAACAACAGACATGAGTGGCTTACCCAGGATTTGAACACTGGACCTTCCTTCCGTGCATGGCTAGGCGGGGTTGTCGCACGGAAGGTCCAGTGTTCAAATCCTGGGTAAGCCACTCATGTCTGTTGTTTTTCTGTTGTCTGGTGTTCTACTTCTTTATTTCCTGCGAGTGCCTGATAACATACCTTTATATTTGTTTCATATTAATTTACTGTTTACAGGCCTCGGGTTTCCCTTCCTTATGTCTTAGATACAGCACTGTTTTCAAGGGCTGTCCTGTTAAAATGAAATAATTTGTATACCCTGGCGAAGTCTGCGCAGTAGAATTATTCTGAAGAAGCCTACTGCCCTTTCAACCTTGCTTGTGGTTGAAGGTGTGTGCTGGCCGTTAGAACTACAAGCTGACCTGCCCTACAGATTTGCACTGGCCTGTCGAAGTGTTTTTTCGTGAGTTCTGTCAATGTTATGTGATGTGCTGAATGTGCTGTCCACATTCTTTCATGTAGTCACAAGGAAGGACAGGTGGGAAAAACAGCTACTACGAACATTGTTCTTCCGCCTAGTGGATCATCAAGTTTACTTGTACTTTAGATACGTATTATTTTTATAAATTAGAATGGAGTGTTTGTGTATTCGTTTTCTGTAATTATCTTTTGTGTAAGTTACTTCGTGCGGTGTGTGGTAATGTGATTTGAAGTTTGGTTAGGCTTGTTTAAGAAGCTTAATCATTTCCACATGAGCTGTCTTCGTAGGATTCTCAGGATCAAGTGGCACGATAGAGTATCTAATTCTGAGGTCCTCAACAGAGCACAAATCTCAAGCATCTACACATTGCTGCGGAGGGCCCAAATTAGATGGGTCGGACATGTTGTTCGCATGCCCGAAAAACGTCTCCCAGGGCAGTTGATGTACAGCGAACTCTCCATGGGTAAGCGAACAGTAGGGGACAAAAGAAACGCTTCAAAATTGATGTCTCCAGCTGGGAGACTATCACACAGTATCGCTCTACCTGGCGGACAAACATTACTCAAGGCGCTCGCATTGCAGAACAGAATTGAGCTGATAAGGCAGAAGGCAAGCGTGCTGCAAGAAAGGTCAGAATGCACATCAACACTATTATCGACTCTAACCATGTGTGCCCCGTATGTGGCAGGGCCTGTAGGGCCAAAATAGGACTAATTAGCCACATGAGATCACGGCACAGATGTGTCACAACTCAAGTCTGAAGCTGTCGCCATCTTCGCTTGCGATGGGCAACTATTATTATTATTATTAGGCTTGTTTACTTTTTTGTGAATCTGTTGTTATTGTGGGTTTTTGCATTCTTTGCTGTGTTATTTGTATGTTTGTAATTATTCTTTGATGTTGTACATAATAATGCTCGCCTTTCCTGTTTCAGGTATATTCATTTATGTTGTAGTAAATTAGGATATATATATATATTTTTTCTTGTTTTAAGTAGTATAGATACTTGTCTTCATTTAACTAGGTTAGACCTAGATTATTTTTACTTCTGATTTAGTAATTAGTACTGTAGACATATGTTACGTTAGTTTTAGTGTTATATTATGCGTAGTATTAGTATTATTGTAGTGCAAACATTAGTGTTTATATTATAGTTTTGATTAGATGTTAACATTATTATGGTTTTTCTTATTCAGGATTTGCGTCAGTGAGCTGGAGTGCTATTGCTATTGTCTGATACTGTTACTGCAGACTTTCAGCATCTTGATTGGACCTGCCATTCAAGACATTACTCCAGAGATAAGTTGATTTTTTTTTTCGTGCAACATATACAGTACTCTTCTCTGTTTAACATTCCACTTAAACTTTTCTTGTGGTCATCCATTGTTGCAGTGTTTGTATTCGTTACGTTTATTTCTGGCTATAATTACATTGCGGGAAGGCTGGGTGGTGAGATTAATACATCTTTCTTTCTCGGAAGGAACTTTTTTTTTTTTTTTAACCAGCGGCACTTGGGCTTTCAGCCCTTCGGCCCAATGACATGTCATTGCGGGGCTGGGGAACCTGAGGACTTTCCTTCCAACCTGGTCAGGAGCTTCACTCCTTCCCATCCACAGAGGGTTTATCACAGGAGCCGTTCAGTTTATTCAGTCAAATTTCCGGTCGTAAACATTCCTTCAAACGCTGACGCCCGGGTTTGAACCATGAACCCCTGGTCGCCAGTACAACGCCGAAGCCATTACACCAGCGCGGCTCCCCTCGGAAGGAACATGTTGTGATCTGTCTACCATCATCATCAGCTGCCATCTCCACAACGAAGGTTGGTTGTAATGGATCTCCAACGTCTTCTGTCTCTTGTCTTGGTGGTGCACTCTGATAGACTATTTCCTGTCCATCTCTTGATGTTATCTTCCCACTTATAGCGCTGTCTTCCCCTTTCACGTTTGCCTTCACCTCTCCCTTCTATTATGGTCTTCTGCAAAGTGTTATGCCTTTTTATGTGGCCAAAGTATTTTAGCTGCCGAACTTTGATCTCCCTCATTAGTTCTCTTTTCATACCTAGATCTTGTAGAACCCCCTTATTTGTTTTCTTCTCTTTCCATGAGATACGCCCCATTCTTCTATATATCCACATTTCAAGAGCCTCAATTCTTTCCTCCAAATGCTTATTCATCGTCCATGTTTCTGCACCATACAGAAATGCAGAATATATAACACTTTATGATTCTCAGTTTTAATTTGTGAGATAACTGTTTAGATGTCAGTATATGTTTCATGTTGTTAAATGTAGCTTTGATGTCTCCAGCTGGGAGACTATCACACAGGATCGCTCTACCTGGCGGACAAACATTACTCAAGGCGCTCGCATTGCAGAACAGAATTGAGCTGATAAGGCAGAAGGCAAGCGTGCTGCATGAAAGGTCAGAATGCACATCAACACTAATTGATTTCTGTTTCACATCTGCCATCTTCTGTTATTATATGACCAAGATATACGTAGCTCTTGACTTGTTCCAGGATTTTCCCATTTACGCTTATCTTTAATGTGGGTTTATCGTCTGTTTTGCTAATTATCATAGTTTTTGTTTTCTCAATATTAATGTCGAGTCCATATTCCTGACTTATACTGTTCACGTGCTTCACTAGTTCTTGTAACTCCTGTTCGCTTTCAGCTAACAACACGGTATCATCTGCATATCTAAGGTTGTTTATTGACCTTCCACTGATGTTCAGTCCTGCTATTTTCTGTATCTGTTTGAAATTTTTTTCGGTGTATAGATTAAGTAGGCAGGGGGACAGCACACAACCTTGTCTGACACCTCTTTTTATGTCTATGTATGGTGAATAATTCCTTCCAGATATTACTGTGGCAGTTTGCTCCCAATAAAGGTTACTGAGTATTCTTATATATTTTCCATCAATACGTATGTCTTCGAGGCATTCAATTATTTTCTCATGATGGACTCTGTCAAAAGCCTTCTTATAGTCAATGAAGCATATGTACATACTTTTTTGGACCTCTGTATATTTTTCTGCTAATATTCTTAGGCAAAATATTGCCTCTCTTGTTCCACTGTTCTGTCTAAAACCAAACTGTTCATCTTGGATTTCGCTGTCTACCTTACTTTTTATTCTTTCCTGTATGATTTTGAGCAGTATCTTAATTTCATGACTCAGCAGGCTAATTGTTCTGAAGTCAGAACATTCTGTTGCATTAGGTTTTTTTGGGCAACGTTATAAAAACTGATGTCTTCATGTTGTGTGGTATATATCCTGTATTGTACATATCGTTGCATAGATCAGTGATTGTATCTATACCAAAGCTTTCGAGGGCTTCTATCATTTCAATTTCTATGTTATCCGTGCCTGCTGATTTTCCTTTTTGTATCATATGTATGGCATTCTCTACTTCTGATCTGAGAATGTTTGGGCCTTCATTAGAATCTGGTGATGGTTTTTTTACCTCTGTAGTCCTCGAATAGTTCTTTTACGTATTCTGCCCATCTGTTTGATATGTCTTTCTCATCAAGTAATATTACACCATTTTTGTTCTTGATACAGCTTCCTCCTTGTGCATACCGCGACCTACGAGGCGTGTTCAAATGAAACCCGACCGTGCTGCGCCAAGTGGACATTCGTAGGAGGAGCATGATGACGTCACATCTGTCGTAATAAGCACATACGAATGTACAAGTGTGTAAGTGTTCATTCTCCTAGTATTCATTGGTTGTGCTGCAGACCGTTAAAATAATGGCCGGTGTGATAAGGAATCCGTCCAAAAAATTCAAGTCACAGATTTCCGCCGGTAAGGTTATGCTGACCGCATGTTTTGACCATGAAGGGCTTCTATTGGTAGACTTTGAAGAGCCTGGCGTGAACATCAATGCCATCCGCTACAAAGACACACTAGACAACCTGCATACAGCCATCAAGAATAAACGACCCGGCATGCTTTCGCGTGGTGTGATTCTGTTGCACGACAATGCTCGTCCACATGTTGCGAACATTGTGCAGGAAGCGTTAGCAAGGAAAAGGTGGGAAGTTCTGCCACACCCAGCCTACAGCCCCGATCTGTCACCATGTGACTTTCATTTGTTCGGACCCTTAAAACCATTTCTGAAGGGACTACGATTCGACTCCGATGCAGACGACAGGGCCTCGGTGACCAAATGGTTCAATAAGCAACCAAAGTCATTTTTCTCGGATGGCATCCGCCATCTACCCAAGCAGTGGGATGCGTGTCTGAATGCCTATGGTGACTATTTCTAAAGGACCCCAGTAAGTACTTGCTTCATAACAATTGCTGTATTTAATTCTACTACTCCTGCTGATGTACCTTTCATATATTTGTTATAAAGCCACTGGGACCGGTTTCATTTGAACACACCTCATATTTGATAATTTCTTTATTTCTTCATGTATATCTGTCTATAGGTCTTGTGAAATTAATTCCATTTTGGTCTGCCAGTCTTGTGGGGACGTGGAAGTGTAGCCAGTTTGTATTAATTAAACATTTATTTGCGTTAGCTGTTCAAGTCCTGTTTGTATATCCATCGTCGTTGTGACAGGTTATGTAAATAGACTACATGAATCCGTCCGCCTTCGCTTCCCACCTTTGTTCCTCATTAGTATGCACGTTTTGTTATGCTTAATCCATGCACTTTCGCTATCTGTCTACCATTTTTTTAGCCACGCCTATTTTTCTTGTTTCATGCGCTGACGAGCGTCTACCTAGATTCGTAACTGTCATTCCTTTCAAGGGGACGAACCAAGTGCGTTTGCCTGAAGCTCCCATGCGAGCAGAGCCGTCAGTATTACAACAACTGACAGAATGCACGGGCCAAAACACGTGGAATGTAAAACTGCTTTGTAGTTCTCTACAAGCTCGAGCGAATCCTGTGATGTTGTACATACAGGGAGACAATCGCCGAGATCAGAAGCCTTTGTTGTCGATTCAACGGCGAACAGAGCGAACGGAGGAAATTCTTTATCTCGGAAGAAAACCTCGTTGATTCCCCCTGATTGCCCAAGGCGTGACTTTCGTCATCTTTCTGCGAAACAACGCTATTCTTGTATAAATGCCCCATCTCCTAAAATCAGTCTAGTCGCCTCAGAAAACCTTGGAAAATCTAGCTCGCGATTCTAAGAGCCATGGTGGAAGTGTAGTATTAGAATTCCGTGGAGATTAATTCATTTCTGTTTGCGGTAATAGATATTAGCATTTTCTGTGATTTTATGTGTTAAGTTTATTATTAGAATTCACAGGGATTTTCTAAGTGCTAAAAATGGTGTACTAAATAACGCAAAGCTATTTTTATTCCAGACGGTTTTAATTAACTAATAAATACGCTAGGCGTTTGATAATTGACGGAATACAAATTACTTCTATCCAGTATGTGTAATTTTATAAATGACTAGTGTTTATATCACGTGTTAATAACGGAGTGGATAAGGGATCTTGCTTTTACGCGTGTTAGGATAGGATATTGATATTATGGTTAAATGTTTTGTATTTCTTCCTAAATCTAAGCTTGATCAAAAACCAGCGAACTAGCGGTCTTATAAGCTATCCAGAGATATTATTGTATTATTGGGTCTTCGATTTTCAACCTGTGCGGTCCACTTTCCTCACTCATGAGAGAGGCCAATCTAGAAACAATAAACATAATATTAAACTGGACCTGAACATTACCAGATTTTTATATCAATTTGATCAGCCCTATATATATATACATACGGAAGAGAATGTTTGAGTGGTATGGAAAGGAAAGAGTGATTTCTGAAAAATAGCCAAATTTGCTTTCCTAATCTGGATCATTATTTTATTTCCAGAATTTATGTATCCAGTAGTATAGATAAACCTTGGATTGCCACTACTGAAGCACTTAATGCTACCACTGAGAGTGTCTTGTCATGGTTATCGGTCATCAGGGTGCTGAGATGGTCTACAGTCTATGATGTTAAGAAGTTATTCCATACTTTGATAATTTGTTCAGAGTATCTGATGCAGGAGCACATAATTTTTTCGCTTTTGTAATTAATTATATAGTTAGACTATAGTGTATACATACAGTTTACATTGTTATTACTAAGTCTTTTTCTTCCTCTTTGATCCATAGCTGCCGACCGTCAAAGCAGTCAGTGGCCATCACGCCTGGTGGCGTCTTGTAGGGCAGCAACAAATTGATTCCACTTTGTTCGGTCGGCCTCCACAGTTCTCCGCTAGGTTGTTTTTGGTCGGCCTCTCTTTCGCTTTCCTTCGGGGGTCCATAGCATAGTTGTTCTTGTAATGGTATCAGGATACCTTCTGAGGACGTGGTCAACCCAACTCCAGCGTCTGCCAGCTATGATCGTGTGCATGTCCTCATGGTTACTCAGAATAAGCAGTTCTTGGTTGCTGATGGTATTCGGCCAAAAGATTCGGTGAATTTTTCTTAGGCATGTTGTGTGGAAGGAGGACAGTTTCGACATTTCCTTCTCTGTTACTCTCCAGCATTCCGCACCATAGAGAAGCACAGAAAGTACACAGCTCTCATACAGTCTTAATTTGGTGTTTGTGCTGTACTGGGAAGACTTCCAAATGTTGTTGAGACTAGCAAACGCTGTTCTCGCTTTATTCATTCTGTTGTTAATGTCCTTGCTTGTTCCGCCGTCAGGTGTTACTATGCATCATATATGCAGATGACATTGCCCTACTCGCACATTCACATTAACACATACAAGAAACAACCGATAGACTGAATAAGTATAGCCAGCAGGTTGGTCTGAACATCAATCTGAAGAAGACAGAGGTCATGACACTCAATGTGGGCAATCCTGAGCCAATAACAATAAGGAACCAGAAGTTAGAATAGACAGACACATTTACTTATCTAGGATGATTAAGTCTTGGGCATCTTTATGTATACTAAATAGGAAACTGCCTATTAGATTAATTGGGTGTGTATCCAGTTATAGCATTCTTATTGCATGATGCTTTTGATTTCATTAATGTCCATGAGATAGCAATGTGTAAAGTTTTGAAACTGTAATGTTGGAGACTATTGTGACATTTCTCTGTCGAGAAAGGATTATAATGAGTTAGAAGAATGAGGATTTCTACTTTGTTTTCCTTAGAGAATCACGTTGCTGGAAAACGCATTCTCGACATGAGCATAGTCTTTGAAATTTAGGAAGCAGTGAAGAAAGCGCTATATCTGCTAGAATTTCACAGATACTATTTTGACAGAGCAACGTTCTGGTTGGAAGAACTGAAGGAATATGAGAAAAATTTATCTTTGTGGATCAAACTGATCGGAGTGAAGGAAACTAGATCTTCACAGAATGGATTAGGAAGAACTAAAAGCTTTGGTGTTATATATTAAGTAAATTATACACATCACATTAACACTTTTGAAATTATGGTTCATTCATACCAGTCATTAGATAATGGCGCAGTGTGATAAAGCAACAGGGTTTGCTGTTTAATTGTTATTTCTTATATTGTACCTAACTGAGGTACTGCTGTGTATTAGACTTAACATTTGTGTAAGAAAGTGTTGATAATTTTCATGCAATGATGTATTTTTGATGAAAGTAGCTGATATGCAAGATTTTTCAACACTGTTATGTAATTGCATACACCTGTATAGTTTGTCTTAATATATTAAACGGATGGGACAGTATTTTTTTATGCATTTGCTCCGTATGAAAGGAGGTATTATGGAGAATGGGATATGGGTTAGAGTGTGACTCACCCATTGAAGTTTAGTTGTGTAAATGATTACAGAAATATGACAACTTCTTCAGTGAGAAGATATACCTGTATCCAATCGCAAGTTTCTACTTGATGCGTTCTGTGGTATGTACGTAACTCTTCTAACTCTTCGTTGCAAAACTCCGTTTTCCATCGGGGGGGTGGTGGTTGAGGGGTTGGATGTCACAGAACAGTTTCATGAGTGTGAATGATGATAGTGATTGGTGTTGATGGTCACTGAACTGTTGTTGTCAACACTTGTTTAGGTGTAACTAAGGATTGAGTTCATGTCTGACTTTATGTCAACATGGTGTGACTTGTGCGTGCGCTGGGAGAAAGCGTTTAGTGAAGACAAGTCTGGGGTGACTGTGATATTCTGTGTTTGACAGCCAAGCTGTGAGCTCGTATTTTGTGACTGTGGGAATCCATAGCTGTGATTATTATTATTATGTCTTAATGTCTTTATTTCTTAATGACGATGATTTTCTCGCCTAGAGGTGTTCCTGTTGGAACCATTTATGTATGTTCGGGGAGAACATTATAAGTTGAAGCCCTTCCCACCTTTGAGCTACTGAGAAGTAGGGCGACGTGTTTTCCCCCCTTGTAGCTATATGGGAATAAGTACATGCGAAGTGTATTGTAACGCCTGGAAGAGCTGTTGATATAATTTATATGGCGATGTTCATGCCGCCAATCACTGGTAATAAGTGATATACACCTAGATGGTGGATTATTAGTGCGATGGTGTTTTTCCGCACATAGAGTTGTTTGAGGGATTATTGTGTGCGAAGAGTGTTTGCCGCACAAAGGACATTCTATGTACTGTCATTGTGTTTCCGTAGAGGCAGTGTATTAATACTGTAGTTTGTTATTTCCTACAGGCAATGTTAGCCTCAGTATTATGTCTGTACACTTGCCAATATAAATGGTATCCAGCAATTTGTGTAACAGTCTAATAAATGTAAAGGAACTGTAACCAGTGGCGTTCGTGTTACTTCATACCCCTATCGTTGTTGGTCATCTACACACGCCTCACCCCAGCATCATACATCGTGTATCTTTACATCTGAGGTACGTCATTTATACCTTTACAGTATCTCTGAAAGCCATACTGTTCTAGTCTTGATGTCCAGTAGAACTACACGAAGTAGGCTTGATTCAAGCGGCCATTTTGTTCACACAAGAATTAGAGCGACGCCATGTACGGGCGTTAAAAAATAGTCTCATATCAGATACTGCCGTAGGGGGTGAAGTGTTCGAGACTTCACTATACTAGGTAGAGCTGTTTATTTGAGCTGGAGTGAGTCAAGAGCAGAGTCAGGTACCCATTTACAGCATGAGTAGACTGGAGCGTGACGCTACCAGGTTTGGATCACGGAGTCCTGCAAACTTTACCACCGAAACGCCAGCGTTCTAACCGCTGAGCCAGTCAGGCGCTTTACGGGTTGTATTAATTTAATTTCTTTATACATTTGACATTACTCTAGCTTTCCTTTTCTGATTCTTTTCATGTGTCTATCCCCGACGAAGGCATTGTGGCCGTAACGTTGACAGTTGTCTTTGTCCTTTGATCTAGGAAGATGTGTTACCTGTTTCTGTTTACCTAGCAGCTGTACAGTAGACAATATAACATCAGATCAGCAGCAATCTCTATCGAAGTCTGGCTATAATAGATCACCAATGTCTGTTCTAATTCCACTGTGGCAGACTCTGCCAGTCTTTCTTGCTCGTTTATTAATGTTATATCTACACATTTATATCATCATCATCATCACAATTCAGCTCCCCAAGGAACATAAGCCTTTAACAAACTTATGCCAAGTCTTCCTGTCCCGTGCCATCAGCTCAAGGTCTTACTAAGTCTTCATGCGCATCATGTCTGTCTCCAGTTATCTTCTCTATGTGTTCATTAGTCTCTGTTATGAGTAAAGTTCATAACATGTATATCGATATCAATACAGTTCGACATGTAGTTTATTTGTTTACGTACAGTGGCCTTGGTTACAGGAAGTGACGTCATTACTTTTGGTGGCCAAATTGCAGACGCCAAAGTTGCCGTCTGGTGAGCTCAGCGTTCCTTTGATAAGGGATTCGCTGTGTGTATTTTCAAGGCGTTGGATGAATGTGTTCTCGGCTCCTGAGTGTTAGAAGATTTCTTGGTCATATTCCTATGTATTCCATCTCTGGATTATCCATACATCTCCGTGCGATAATACCAGTTTTTATGTAAGAGGAATGATGTTTGACCTGATGAACGTGAGTTGAATTTATAATAAAATTTTATGAAAATGTCCTCGACATTGTTCCAGTTACAAGACTGTACCACGACGCTAGAGACTGTCTAGTTGATTCCATAACCTAATTGAGCATATCATCTATGATTTATTTGGAGCTACGAGATGTATAATAAATTTGTAATTGAATCGTCCAACCTGGCCTTTGGAATATCATTTATGTTGAAGTTTACGGCTTTGGGCGGGGACTGAAAAGGACATACCCCTATCGGCACTTGATCTGAAGCAGTGTCCGACTCATTGTTTAAATAATCAAATATATCTGAAGAACTACTAGCCCAAAGAAAAAAACCAACCGTAACTGTCTTCCTATACCTCTGTTACCCCGAGGATTCCAGAACAAGGACTACCTTGTAATGCTACCAACAGATTGCTATGCGATAGAGATAGAGAGACAGGGAAAGAGTGAGAGTAAATTTTGTTACAATAATAGTCAAGACTTCCCTGGCATTTTAGGTGAATTGCGCAGGTCGTATTCAATATGAAGTCTCATAATTAATAAATGAAATTCTGATGCACGAAGAAGAAAGAATTATAACAACAATCACGGATACTTCAGCATAGTGTTTTGACTGTAACGATTTGAAATAATAGCATTCACTTATACACGTCAATTAAGCACTCGTGACCTAATGTGTGCCAGGAGAAGCTATCAGTCATAGATGTCACAATCCGATTTTAAGATTACTTTGGCATAATATTTTTCATTGGAATTTGTTTTCGCGGTAATCTCTTTTATGCAGGAAAAGAAAATTATAGTTTTACATATCAAAATACAACAAGATAAATAGAACACACATAATGTGCTGTTACTTGTAATTATCAATTAAATGCACGCAGACAAAGATAAAGCACACAAAATACATTATAAGATTGAAAAATTACAAAGTGCTGATAATGTCAGTATCGTCTGTACTTGTGTCAACCAGCCAACTGTTAAGTTTGAATTTGAAAAATACTGTTTTTTTAATTCTTATAATAACAGTACACCCTCGTGTGGGACCCTTCGAGGGTAGGAAACCATTTAACTCGTGGTATTGCATGAGCCGCCAATTAATAGGCGTGTGTGGCGTTCTCAATGATATGTTCATAAAATAATCCAAGCATACGTCTAGTAGGTGTAACGCCAACAGTAAATCATCAAATAACGGCTCCAGTGACAGATACAATACACACTTTAAATATAATAGATGTTCATCAAGTTAACACACTTGAATAGTGTCCACACATAGGACGCAGGCAGTCAATATATAATTCAAGAAGCGAACTGTTTGTCCGTCTTGCGTCCGCACGGAAGTCGTTTAACACAACATTATTTAACTCATGAATGAATCAAGTAGAGCTCTAAAAATATACTTCCTTTCACTAAATATTTCATCTAGCAATCACACACATTGCTAATTCCTCATGAAGTAGAATCATACAGCGGACATAGAATATCATCAACAAACTACACATCCCACACAGCCATTCCGCCTGAATACACTGCTGTGTAAGTTGTTTCCCCTTTCACGCACTCACTCACTGCCAGACATCGCCCAACAGTATCCCCCCATTCACGACCTACATTCTTCCCACGGACTTACCCTAACTCACACTCCCAATCATAACACACACCCTCAACTCACTTCACAACTTCTATTCCCGTGACACTCTAGTTGAACACCGCAGCGTTTCAAAATAACGAAACATTGAGGTGCACAAAAAGATGTGTAATCTAATCTTGTTCTTTCTTCAGACAATTTAATGTTCTCTTTTTGTTCTCTCTCACGTGCCGTCTCATCTCTAGCCATATCGTCTAACCTTTTTTTTTTCTTCTTTTTCTTCAGCCCCACGCAATTGCGTGAAAGCAAACTCTTCCAAAACCTGTCCTTCCTTTCCTAGGGTTTGTCCTTTCTTGATAAAATATTCTAAGGTAGCCATTCTTCCTATTAAGGAATCTTACTATTAATCACTTATGCAATCGTCAATTACTACTGGTTCCTTGAACCGAAATTATAAATACTTACTACAATAAGTATGAAGTACCAGAAATCGTACTTCTTTAGAGCTACTTTAGATTAGTAATAAACAAATTGAATACTACTTTATATATATACAACCGCAGGTATCATGAAATCATCATAAAGATTGGAGTAAGAACAGTACAAACAAAGACGATATGTGACAATAGCGGGAGCAAAGAAAAGTAGTTAATGAAAGAAAACCAAATGCTTTGAAAATAAAATAATCGCTACCACTATACAGTGACAAGACCAAGACGCAAACAACATTAATATATGTATTAACTAAATGATAGTAAGATGAGAGCAGCAGGTTACAAACAATAATGCTGAAGAACTAAATATAAAAACAGTCAACAACTACGAACTACAATCAAGAACATGACATCACAACTAAGACAGAAATTGGATATAATAAATTCGAAGTGAGCGCTATAATACACAGCACTTTTCGCTGGGCCTCACCAAGGAAGAATTATATGCTGGCCTTACAGACATTTTGATTTTGGGACCGTCCTAAGAGGTATTCCAAAATCCCCATAAAAGACCAAAAAAAAAAACATAAAACATAGAAACATATAACCTATACAGACATAAAGAAGGAGCTCTACCATGTAAAATATAGGAAGGACTTATGCCACAAAACATTAAACCACTTATCTTATTTATGTTCTCCTACTGGACCGACGCATCCCCGTGGAAATACACTATGGTGGCTCCTTTCATTGACTGTCTCTGTTGTAGACTACACTCCTAGCTAAGGCACTATTGCTTGAAGACTGTGGGTCAAATAACTGTGGGCCTTTTCACTGCTGCCGAGTGGAACTTGAAATATGGAGAATACACTTTAAATGCAGTTTTTCATACCGTTCTCGAAACACAATGTCGTTCTGTTCTGCAATATAACTCGATGTTTGACATCAACGATGCGTTGAGGTATTTGGTATACCCACCCTGGTATACGCACGAAAAATTTTTTCTTTCCCTCTGTTGCCCCACTTTGCTGAAGTCCGGCTTGGCCTACCAAATAACTGTGGCGTTCTCAATGATATGTTCATATAATAATCCAAGCATACGTCTAGTAGGTGTAACGCCAACTGTAAATCATCAAATAACTGCTCCAGTGACAGATACAATACACACTTTATTGTCGATACATTACTCAATTATAATAGATGTTCATCAAGTTAACACACTTGAATAGTGTCCACACATAGGTCCTAGGCAGTCAATATATAATTCAAGAAGCGAACTGTTTGTCCTTCTTGCGTCCGCACGGAAGTCGTTTAACACAACATTATTTAACTCATGAATGAATCAAGTATAGCTCTAAAAATATACTTCCTGTTGCGTGATAAATTCTCGCAACATCGTTTTATTTCAATATCTGTTTTATAACGCAAGGGCAACAACTGCTTGGAATTTATAGTCACTTTTCTCGGTAAGCATTTGTCTTCTCGCGTTGGTATCGAATGCAGTTAAGTTTGAGCTGTGGTCGTTTTGCGCTGGACTGCGCATGACTTGTCTTGCTTCTTTGTCGATCGGTTTCCGCCCACCACTAGTGGGAGTGAGCGATTTGGAATGGCGAAAGAGATGCCTCGTTGAAGAGGGGATCTCCGCTATTTTTGTTCTGTCAGGGATGTGTAGTCCTCTTAATGGATATTTCGTTTATTCGAGATAATACCTCTAGTGTTTCCCACATGTCGGGAGGCGTGATATTTCTGTGTATTTCATGAAAGCAAGGTAAATTGACTCTTTCATTAACTTTATTGATTTTGGGTCGTGAGCGATTTCGATTCATAGCCTGTCTGCGAAAGTCGTCGTCACGAGATGTTTTCCTAGCTCACATGTCGCTGCATTGTACTGCATCGGTTGATGCAGGTACCAAGGACCATTACTTGCTACTTTGTTAAATGAACTAGGTTTGGAAAACCTTTATTATCTAGAGGATATTTTTGAGGACATTATTTATACTTCGGCAGACGTGTCTGTCTTGCTGAAGTCAAACTAAGGAGAGTGAACTGATCTCATACATCTGGTTATCTCCTGGCTGTTATAGAAAAGGATGGAGTTTTCCACCTGACTACATTTACAGCACTATGAAATATAACATGCATCTGACTCATCATTGTAATGCTGTCTACCGTTTATTGCTGTATTGAATGTTGCTGTGATAATGACTGTTTGATGTGCCTACACATTTGCGTAACCATTTTGTCACTGTGGCGTCCACAATAAATAATGAAGAAAAACGTCAACGGCTGTTTCAAGACTCATTGACTTTATACGTCGTGAGTTTACTGACGTCCTATGTGGATTGCCCTGTTATTGTTGCATGAACATTGTTTTGACTGAACACATCTACACACTACACAAAACCAGACATGCGGATGCCATCCATCATCATATGGCATCACGCATCATTTGGTGGCCATAAGCTGGTTTGATTCTGGTACCAGCAAACACGGGGTCCCTTACCCACTTCATTTTCAACAAGAATTCATCAGCATCCTTCAAGAAATTAACATTCTTCAATACAGTCAACATCTTCAAAATTTTCAAAGTACTCGGCGTTGCCCGGTAAAAGTCCAATTTCAATTTTTTGACGGAAACAAGAATTTGACAGTACCCGGCGTTGTTACATGTTGCCGGATAACTCGGACTGCTGTTATCTTTTACGCAAGTCAAGCAAGTTGCTGCTGTCAAGGTTCCAGTGCTGTCGTTTTTTGAGAAGGTCAAGTGCCGGTTGAAACGGGTTGTTTTCTGAAGAAGGCCAAGTACCGATTTCCATCAACTTACTTTTGGATTAGAAGGTCAAGTGCCGAAACAACTCAACACACAGTATGTCAGAAGCTCTTGTACCATCGTGTTAGCAGTGGAAGCAGTTCAGATGTGCCATCATCGTTGGAGCTTCGCTCTTTAGGACGTTGATTGACATCCGTTTTTCTGCTGTTCTACGATTGGAAGCCTATAAGTTAAGTGGCCTGTTTGTATGTAAACTGTGCCCTTATACTTCTGCTGAGTCTTCTGTGTATCATCTCATTCTATATGTTTTATGTTTATATGTTATTTGTATATTTATATGTTTATATTTCAGCGGGTTCTCGGTTGGGTGGTGTCTCCGTTAGATTATGCCACGTCATAGAGGTCGTCTATTGTGAGCGTTTTCTGTAAGGTTTGCAAATTTCCGATACTGGAATTTGCTAAGCGACTTCTGTTGCTATTTATGTTAGCTGTGATGACATGTTTTAATATTGTTTTCGTTATTATTTCGCATTCTTTAGTTTTGTTTTGATTTGTTTGTGTTTGTGTTTGTTAGCCTACTCTTGTCTATAATTTAGTTTCATACAACATTTTTGTTTATACACTGTGGTGTCATGTATTTTGTTTAATTCTATCGCAGATATCGTCACATTTTTTGTGATATTTCATTAATTTCTGCTTTATTTTTAGTTGATTTCTGCGAAAGTTTTTGTATTGTTGCTGATCTTTGTTATTGTTTACATTGTTATTGTTTACATTGTTTGTATTGTTTACATTTTCAATGTTTACATTCTGCATGTGTTTACATAGTCATTGTTTACAGTTATAGTAATTAGTTAATGGGCTATGCTAATGCACTGTTACTACTATACTGATGATAAATGAATGATGAATAGTGTCGTGCACTATTGAATGAGAAGTGCACTTATGATCAAGAATTGAGTGCTGATATTTCATATACAAGTTCTTTGATTGGAGACTTGTTTCCCACAGAGACTGGGATAATATAAGGTGATGTGAATATACAAGTGCTTAATTAAGACTTGTTACACTTAGGTTTGAAATAAATTAGTTAATTATTTCAGGTTTTGGACTCATATGTTAGACAACATGTCTACATTTGAGCACTTTATTGAGCAGGGTAAATTGCTTGGGAAGACTGGTGATAAGTTAGAAGAATTTGCAACTGCTCGATATGATAAAGCAATGGAAGCTGAACAAAAGAAACTGCAGATGCAGGTGGATGAAAAAAGATTCCAAATGGAAATGGAAAAACAAAAAAGGGAATCAGAAGCTGAGGAGAGAAAACTCCAGCTACAGCTAGAAGCTGAAAGACTTCAAAAAGAGGCTGAGAATAAAAGACTTGAAAAAGAGGCTGAGAATAAAAGACTTGAAAAAGAGGCTGAGAATAAAAGACTTGAAAAAGAGGCTGAAAATAAAAGACTTGAAAAAGAAGCTGAAAATGAAAGACTTCAAAAAGAGGCTCAGGCTGAGGAAAGAAGATTACAGAGAGAGTCTGGTGAGAGGAAAGAGAAAGCAAAAATGGAACATGAAGAAAAGGTCTTAGCTTTAGAGTTGGAAAAATTGAAATTGACAAGCATGAGTAATGGTAATGATTCAAACAAGGGTTCATCTTCTGGTAAGGCTAATAATGATACTTTTAAGATTAAGTTACCAACATTTAGTCCTTCCAGCGATGACATAATGTTCAACATAACCATGGGTAACTCTAAGGTGAAAGAAGGTTTACCAGTTGCTTCGGCAGCTCCGTATGGTCAAAACTTTGCTCGTAGATCCCAACAAAATTTTGATAGAAAGAGTAGCGGTAATTTCTGTCAAAATCATGGAAATCAATTTCATGGTGATTCTTCTTCGAAGAATTGGAGACAACCTGATAGTACTCGTTACTATCACCCTAATAATTATAAGCATTTCAAAAGAGGATATGGTAATAGAGGTTATTCCTGCCGAAGACCTCAGAACCAAACAAATAGATGTTCGCATCAATGTGAACATGATAGTAATCGTGGAAACTGGAATTCGAACCAGTATAACAATTACAATAGAGACAATAATAACTGCAGAGATAATAATAACTCTGATAACTTCAGAGGTAATAATAGTCGGGGTAGATCTCAACACAAAAAAAAGAGATATCAGCAGGCTAATGCTGTACAACAGGAAACTGAGGCAGCCTGTAATCATGTTGTTGATAGTAAAAACTTTGACGCTGTCACTAGTTCTGCTTTTGACTTTGAGAGAGCAAACAAATGTCCCCAATGCAGTACTTATTCGAACCGGGTACCATAACTACTTTGAGTTGTGGTCACCCACTTCCCGCTCTTCCTGCTGCTGTTGCGCATGACGGGAGGGGTTCTTTAATTCTACATAAGGGTCTTGTTAATGATACTCCGGTCTCACTACTTTTTCGATTCCGGATGCACCACTATTGGTGTTAGACAATCGCTTGTAGATCCATCTTGTGCTACAGGAAGGGTTATTAAATGTGTCACATTTGGCGGCACTCTAGAAAAATATCCTACTGCTGTAATTCGCATTGCCACTCCTTTCTTTACTGGAGATGTGCATGCTTGTCTCTTACCTAATCCTATTGCGGACCTTATTATTGGTCGTATTCACGGAGTAGGGAGTGTACCCCACAGCAGATTGCTGCTTGGGAAGATAATAACATGCAAGCTACAAATGCAGTAGTTACAAGAGCACAAGCTCTACAAACACCCGAAACTTCACTGAATAGTGATAATGAAGTTGATAGCCAAGATAGTCACTTAGTAATCACTCGTGACTCTTTCATAAAATTGCAAGAAGAAGATTCTTCTTTAAAAAAATTCTTCGTTCTTGCGAAGAAAGGTGATCCGAATCAGGATACAAATAGAAAATCTTGGATTGCAATGAGAAACGGCGTACTTGTACGTATGGTACAAGATTCGGCTACGTCGGCACATTCGCAAATTCTTGTTCCCAAGAGCATGAGAGTCCAAATATTACAACATGCTCATGACTCGCAATGTGCTGGACATATGGGTTTTGCCCGTACGAAGTCGAGAGTCCTTGCGGCTATCTTTTGGCCTTTTGTCAATAAGGACATTCGTATTTACTGCCGATCATGCAAGGTATGTCAGGAGGTCAAATCTAGAGGACCACGACATGCTGCGCCTATCCAGGCTGCTGACATTCCTATTCGGCCGTTTCAGAAAATGGCCATAGATATTATTGGCCCTTTTAAGGTCAAGTCGGCCAGAGGACATCAGTTCATCCTTACATGTGTCGATATGTGCACACACGTTGGCCAGAGGCTATTCCTCTTACGAGCATATCTACTACAGATATCGCAGATGCTCTTTGGTTGATATTTTCTCGCTTGGGGTTCCCCAGAGAAATATTGTCAGACCATGGCACTCAACTCATCTCTGACACTATGTCACAGGTAATGTCTACCTTACATATTGAACGATCTCTCAGTAGTATCTACCATCCTATGTCTAATGGTTTAGTTGAGCGTCTGAATAGAACGCTCAAGACTTTGCTT
This sequence comes from Oreohelix idahoensis, assembly GCA_024509875.1. Classification (NCBI taxonomy): domain Eukaryota; kingdom Metazoa; phylum Mollusca; class Gastropoda; order Stylommatophora; family Oreohelicidae; genus Oreohelix; species Oreohelix idahoensis. Next base: position 58,944 of record JAMPIV010017327.1, read on the forward strand.
GGTAAGATAACTGAAGATCATCCTCAAGATTGGGACAGGGTTTTACCCGCGGCTCTCTTTGCCTATAGAGAAGTCCCTAATGAACACACAGGATTTTCTCCCTTCGAACTTGTCTTTGGCGCGCGTCCACGCGGCCCTATGTCTTTATTACACGATCTCATCACTGCCGATGATATTAGCGATGAAACTCAATCCTCATATGAGTATGTCATTGCTCTTAGACAAAAGATCATTGAGGCATGTAAGCTAGCAACTGCTTCATCAGAAATTGCTAAAGAGAAGGCAAGGCAGTTTGCTAACAAGAATAGATGTCTACGACAACTTTGTCCAGGTGACAAAGCATTCGTCCTACTCCCCAGTAGGGAAAATAGACTTCTTATTGCATGGAAAGGTCCGTATGCAATAGTCTCTCGGATTTCCGATGTTGACTATGTGGTCGATATTGATGGAAAGCATAAAACTTTCCACATAAACATGCTTTCGGATTTTCACGAACGTCCGGACTATTTGCTGCCTATTTTCCAGGCAACGGATGATGCTCCTGCACCTCACGGTCATTATTCATCCCTGTCTGTCATTCAGGATGAGGAAGCTACCTTCTCTGATGTCAACCTTCCCCTTCCAGTGGTTCCATTACATTCCACGGAATCTTGGAAAAACGTTTCTGTTTCTCCTAATCTTTCTGGTGACGAACATCGACAAGTCTCGTCGATGTTACAAACATTTCAGGATGTTCTCACTGACATTCCTGGACACACAGATGTCATAGAACATGACATAATTCTTACCGACAATAATCCAATTAGGGTTAGGCCGTATCCTATTCCTATACACTTTCAGTCGCAAGTGGAAAAGGAATTGGATGAAATGATTCAATTAAATATAATTGAACCATCGACATCACCATATTCTTCTTCCATGGTTATTGTCCGGAAGAAGGATAAGAACATACGAATTTGCGTTGATTATCGCAAATTGAATCAGGTCACAAAGTTCGACGCTGAACCGATGCCTTTGTTAGAAGATCTACTGATTAGACTTTCTAATTCTAGATTCTTCACTAAACTTGACTTGTCTAAAGGTTATTGGCAAGTGCCTTTAGCAGAGCATGCCAAACCTCTTACTGCTTTTTCTACACCTAGGGGTCTATTTCAATGGAATGTTATGCCTTTTGGTCTCATGAACGCCCCTGCCACTTTCGTTCGCATGATGCGTCGAATTCTGTCACATCGTTCGGATGTCATCGCATACTTAGATGACATCTGTCCTCTTCAGTGATACCTGGGAAGATCACTATTTAGGGTTATATGACTTACTGTCCACTCTACGTGAGAATAATTTGACAGCGAAACCTTGTAAGGCTTTGGTTGGTTTTTGTGAAATCTCTTTCCTGGGTGATTGTGTTGGTGATGGTCTCTTGAATACAGAAGACCGCAATACTTCCAAAATACTGAACATCTCTGTTCCTAAAACGAAGAAACAAGTTAGGAGTCTCTTAGGTTTAATTCAATTTTATGGGAGATTTATTCCAAATTTATCTTCGATCATGGCACCTCTATCAACATTGTTGAAGAAAGGTTCGCCTAATCTGGTCCGTTGGTCTGAAGAATGCCAATCTTCACTAGACCAAATCAAGAATATATTTTCTTCTCCTCCCATCTTAAGATTACCTACTCTTGATAGGACTTTTGTTCTTCGGAGTGATGCTTCATCCACTGGGATTGGAGCAGCACTGATGCAAGAATATGCAAATACTCTGCATCCTGTTATGTACATTTCTAGAAAACTAAATGCGGCAGAGAGGAACTACTCGGTTTTAGACCGTGAGTTGTTAGCGATGGTTTGGTCAATTCTAAAGCTACAAAGATTCCTCCGGGCGCACATTTCATTCTAGAGACTGATCAGAAAGCTCTTACAGCTATTCAGACTAAGAATTTGAAGAGTTCGAGATCCACTCGATATGCTATAGCTCTTCAACCTTTTCACTTCACGGTACGAGCTATCCGTGGTGCGGATAATGTGATGGCTGACATTTTGTCTAGATGCCCACATGACTCCAACTAATACTTCTGTCCTATATTTCTATATATTACAGAGTCATAACACACCTATATTTCTACAATAGATTAGCTCATCTGTACTTCCTTTATATGTACACACTATCGTGCTTTGTTGTCATCTTCTTCTGTTCGTTTTTTAAAATGATAGAGGAGGACTGAGTAGTTAATATAAGGGCCGTTAGTTTACTAAACAGCCACAATTATTAATAATGTATTGTACCTTATGAAGCATATTAGTTATTAATTAGCATTATATTGCTTGTACTTTCTCAGAATGTCATTGTTGAGCTGAGGACTTACCTTACGAGTTCTAGATTGTGTACTTACCCTCGGAATACCAGAGCATATGTCCTGGATCGTCATGTAGTTTAACTTTACTATGTACTTATGTCATTACATGTCAAAGAATGTACTATTTAAATTTTCCTATCAGATTTGTACATCCATTTTTAAAGACAATATTAGAGTATGCTGTTTAATGATGATTATAGTAACTTGCATACGTATATTGTGTTTACATGCTAACGTGATGTGTGTTGGTGACACCTCCCCGATGTGAATATTTTTTGAGACATATTTATTTTTCTGTTGAGGTATATCCTCACCAGACACTCTATAATTAGCCTATTGTTTGGCAATAATTTAGTTAATTATCAGCGCATAATTCGTGCGTTTTTGAGCCGCTTATCGCTTGCTCTTTGATATTGAAAAAAAAATATGTTCCACATTTTTTTTTTATCGGGAGGAGGTGGTGATATGTTGCGTGATAAATTCTCGCAACATCGTTTTATTTCAATATCTGTTTTATAACGCAAGGGCAACAACTGCTTGAAATTTATAGTCACTTTTCTCGGTTAGCATTTGTCTTCTCGCGTTGGTATCGAATGCAGTTAAGTTTGAGCTGTGGTCATTTTGCGCTGGACTGCGCATGACTTGTCTTGCTTCTTTGTCGATCGGTTTCCGCCCACCACTAGTGGGAGTGAGCGATTTGGAATGGCGAAAGAGATGCCTCGTTGAAGAGGGGATCTCCGCTATTTTTGTTCTGTCAGGGATGTGTAGTCCTCTTAATGGATATTTCGTTTATTCGAGATAATACCTCTAGTGTTTCCCACATGTCGGGAGGCGTGATATTTCTGTGTATTTCATGAAAGCAAGGTAAATTGACTCTTTCATTAACTTTATTGATTTTGGGTCGTGAGCGATTTCGATTCATAGCCTGTCTGCGAAAGTCGTCGTCACGAGATGTTTTCCTAGCTCACATGTCGCTGCATTGTACTGCATCGGTTGATGCAGGTACCAAGGACCATTACTTGCTACTTTGTTAAATGAACTAGGTTTGGAAAACCTTTATTATCTAGAGGATATTTTTGAGGACATTATTTATACTTCGGCAGACGTGTCTGTCTTGCTGAAGTCAAACTAAGGAGAGTGAACTGATCTCATACATCTGGTTATCTCCTGGCTGTTATAGAAAAGGATGGAGTTTTCCACCTGACTACATTTACAGCACTATGAAATATAACATGCATCTGACTCATCATTGTAATGCTGTCTACCGTTTATTGCTGTATTGAATGTTGCTGTGATAATGACTGTTTGATGTGCCTACACATTTGCGTAACCATTTTGTCACTGTGGCGTCCACAATAAATAATGAAGAAAAACGTCAACGGCTGTTTCAAGACTCATTGACTTTATACGTCGTGAGTTTACTGACGTCCTATGTGGATTGCCCTGTTATTGTTGCATGAACATTGTTTTGACTGAACACATCTACACACTACACAAAACCAGACATGCGGATGCCATCCATCATCATATGGCATCACGCATCACTTCCTTTCACTAAATATTTCATCTAGCAATCACACACATTGCTAATTCCTCATGAAGTAGAATCATACAGCGGACATGAATATCATCAACAAACTACACATCCCACACAGCCATTCCGCCTGAATACACTGCTGTGTAAGTTGTTTCCCCTTTCACGCACTCACTCACTGCCAGACATCGCCCAACAGTATTCACGACCTACATTCTTCCCACGGACTTACCCTAACTCACACTCCCAATCATAACACACACCCTTAACTCACTTCACAACTTCTATTCCCGTGACACTCTAGTTGAACACCGAAGGAAGGGAAACCCGAGGCCTGTAAACAGTAAATTAATATGAAACAAATATAAAGGTATGTTATCAGGCACTCGCAGGAAATAAAGAAGTAGAACACCAGACAACAGAAAAACAACAGACATGAGTGGCTTACCCAGGATTTGAACACTGGACCTTCCGTGTGACAACCCCGCCTAGCCATGCAAGTGAATAACACTATCCTCCCTGCCATCTACGCATCATCAAAAATGATGTTTCAATGGCAGGTCATCAGTGCGAACCACAATACACGACACCGGAAGTCCACCATGGGCAGTTCAGCCTATTAATGACGCAATCACTTCTGTTGTTTCTCTATCCTGCAGTATAGGCCAATCCAACAAGACAAGGACCTTAATACTGTGTCCAGTAAATGATAGTAGACTAGATCAGTGAGAACAGGACAGTGGGTAGGTTTGGTATAGTATAAACATTTATTACACATAAGGATGGGAAACCCGAGGCCTGTAAACAGTAAATTAATATGAAACAAATATAAAGGTATGTTATCAGGCACTCGCAGGAAATAAAGAAGTAGAACACCAGACAACAGAAAAACAACAGACTTACTGGACACAGTATTAAGGTCCTTGTCTTGTTGGATTGGCCTATACTGCAAGATAGAGAAATCCTGTTCAAATCCTGGGTAAGCCACTCATGTCTGTTGTTTTTCTGTTGTCTGGTGTTCTACTTCTTTATTTCCTGCGAGTGCCTGATAACATACCTTTATATTTGTTTCATATTAATTTACTTTTTAGTTGAACACCGCAGCGTTTCAAAATAACGAAACATTGAGGTGCACAAAAAGAAGTGTAACAGTGTGGTATGTTATGCCAATGGTCAGCCTGCTGAGTTGGGGAAACCCTCTGTGTGTGCAAGAAAGCCCTGGAACTCACCCCCCCCCCCCCCCCCCCCCCCCCCCCCAAATAAATACAAACCAGGTAAACAGTGAAAACTCAAATGCCCGGGTATCGAAAGAAACAAATATACCCTCTAAAAAAAGGTAAAGGTGTTACATAGCAAATTCTACCGTAGTGGAGTGAAGTGTTACAGACTTCACCATATTTCATTTTCTTTTTGGTCTTCTCGAAGTTCTTCGGAAACTACGCTGAGTAGAGTTTTTAATCAAAATACAAAATTTAGCTTGTCTAATTCCGCAGCTCTGGTGAAAACCAAATTGTTCTTCCCTAGCTTCGTTTGTCTACTTTCTTCTTTGCTTTTTTTCTGTATGAGTTTATCATCTATTTTACTTTTTACTTTCTCCTGTTTGTATTCTTGAGCAGTATATTGATTAATTACTCGTCAGGCGTATATTGTGTTATAGTCTGAACATTCCACTGTCTTAACGAATTTTAGTTAAAGTAACTAGGAATAAAGTTTTCAAGTTCTTTGTAATGTGTCATGTATTTTATATATCATTACGTTCTAAATTTTATCTATAATTCTATCTACTGCTTCTAATGTTGTCCACACCGTTGTGTTTCCTTTTCTCATCGTCTTTATTGCTTTCTCTAATCTGATGGCACAATGTTTTAGCATTTTTTAGTATAATTATGAATTATTTCAAAGTGGCTTTCACGGCAAGTAGAAGAAAGGAGAAAATGTCGAAAGATTTCGACCAGGAAAATAAGCAGCTGAGGGCTGTCACCTCACGGGCGGTTTCCCATAGTCAGTTATGACTAAAGGTGCTATTATTTACTTACTTAGTCGTTCCCCTTCTACCGTGAGGTTATTATAATGTTTAATTATTGACCTCAAGCTCCCAAGGAGCAGAGACTTCAACTAACTCATGCGAAGTACTTGTCATTGTCTACACTTTAATACACTCAGCTTGTCTTCGTTTATCTGGTATATCTTATTTGTAGTCTTTGCTCGCTTTCATTCTGCTATTGTATATGTCATATCTTATCTTATCTATCTTATCCTTGCTTAACAATTTTTGTATTGTTTTTTCTTTCTTCTTAAAGCAAGTTTTCTTGTTCTGTACATCTCGGTTTGTACTTTCGCTTTGTACTTCCTGTGATTATGGATAGGACACACATTGAGGAAAACTATTGATAGCATTACAAGGTAGTGCTTGTTCTGAAACCCTCAGTAAGAGAGAGACAGAGGTAGACCAACAATATATGGAGAAGAGAACTGGAGACAGAAGTGAAAATGACGAGGAGGATGCGGAAAGAACTTGAGATGATGACACGTGACAGGAGGAGACTTGGCATGTTTTTGTTGAAGCCCTATGCTCCTTAGGGAGCTAAACAGTATTCATTCATGTCCACTTTCGGGTCCTGTTTATAATCGCCATATTTTGAGACGACACTGGTTCATCGCATGGAATTACTTTTACATCATGTCATTCTATTTATTCATTTTATATTCTTCTCTGTGTATTGTAGTTAGTTGTTTTGCGTAAATTTTTTTTTCTTTCTGGTTTTTTAATTTTTTAAAATAATTTGTTAGTTAAATATTTATTTTGTCCACGTGACTGTGTGTCCACTGTTATCTTCTGATCGCCTTTCTATATTTAGCATCATTGTTTATATATCTGTGAACCGGACTACAATGTCTTTTATATTTGAACATGAGCCCTAATATAACAGACTAACTAGCCGGAATAGTAGAAGTTACCAATGAAATAAGCCGTCTCAACAGAAACACCAACATAAAGAAAACAACAAAACACGTAATAATAAACGACAGCACAAACTGACACATTCTTAACCATCAGACATCTCCAGAATGATTGACACCATAAAACAAAAATTTCCCAACACATCCACATATATTTCGTCAATAATTCCACCCAGCTACGGTAAAGCATACCAAACTGGATATCAACAACAAGGTGCTTTACACTTTCTGTACAAAACATAACACGTCTTTCATAAACAACACACCCTTTTTCACATCTAAGTCAGGTGCGCCAAAAAATTGCTATACAGAGATCAAGTGCACACTTCTAAACTAGGGACCAGCTACCTAGCCAAACATTTAAAGTTTCCTCAGGGGACACACCATAAACTCACACATTCATCCACCAGGGACACAAATTACACACTTAACTCAGTAAAACCAGACACAGCCGCTCATAACCATCAATCACCATCCTCAGCTGATATTCATGTATCTAGAAAGCGACACTTAAGCCCATCTCCCACGCTAATCTTTATGACCAAATGTATCCCCCACTACGAACACGACAGACACAAGCCACTAACTGCACAAAAGACACCACTGGACAGATGGAAAGACTGGACTACAAGTAACACCCATTCCTCCCATAAATCACTTAATCGCAACGCAGGAACTACAGCAAGAAAATGGGAGTTTCTTCACCCTGTCTCCCCCCGCTCAGAACGGAATTCTCACAGTTCATTACGGCAACTTACTCAATATAATCCAGAAATATTAATGCAGGCACTTCAGATGTCTATATACGGCTCTACGGAACAAGATTAAACACATAAACACCAAGCAATGCCTAATCTACTAACTCAAAACTGTTTTTAAAACAAGTTTGCAGTTTAACATTCGACCTGACGCTTTCTCTTCGCAAGCACTTTAGTGTTCTTTGTCCTGTGATAAAAGACAATCTCACATAGCTGAGTATCAACGTGGAACTTTAACTGTCACGTTTAGATGTCAATTTTTTTTTACATTGTCTGTGTTTAAAATACAAACATTTCTTTCTGTTCGAAACAGATTGTGCTTAAAGAAAGTAAACTGATTTTGTGTGTGTGCAAGAATCAAGAACCAGTGAAATGCTCTGGAGTCTTTTAGAGTAGTGTGTATCTAAATTTGTTTCCAATTTTGTAATAACTCTATCGTATTAACACTATTGTTTTCTTCTTATTATCTATGTGCTTATTCCTCTCATTCCTACGCTCACCATTCTCTCTTACATCTTTCGTATAACTTCAATTTGTTTTGTTGAGCAGTAGTGGTGTGATAAGTTGTATGCCTGATTGTTTTGTGACAATTTTTATATAGGTACTGCAGACAATTCACGTAGTTGAAATTGTATTAGTTTTAGTTGAATCAATTTTTTATTTATTTAAATATTGTATTTCCTGCAATTTTTCCTCCTTAATTTCACTTTCTTGGTGAAGTACAATTAGTTTAAATTCTTTGCGATTATTTTTTGTGTATAACTGCATTTTTTAACTTGTTTTTTTTTAATTACAAAAATGGCTGATAATAATATACATTGTCTTCATAAGGACTACGACATGGCCATCTGCATATCTACCATCTTCTAGGTAAACTACCCGAACTTACATACATTCTAAATAAGAATTTTCACGTTTTTGGACTTTCAGAAAGTCGTCTTAATGACAAAATAACAGACGATGACATTGCATTAAATGGTTTTAAAACTTTTCGGCGAGACTCAAACCAAAAACTAGACAGGTATAGCAGTTTATATTTCCAATTCCCTTAACTTTCGCCGCAGAAACGATTTAGAGACAGCAGAGATAGAATGCGTATGGTTGGAAATAAAGCTATTTTTTAAATGACTTGGTAACTGCACCTCTCGCCAGCGTTTACCAACTTCCTGATCCGGACGACGCTATTGCATACTGGACGGAGATTTTGTATAGTGTGTTTGACAAGCACGGACCAGCTAAGAAAATTTGCGACAAACGACAAATAAAATCTCCATGGATCACGCAAGAAGTGCTGGAAACTATGATGCAGAGAGATCAAGCGCACAAAAATAAGAACCTCAGCACATACAGGGTATTAAGGAACAAGGTTCAATATTTAATTCGCAAAGAAAAGAAATATCACTTTAGAAATCTGGCTGAGAACAAATCAAATTCTAAGGAGATATGGAAGGTAATCATCACTTTAGCGAAAAAACGTAATGCATCAGACTCATTAACTCCCAACACTTCATTTACTTACCCAGACTTCAGAAATCACTTTCAGGCCGAAATTGATAGTCTGAAATCCACAATACCGCCTTCCTCTAGTGATTTAAACAAACTTTCAGCCTTCTATGAGAACAAATGTGCAAACTCAGTTCCACCGACATTCCCTTGATGACAGTTAATGAAGTGTATAATTATCTTTTTAGATAATAGCTCATAGGGGCTTGATGGAATTAGTAATCGAATACTGTGTTATGCTCCACCAGCTATTAGTGAATCACTAATTTATGTACACAATCAATGTATGGCTAAGAGTTATTTTCCTTCGGCCTTTAAAATCGCCAAAGTATATCCCCTTTTCAAACCTGGTTCAGCAGATAATAGTAATCGCGGTAACTGTAGACCAATTTCTCTTTTATCATCGCTATCTAAACCACAACAAAAACACATACATAAAACAACACTACAGTACCTAGTTAGCAATGACTTGCTAATTGACAGTCAGTCAGGATTTAGACAAATGCATTCATACCACACAGCTTAAACTAAGATGATAGACAATTGGCACCTCAACATCAATAACGATAACATATGTGGTGCAATCTCTGTAGACTTTAGAAAAGCATTCGATGTGATAGATCACCTTATTTTAATACAAAGAAAAAAAATTAGAAACAATGAAAGTTAACTTTAAACTAGTGTCATTATTTAAATCATTACTGTCCAACAGACAGCAAGTATTGTGTTACAATAATTCCTTGTCAAGCCTAACCATGATCAATACTGGTGTTCCTCAGGGTTCAATTCTAGGTTTCTTTTTTTTTTCCGTACACATAAATGACCTGCCACTACACATCAAGCACTCATCCTGCGACCTATTTGCCAATGACTGTACCATTTACACAAGTGATAAAAGTTGCAACACACTAGAAGTATTTCAAACTGATAAAGACAATCTTATCAAACGGAACAACAAAAATGGTATGCAAATAAATATCATTAAAACAAAATGTATGATAATATCATTTTCATTCATTCATAACCCTCCACTCCCAAAGGAGCATAGGCCTTCAACAAACACATGCCAAGTCCTCCTGTCACGTGCCATCATCTCAAGTTCTTTCCATGTTCTCCTCATCATTTTCACCTCTGTTTCCAACTCTCTTCTCCATGTACTTCTTGGTCTTCCTCTGCCTCTCTTGCCCTGCGGGTTCCAGAACAAGGACTGCCTTGTAATGCTATCAACAGGTTTCCTCAGTGTGTGTCCTATCCATCGCCATCGTCTTCTTCTCATCTCTTGTTCCACTGGCACTTGTCTAGTTCTTGTCATCAGTTCTACGTTGGTAACCTTGTCATACCATTTTAATCCCTCTATTCTACGCAAGCACCCATTTATGAAAGTCTGTAGCTTTTTGGTTGTTGTCTTTGTTGTTCTCCATGTCTCAGAGCCATACAATAGGACTGACTTCACATTTGAGTTGAAGATTCTTATTTTCGTGTTGGATCCTATTTCTCTTGATCTCCATATATTTCCCAATGCAATGAAAGCTCCTCTTGCCTTTTGTATTCTTATTTTGATATCGCTGTCTGTCCCTCCAACTTTGTCTATATTACTGCCAAGATACGTATATGATTCTACATCTTGTATTGGTGTTTCTTCAAGTTCAACCCTATTATCATTACCTGCATTTATTCTCATTATTTTTGTCTTTTCCCTGTGTATTTTCAGACCCAATTGCTGTGACCTCTCATCGAGTGTTTTCAATTTGTCCTGCATCTGATTACGGTTATGGGACAGAAGAGCCAAGTCATCAGCAAAATCCAGATCATCCAACTGCTTAGTCAGAGTCCACTGGATTCCATTTCTGTTGTGTGTTGTCGATGATCTCATAACCCAATCTATTGCCAGCAAGAAAAGAAATGGAGACAAGAGGCATCCCTGTCGCACTCCTGTTCTTATCCCAAATGGTTCTGTAAGCTATCCTTCATGAAGAACTCTGCATGTCATGTCTTCATATGTTTTCTTTATTAAATTAATGATCTTCAGGGGAACTCCATAATGCCTCATCAATTTCCAAAGTGATTCTCTGTCTACACTGTCAAATGCCTTTTCATAGTCCACAAATCCGATGTATAGTGGTGAATTCCATTCCAGACTTTGTTCAACTATTATTCTCAAAGTGGCTATCTGGTCTGTACATGATCTGTTTTGTCGAAAACCTGCTTGTTCATCTCTCAATTTCTTGTCTATCGACTCTTTTAATCTCTCAAGGATAATCCTGTTTAATACTTTTCCTGGCACTGATAGTAACATTATTCCTCTATAATTTGTGCACTCTTGTAAATTTCCCTTCTTAGGCAACTTAACCAGATATCCTTCCTTCCATTCTGCTGGTATCTCTTCCTTTTCCCAGACTTTACCAAGTAATTTATATAACATCTCTGTAGCCGTGTCGATATCTGCTTTGATGGCCTCTGCTGGAATGCCATCAGGTCCAGACGCTTTTCCATCTCTTAGAAGCTTTATGGCTTTCTTTATTTCTTCCTTCGTTGGTCTTTCACCGTTAATTTGTAGCTCTTCTTCTGCTGGCTGGATGTCCAGCGGGTTTTGTGGAGCTGGTCTATTGAGAAGGTCCCCAAAATATTCTGTCCACCTCTTCATTTGCTCTTGTATATTGCTGAGCAGTTTCCCATTCTTGTATTTTATGAGACAACTTGTTTGCTTGTATTTCCCTGTTAACTTCTTTGTGCTGCTATACAGTTCTCTCATATTTCCTTTGGCTGCAGCATCTTCTGCCTCTCTTGCCAACTCCTCAATATACTTCCTCTTGTCTCTTTTGATACTTCTTTTTACTTCTTTGTTTGCTTCTGTGTACACTTCTTGAGCCTTGGCTTTGGAACTTCTGGTTTTGCTTGTGTTTAACTCTGCTTTCTTGTTTTTCCTGTCTTTTATCTTATTGATGGTTTCTGTTGTTATCCATGCTTTTTGTTGTCTTTCCCTTTTCCCCAGTATTTCTTCACATGTCTCCTTCCATACCGTTTTGACCTGCTGCCAATAGTCTTCTGTATTCTCTACATCTTCCAGCTGTTGTAGCACTTGGAATTTGTTGGATACTGTGACCGCAAATTATAATATCAACTAGTCAAAAATTACAAAACCCACAGAAAAGAACACTTGAGCTCTATATTGGCACCTCACTAATTGATAATGTAAATGCACACAAAACACTAGGACTCATAGTTGACCAACATTTAAGTTGGAATTCGCATGTACTAGCACTGACCAAACAAACGACACAGAAAGTATGCCTGTTAGCTAAAGTCAAACATTTTCTAGATGAGAAGACAAGAAAAATGTTCTATATATCCCAAATACAAACACGTCTAGACTATTGCTCCACAACCTGGGATGGCTGCTCCATGTCCAACACAAAGAGACTCCATTCATTACAAAAACGTGCAGTGCGCCTAGTTTCTGACAAACACCTAACACACTTGGTAGATCTATATTTACATCTTAACATATTACCTCTAAGAAAGCGCTTCCTCTTCAACAAAGCCAAATTCATTCACAAAATCCTATCAGAATGCTCCAACGTACATGTGGCCTATTTTCAAATACAACGGAAGACACAGCCAACGCTTAAACAAATTACACGTTAGCAAGCCAAGGATTGACTTTTTCAAGAAAAGTTTAGCATTTTCTGCTGCTCATCTGTGGAACAATCTTCCACACGACCTAAAAAGCATGCTTAGTCCATATTCACACAATCGCAGACTTTTCAAATTCATCATAAGTGCAGATTATATACCACCCTAATTTAGTTCTGTTCTCAAATCATTTTCTAATGTCATGTGTATTTTTTAAAGATTATTCTGCCTTGTTCATTATTGATTATGAAAAGGTCCTGTAAATGTGTGTAACTGTTATACTTTTACAATGTTGGGATTTTACTTGTTTTATGGCATTTTGTTTGTTTGTTTATTTTTATTTTTAAAAATAATATTGAAAATGATTGTGTAGGATAAATGAATTCAGTATGGAAGACGAGAGAAAGGATGGGCAGAATGTTAGACAGGCCTGCGTGCCAAATTCTAAACCCTTTGTAGATAAAGTTCGTACGTTCGTTCGTTCGTTCGATCTGATTCTGCTCTTGAGTTAGGGAGAGCAAAGAAAAACACGGAGTTCCTACTCACTCAATAGCAGACTGTTTAAATATTTCACTGTTTAAATATTTCAGGAGTTCTGATTCTATATTACCCTGATGTGATCATACTCGAATTTTTGTCTGATCTGTATAGATGTTTTGGATTTGTTTGTTTGTTTGTTTTTTCATTTGTTGTTTGTTTTCTTATTTTCATTACGTTCTTGTTTGGTTTAAAAAAAAAAACTTTATTTTGATTATGATTCGGTAATGTCATTGTATTCTGTTATATAACCTTTTATAATGTATGCATTTAATTTAATGCTTAAAGTAACATGTGGGAATGAAAGGGTATAGTATGCAAGATAAATGAGAGTGAAAGGGCAGAATGTTAGACGGGCCTGCGCGCCCAATTCTTAATCCTTTGAACATAAAGTTCGTTCGTCCGTTCTCTCTCTCTCTCTCTCTCTCTCTCTCTCTCTCTCTCTCTCTCTCTCTCTCTCTCTCTCTCTCTCTCTCTCTCTTGTAACGTCAGTTTAATGGCCATTTTGATTTGATTTCATTTCGTTCATGGAAATACAATCTCAAACATTCTAGTTAAATGTCATATTGCAATAATTGCTCATTCTTTTGACATTTGTTTCATGTATATCCAATGGATGAACGTTACGATATAAGCATTTAAAAATAGGAAGTCAATTTTCAGTCACCCTATACAATACATTTATAACTGCTGAATATCGTGACATTGTCATATTTTTTCTTGACCACGATATGGTAAAATTGATATCTCTTTTATCGTCTGCGGTTTTCTGTATGTGTAAGTTGTCACCGAATTAATCCCAACTTTATTTTTTAATTGAAAAAAATAAAAGAAAATGTTGCCTCGTTTTGGCGAGGCGCGTCCCGTTCAACCTAGTCGGTTATGTTAGGGCGCACGTCCAAATATAAAAAAAAATTCAGGTCTTGAAACAATATATAATTGATTTTTTTTTTTTTACGTTTGTTGTTGTTTTGAAGAGTTGATGGGTGGAGAGCGGGCACTTTAACAGCTGACCGTTATTGCCTCTTCTCGTTCCATCTTGGTCTACCCTGTTCAACCTGAAAGTTGGTTATAATTGGGGTATTTAGTGTCATTTTATTTACTAATTTTGTATTCAATTTAAATAATTATTGTCTTTTGCAGTTGCTGATTTCTATTTATATTAGTATTTGTCCATTTTATTTTCTCTTTTGTATTGTTTATAGATAACTATTGTCCTTTACACTTGGTTTTAATTTGTATTACTATTTGTTCTTTTTGAGTTGTTGCCCTTTTTTTTACCTCGTTGTCTTTCCTTGTCCTCTTAGTAGTTAGTCAGTTTTTTGTTAATGCTTTTTTAGTTCTTGCTGCTTAATTTCTATTTAGTTGGATGTTTTTTCTGAAGTACTAACCTTATATGTTTTCCTTTGTTTTATGTATATATCTTTTAAGTATTGATTGGGCATCTCTTGGGGCATCTATACTTAAAACCTTATCACCTGTCATGTCTATATTGTGATTTCTATAGTAAGTTTTTAATTCAAGCTTTTGTTGTTCGTACTTTTTACAGTGGATCAGGTAGTGGTCTATGTCATTCTTTTCCTGACATTATTGGCAGTGTGGTTCCTCTATCATAAAGTATGCTGCACCGAGACGGAGACGCCAGTTTTTTGATCGAAGGTATTTTTAGTTCTTCTCTGACCTGGCACGTCCTTGTTGGTTTTTTCAGCAGTGTGAACGCGTGTATGCCTTTTCTACTGTTCTTCCATGTTGTCTTCCATTCCTCGTTTATATTTATCTTCGCTTGGCTCATGATCTCCGACCTTCCCAGTCCTGCTCTTATATTGTTTTTACTTATTCTTCCATTTTTGGCGTTCTGGTCTGCCAACTCGTTACCAGATATACCTATGTGTGCTGGAACCCACACTAGCCTCACACTACATCCTCTGTTCCCTAGGGATGTATTAATTGCTAGAATTTCTTCCTTTATGTCTGGCCGGCTACATTTACCTGGGTGTTCTAGTGCTTGTATTGATGAT
The DNA here is from genome assembly GCA_024509875.1 of Oreohelix idahoensis. Classification (NCBI taxonomy): domain Eukaryota; kingdom Metazoa; phylum Mollusca; class Gastropoda; order Stylommatophora; family Oreohelicidae; genus Oreohelix; species Oreohelix idahoensis. The sequence continues at coordinate 74,239 of JAMPIV010017327.1, forward strand.
AGTGAGTCTGTAAATATCGTAACAGCTTCTGGTGGGTTATCTTCAATTATTTCTAAACTTTTTAAAATTGCTAAAATCTTTGCGGTAAAAATCGAAGCCCCTTCAGTTACACTGTAGCTCTTTTTAATTCCCCATTGCGGTATTACAACTCCTGCACCTAGTTGCCCACTATCACCCTTGGATCCATCAGTGTAGACGGCCAGACTTTGTTTAGTTAGTTGATCTATGAAATTTCTACTTATCATTTTGGCTTCCTTATCTTCTATGTTTTGTTTGATCTTTTCAGTAAGTGAGTAGTCTATGATTGGTGTTTTTAGTTCCCAGGGTGGTATTTTGCTTCTATATTTATTACTATTGTTAATTGTTTTTGATAGTTCTTTGAACTGCGTTAGATCTTCTATAGTTCTCCACCCTGTTGGATATCTATCTTTATTTAAGGGGACGTCCCATACACTTGGTTGGTTTTTGACAAATGCTTTATGTGCTGGGTGGGTCACTTCTTGTGCTACTTTACTCCAATAATTTAATCTTAGTTCTTTCCGTCTTAGACCAAGGGGTGGTATGCCAAGAGCTACTTCTAGCGCTTCTACTGGTGTTGATATAAATGCACCTGTAATGGTTCTCATGGCTGCATTTTGAATCATGTCTAGTTTTGCTTTGTTAGAAGCTGCAGCTGAGTCATAGACTATGCTGGCATAATCCAGTTTCCCCCTGATGAAAGACTTGTAGAACATAAGCATTATTTTATTGCTGGCCCCCCATCCATTACCTTTTACTATCTTTAGTATATTTAGGGGTCCCCTACAGTTATCTACTAAATTGTCTATATGTTTATTCCAATTTAGTTGTTTATCTAAAGTTATGCCCAGACATCTTGTTGTTGAGGAGGTACATATTTTCTGTCCTTTAATGGTTATATTGATTTTGTTATTTTTTTTTTAAATTTCCTTTGCTGAATATCATACCTACTGTTTTGTTTACATTAATTTGGAAGCCCCAACTTTTCATCCACTCTGAAACTTTGTCTATTTGTTTTTGAAGTTTTTGGTAAACATGGTCCAAGTTTTTTCCAGATCGCCAAATGGCACAGTCATCTGCAAATTGTGATACTGCATTCTTCATGTCATTAAATTCATCTGCTAAATCATTTACAGCTATAGTGAAAATTGAAGGAGAAATCACTGATCCCTGAGGAATCTCATTCTGTTGTTCATATATTTCTGACCTATCAATATTCACGTGTACAGCAAAATACCTGTCCTGTAAAAAGTTTTCTAGATACCTATAGGTTTTACCAGTAATGCCAATCTTTTTCATTTTGTAAAGAGCTCCATCTCTCCAGCATTCATCATATGCTCTGGCTACATCTAGAAAGACTGCCACTGTTTTCTCTTCCCTCTTGAACCCTAGCTTTACATCATGTTCTAATCTTACAAGCTGGTCTACTGTACTTCTGTCTGCTCTAAACCCTGACTGGTTTGGGCTATATAACTGATCTTTTTCTAGGTAGAATTTAACTCTTTTATTAACAAAAGTTTCCAGTATTTTACCTAGTTGTGATGTTAAGGAGATAGGCCTATATGAACTTACATCCTGGACTTCCTTATTGGGTTTTAGGATGGGTACTATCATAGCTACTTTCCATGCTTTTGGTATCTTTCCTAAGCTCCAGATTTTGTTATAGAGGGAAGTTATTTTGTTTATAGTTTTTTGGGTACTTTCTTAAGGATTTCATAACTAAATATATCTTGCCCTGAGGCCGTATTAGATTTATCTTTTATTGCATTAGTTACTTCTTCCTCTGTTATATCAGCATCTAAATAGTTTGTTTCGTCTATCTGGTCTGGTAGTTCTTTTGAAAACTGTATCCTAAGTCTTTCTCTTCTCTCATTTTCTTCCTGTCCAAGACTACTTTTTGCACTGACTTTATAGAAATACTCAGCCAGATCATTAGCTTTTTCTTTATCTGTTTCTGCTCTCTTTGGTAGTTTGATTGTTGGCATTATTGTTTTCTTATTGTTCCCTTTGATTGCCTTAAGCTTTTTCCATACTACTTTAATTTGAGTGCTAGCTTTAAGTGACTGACAAAACTCCTTCCAGTTAGTTTCTTTGGCTTTAAATATTATTCTGTTAGATTCATTCCTAATATGTTTATACTCATCATAGTTTTCTTCTGTACTGTTATTTCTATATTTTTGTAAGGCCCTTTTTCTTCTCTCATGAATTTCTGCACAGCCTTTATTCCACCAGGCAACTGGTTATTTATTCCACTGAGTTTTTCTTTTCTTATTAATGTTATTTATTGGTTTTAGGTGCTGTGGCATATCTTTATTTGGTATATATTTTATTGCTATTTTCAGAATTACTAACCCGCAGTATAGCTATATAACGTCAATACACGTCACCAGAAATGAGGCCTAAAAATGAAGAAAACAGAATTTAGGTGACATAAATATTATGACAATACAATAAGCAACAGTATGTGCAATAAGTCGAAAAATAATATGTTTATCTGCAATATCTCATTTCATAAGCAATAGATAAAGAAGAAACATTAGTGTAGTATGGAAAATGTGCATTTGTTTTTAAGGAATGTTTTGTTATTTCCCTTGTTTCATGATACAACATTTTTATTATTACGTCCCTTTGACTTTCCCTGTTTTAATAGGATATTTATAAATTCTTTCCTTATTCGCCGCACGGTTCCGGCCGCTGAACGGGCTGTATTATTCTCATTCATTTTTAATGTTTCTCACTCAGGTCTCGCTTTCTTTTCCTTTCTGTTTTTGTTTGTCAACGAAGGCCTTGCGACCGCAACGTAGAATCATTTACTTGACCTTTGTTATTTAAAACCTATTATTATTTTTTAAAACTCAACGTATACATAAGTGTACGGAACAGTGTTATCAAAATAGGAATTCATAAGTCAGGAGGAGCTTTAGTTGCACTGCAACGCTAAAATACGAATCTTCCACTAAATTGTCCTCCGAAACTTGAAGAACAACAAAAATAACAACCAAAATGCCAGTAACAACGTGTATAAATGCATGTCGCTGAAGAATGTAAGGATTGAAATGATACGACAAGATCAGTAATGTGGAACTGATGGAAAGAATAAGACAAATCCCAGCGGAACAAGAACTACTGTGTAGGAATCACACTGAGAATAACCTATTCATAGCATTACAAGGCAGACTTTTTTCTGGAATTCCCAGGATAAAAATAATAGAGGGAAACACCATAAAAAAATAAATAAATAAATAACACACACACACACTAACTGATAAGGGAACCAGCGAAAAGCAATAAGAAATATATGGAAGGACCTTGAACGGATGGCACGGTACAAAAAGGTTAGCGTGAATTTTGTAAAGCATTATGCTCAAATGGAAGAGTAGTGATATATATTAAGTATAGTGGTCTGGCCGCGGATCTGAGACACGATGGGTTCACTGCAAGGGTCATGGCTGTTGAGGTGGGTGCAAGAAGGCTCATGGCTGCGGCAGTGTATGATTTATTGAAACTGTTGGGGCTGAGGGGACAGTCGAGAATAAGGGCACTGAAGAGGCTTAGTGAAACTGCGGAAACAAGAGAGAGCTGGCTGTGAAACAAGAGAGAGTGAGAGAGAGAGAGAGAGAGAGTGAGAGAGAGAGAGAGAGAGAGAGAGAGAGAGAGAGAGAGAGAACGAACGAACTTTATGTTCAAAGGGTTAAGAATTGGGTGCGCAGGCCCGTCTAACATTCTGCCCTTCCACTCTCACTTATCTTGCATACTATACCCTTTCATTCCCACACGTTACTTTAAGCATTAAATTAAATGCATACTTTATAAAGGTTATATAACAGAATACAATGACATTACCCAATCATAATCAAAATAAAGTAATTTTTTTTACACCAAACAAGAATGTAATGAAAATAAGAAAACAAACAACAAATGAAAAAAAAAAAAAAACAAACAAACAAACAAATCAACAAATCCAAAACATCTATGTATTTCTGTTGTCTAGTGTCCTACTTCTTTATTTCTTACAAGTGCCTGAAAACATACCTTTATGTTTGTCTAATATTTGTATCCAAAATTATACTCATTAAATTAATCATGGGCTATGGAACTCGTTACAGTAAAATCTAGCCCCACCTGCTGTATAGGAAACACCCTGTCAAGTCCGCAATGCATCAAGTTTTTTCATTGTATTGGTGAAGGGACGGCGGCGTAACAAGAAACAGGCGGTGCATTATATGGGGCGAAGGTAGATTTCAGAGGCCGGCTCGCAAAGAATTCTTCTTCTTCTTCTTCCTCGTTCGCCCTGAAAAGGACGTTGGTTGCGTTGTGTCTGTTTACGCTGGAGCTGTGATATCTGCACCTTTCGGTCGACACATCCAACTTCAACACGGCATTTTTGGGGACCGGGTTTGCCTTCCCTCTGTTGACTGGACTGTGTTGTACAGCAAAGAATTCAAGTCTCGTTGGTGTCACGCAGGCGTGTCAGTGGTGTGCTGCGGAACGACCGCAATAATTTGTCTTCCATTTGTAACTTTCATAATTGCCTCTTGCTGGCGGAATTGTGGATTTTAAAGCTGCATCCAAGGTGGAATGGGTTCATTTTCTACACAACAGGAGGCTGAGACACTTGGGAGTCATGACCCAGGTGGGCCCGCCCCTCTTAGAGTGTAAATGAGAATAACGGGCCGAAACTCTTGTTCGACCGGGGGGGGGGGGGGGGGGGGGGGGGGGGGGGGGGGGGACTCCTTCCGATGACCAGATTGCCTCCTGTTGTATCGCTCTGTATAGAGTTTCCTATCATCTTATATATATATATATATTGTTCAAAAAAAAGAAACGCAACATTATTGCAGTGGTAATGGACACCAAATTTCAAACTTGTACCAAAGTTTTATTTTACGGAATTAATGTTTCAATCTTGGCATGAAGAAACTTTCAGACTTTAACAATAAAATGATGTTCATTAAATTTGGTTTGGACTTTTATTCTTTGCGACTGAGGCCTCCGTTTCAGTAAGGTGTATGGCCTCCTCTGGCCTCTATCAGAGAACGACATCTCCTTGACATGGGTCCGATTAGCCGTTGGATCTGTTGTTGTGGGATGGCTGCCCACTCTTCCCGCAGTGCAAGAGACAACTGTCGGAGATTGGCTGGAGCCACGTCTCGCTGGCGGAGTCGTCTGTCGAGTTCATCCCATAAGTGTTCTATGGGGTTCATGTCTGATGACATGGCTGGCCACGGAATGGTCTGGACGTTGTTGTCAGCGAGGAACTGAGTGGTGAGTTGTGCCACACGAGGTCGAGCGTTATCCTGCTGAAAAATCGACCCTCGTGCAGCCAGAAGTGGAAGGACGTGAGGACGAAGAATTTCAGCGATGTATCGTTGGGCATTCAGGCGTCCTTCAATTTGCACCAGGTCACTTCTTCCCATGAAGTTGATCGCCCCCCACATCAGTACACCTCCACCACCATGTGGAAGAGCCTCATCAACGCTGTTCTTGCGTAACGCTCATGGACTCTGCGGTAAACTCTTCTCCGTCTATCGTGTCGCTGAAGCACAAACATGATTCATCACTAAACCAAACCCGTCTCCAGTCATTCCCAACGGTCCATTGACGATGCTGGTTCGCCCACTGCAGTCGGTTCTGGCGATGCCGGTCCGTAAGAACAGGACCTCTGTAGGGTCTTCTAGCCCAAAGACCAGAGTCGTGCAGCCGGTTCCTGACCGTTTGATCTGAAATTCAACGAGCTGCTGACATTGACTGGACTGTGGAGGACGCAGATGCAAGTCGATTCCTGAGGTGACGCAGCCGTATGAAGCGGTCTTCGGCAGGAGTTGTGACTCTGGGTCTTCCAATGCGCGGCCGGTCTGCCACTGAGCCAGTTTCTTGAAAGCGCCCCCAAAGGCGACTAATGGTGCTTCTAACCACATTAAATTTTCTGGCCACTACACTTTGTGACTGCCCAGTCTGTAAACGTCCAATGATGATGAGTCGTTGTTCTGTAGTGAGATGAGCCATACTTGCGCATTGAATTTTCAACTGAATTTATTCGAGGAGCGTCAATCTTTTATAGGCATTCAATAATATGGTCAGAGAGTTTTGTGTTCAGTATGTTTCACGGGATTCTCATGAACCTGTCACAAGTTATTGTCAAAAATGTTGTTTTGACCTTGACCTCTTTCATGACCTCACGAATCATGAGGTGAGTACAATTCAGGTAACCACGAGAATAACCAGGTGGACACAGTCGATAGGTTGACTGATGTCCAATCAGCGAATATCTTTTATAAAAGTTGTAGCGAAAGGTTTTCCTAGTATGATAGTAGTGGTAGAGCAGAAGTAGAATCTCTCTCCAGAAAGTATGAAGTTCCAGTGCCCGAGAAGTACACTGGTATCACAAGTGAGTTACAGCTGTGAATACTCTGAGCTGGACAATAGATTTAGGCTTCAGAAGTATAAGATGCTACTTCGCTATCGTAACCCTATGTGATATTATAATTAAATTAGAAAAAGTAACTCAAAATTTAACAGTTAAAAATTTAACAAGTCAAATGAGTACAATTATCCACTTTATTATGTACATCTATATATTCTTGTAATGATAAATGGGTGTTGGAAGATGGTAAAATGTATGATTATTTACAGTTACAAATTAAAATAACTAATAGAAAAAGTCTTGGATTTATCTTCCACTGAATTTATAAAACAAGTTTGTCACATTATCTCTTGCCATCTAGTTTTCATCATTAGAAAGTCGTTTTAGAACTGCTCACAGGATTTGTTGGATGGAAATATATAAACTCAACTTTATCCACGTCTGCTCGAGGTTCCTCCGACACACTGGAGTACGGAAGACTTTCCTTCAGCCCGCCCTATAACTACGGGGGACTAAGGTTTTGAAGTTTGGTTGACCTCTAGGCTTCAGTGAGCTGGATCAACTTCTTCAAGTCTTTAGTTTCTCGATCAGGAATGATCATAAACATTGATCATAAAAACCTGGAACAAGAAGTAATAGGTGGCCATTGTTCTAACAATCTCACCACCCTCTGCTGTTCATGATGCGACCATGTCTTCAGTGTTTGTATGTAAATGAATGAATCATGGTAGTATATTACAGAGATAGCATGATAAGATAATGTATAAGGTGCAGAATTAACAATATACATGAATAAATCACATGTTATGATACATGGGTACGATATAACCTTTGCCTTCCACTTATGGATGTCAAGTCACTTATGTACTTGCTGGTATGTCGTAAGCTTCCAGGCAAGAATTAGCCATAATATATTTGGCTAACCAATTAATGGTTATGCTTCCTGACAATGCCGGTGAAGGTTATCTCTGGTTAGCGTCATTCCCTTTTTTATTATATCTGCTACAATCAATCAGAAATAAAATCTGAAATAAAATGATATTAGTAATACATATATTTTTAATAAACTTACATACCCTCTTAGGATTAATAAGCTCACGGTGAGACTGTATTGGCTTAACTTAATCTGCCCTGCATGCAGCGTGAAAATAGAACTTTTCTTGCAGAGGCTGTCCTCCAGTTTCTCACTCTGGCTTCTGGATTTGGTGTGTGATTTACAATGCGCCGCTCTGTCCTTATATTTCAGTCTCTCGCGCGTACGAGAAAGCAGCTCCCAAATTCCCCAAAAGATTTTAGTTTCATCTCCTGTTTTGAAGCTATTTGAAACAATCTGTGCTTTTCCTGTACTCGTTTTTCTCTTCTGTCACTCACACACTTATCTCCTTCCTTCCTTCCTATATATCATTTCCTTTTCCCCATATGGGGCTTTCATTACATATAAGTTTTATACAATTCCGTTGAGGCTTGTTAGTGTAATAAATTTTTTAAAGATTATTAGCTAACTTTTAGCCGATGTGATGAAGGTGAAAAATATTAATTATCTTTAAAACTATTTATATTTGAATAATATCCTTTTGGATATAATTCCTAGCCTATCTCCTTTGTTGAGTTATATTTATTTAATATTATTCCAACCATGCGTTCTCCTGTAGTGAATAATTTAATGTCCAGTAAATGCAAACTTTTAAAGTCGGCCATACATTCCTATATAGCTATTTCCTCATTCTTTAGTAATACTGTATGGCTTTTAACCGTAAGTCACATTTCCGCTGTCTACCAACTTCAAAGAAAGACCGCAGCGCTGACCTTGCGCTGGTGTGTGTGGGTGTCGCGTGGGCGTGTCGCGCTACAACCAAGCAAGTGTTTACCAAATCTCGCTACAGAGCCCTCTTCTTTAAAACAGTGCCTGCACGGTTAACTTTTTGGTAACACATGCTGCAGTTCCTCCTTAATTTTCTGTTTCTCTATATCTCCTTTGATAGGATGCCTACTTAAAAAATCGGGTCCAAGATTGTCCCGTCCTGGTATGTATCTCACATTGAACGAATATGGAGATAACAGTAAACTCCACCTTAAAAGTCGTGAATTTAATTTTTTAGACACTGCTAAAAACATCAAAGGCTGGTGATCACTTTCCACAATGAAGTGTTTCCCGTAAAGAAAAGGGGCGAATTTGTTGATCGACCAGACCAAAGCGAGGCATTCACGTTCAACGGTAGAATAATTTCTCTCAGCTGTATTTAACTTTCTACTGGCAAAAGCTACTGGTAATAGCATATGTGGCGGTGTGTCTGCCCGCTGTAGTAATGTTGCTCCGATGCCTACATTGCTAGCATCCGTTCTTAGTACGAATTCTTGTGTGAGATCGGGAAGGGCAAGGATAGGTTTATTTGTCAGCTTATTTTTCAACTCTGTATAAGCCTGTTCACACTCCACAGTCCATTGTATTTTATCCGGCTGACCTTTTTTGGTTAAGTCGGTTAATGGCGCGCACAATGAGTTAAAATGGGGTATATATTTCTGATAAAACCCGCACAGTGACACAAAGGATCTTACATCCTTCTTAGTTTGTGGTCTTGGTGCTTTTCTCATTTTCTCTACATTCTTTGGGTCCGGAGACATTTGCCCTGTAGAGATAGTGTGACCTAAAAATTCCAATGTCTCACATCCAATATGACACTTAGTTGGGCGTGCTGTCAATCCCGTTTCTCTTAATCTACCTAACAACATGGAGAGTGCTACTACGTGTTCCTCGAATGTAGTGGTAGCAATCAGAATATCATCCATGAAGTTGGTGATATGAGGATTTTGTAATGGTTCCAACAATTTCCTCATCATTCTGGTGAAGATACTTGGAGCATTCTTTAAACCAAATGGGAGTACATTGAACTCGTAATGTCCATCCGGTGTACTAAAGGCTAACAGTTTCCTAACTTCTGGTTTCACTGGTATTTGGTAGTATCCCTTGCTTAGATCTACTTTTGAAAAATACCGAGCCTTACTCAATGTAGCAAACAAATGATTGGTGTCAGGTAATGGGTCTACCTGAGATTCAGTGATAGCATTTAGTTTCCTATAATCAATGCATAACCTGTGTTCACCACTAGGCTTCCTTAATAGCACCACACTTGAGCTGTAGGGAGATTCAGACTTTGAAATAATTTTCTCTTTTAAGAGATAATCAATCTCATCCTTGAGTGCCTGTCCTTTAGCATAAGGTATAGGGTATGTCCGCATACAAACTGGTGTAGGGTCAGTAATCGTCATGTCATACTCTAACAGATTAGTACACCCCGGCTTATCTGTGAGTACATCAGCATGGATTTCTAACACCTCCTGAACCTTTTTCCTCTGCTCAAGAGTTTAAATGTTCACTCACATTAACCTGAGCATAGCTTTCCGTAGTTGATAGGGGGTATTCCATGGAGGAAATTGGTTCATCCTGCATTTCTGTTGCAATGGCCAGGGTCATGATATGGGCAACTTCTGATGCTTCCCTGTCATAATACTTTTTTAAGAAGGTTGACATGATACACCTTCTCCTTTCCTTTCTTGTCAATCTTATAGTTGGTCCGGGAAAGTTTTTCCAATATGACGTAGGGTCCCTGCCATCCAATTTGCAATTTATTATTGCTGCTGGGCAACAGTAACAGAACCTTTTCTCCCACCTCAAGTTCCCTATCTTTTGCTGTTTTATTGTAGTAAGCAGCCTGCTTCCTCCTGGCCTGTCTCAAGTTATCATTTGCCAGTTTCCAACTTGTTTTCAATCGAGATGTCAACTCGTTGACGTATTGGTATGAAGAAGTCACGGTTTCTTCTGCTTTTTCATCAGTCCATGTCCGCAACAATGCTTCCAGTGGACCTTTGATTGGTCGTCCAAACAACAATGTAGCTGGAGCCAATCCTGTGGAGTTATGTGGGACTTCCCTATAGGCAAATAGTGCTGAGGGTAAGTATGTGTCCCAAGTTTCAGGTTTCTCACTAGCCAACTTTCTAAGGATTGAAATGAGCGTGCCATTGAACCGCTCTACTTGACCATTCCCTTGGGCGTGGTACGGGCTACAGTGATAATGTCTAGCTTGAAATAACCTGAATACTTCTTGTGTTAGCTTTCCCCTAAACTGAGAACCATTGTCAGTCAATATTTGATGTGGGAAACCTAATCGGGTGAATATTGTTAACAGTGCCTCTGCCACATGTTTCGAATCTATCGATGACATTGCTACTGCCTCTCCCCACATAGAGCAAGTATCGACCAAGGTTAAGATATATGCATTTCTCTTCTTGGTCCTACTGAGGGGTCCAACAATATCCACGGCAACACGTTCGAAGGGCGTTCCCATGATGGGCATTTCTCCCAGTGTTGCTGGTGCAGTCCTATGTTTAGGAGCTACTCTTTGGCATTCTGGACAGGATCTCACATACCTCTTTATGTCCTCTGTGATCCCTGGCCAAAAGTAGTGACAGGCTATCCGTTGTCCAGTGGCCCCTATTCCCATATGTCCACTGAAGGGTATAGCATGTCCTAGCTTCATAACCTGCTCCCTGTATGATTTTGGCACTACAAGCTGTCCATGTCCTTTTGGTCCTGTTCCAGCTTTTCTATATAGTAGGCCTTTTTTCATATATAAGTCTCCTTTCTCTGGAGGGTTATGGCTTTTAGGTAATTTGCCAAAGCAAGGCTTCAATGTACTGTCAGCAGTTTGAGCCTTTCTCATCTCTTCTGGATGAGTATTGATGATAGTGTCCTCCTCTTTCTTAGAGCTTGCCCTGGTCTGGACTGTTGCCATCACTATGGGTCTTATAGGTTCTCCTAGAAAGACATATCTACATCCCAGTATTAATGGGTAGATAGGGTTGTCCATCACTGCTGCTTTGATCTCTCCTTCCACATAGCGAGATCTTATGTTGATTCGGGCTATGGGCAGTGTCATGGTTCCTGCTCCCTTGACTGGTCCTCTGATTTCCACTGTTTCTGTGGTTATCTGTTCCGGACTCACCAGAGAAGAGCACACTACTGAGTCAAAGTCCAAGCCTGTATCATATAAGCACAGTACTTGGGTGCCATTCAAGGTCACTTCCTCACAGACAGGGGGATGATGGAGGTCATTCTGACTATCTGCCAGGTCCTTCCTTCCCTTGTTCTCTGTTGTAAGGCATGCAGCGTGATGAGGAGGGTTTTTCCGTCTGCATTCCGCAGTATTGTGGTTACTCATTTGGCAAGATTTACACCACTTTCCTTCCTTTCTTGGAGGTTTCTTTTCTGATCCTAGAGGGTTTTTGTCTTTATAATCAGTTCTGTGTTTGTTCTTGTTGGAATTGTCCCTGTGTTCATAGTTGGTAAAGTTTTGTGAAGGTTTGAAGTTCTCACCCTGCTTCTTCTTATTTCCTGATACTTCTGACTGAGCTGCTTGATATCTTTCAGCCATGGTTAAAATATCTTCCAATCTCTCAGCTCCTTGTTCCATAAGAAATTTTCTCATTTCTTGAGGCATGGATTCTCTCAGTTGCTCCATCATGACCATTTCTTTTATATCTTGACACTTTCCTAAGCTAATCCATTTTGTCAGATAAGTTTCCAATCTGGCAGAAAACTGGTGATAGTTTTCTCCTGGAAGTAGCTTAGCAGTTCGGAATCTCTTTCTATAAGATTCAGAATTCTTTTCGTACCTGACCAGTAAAGCTTGTTTTAAGATTTCATAATCTTCCTGGTCTTCTTTTGAGAGTTTTAAATAAACATCGTATGAAACTCCCCTCAACCCCTGAGATAGCTTAAGGCTCCATTTTTCCTTTTCCAATCCATAGGTAGAGGCCAGTCTCTCATATCTATCCAGGTACGACTCAATGGCGTCCTCTTTTTCAATAAATGGATCCAGGTGGAAACTCATGGCTCCATTTGCCGCGCTATGGTTGGAGCTACTCTCAGAGTGAGGTGAGCTAGCACCATGATTGCTAGCTGCTCCCTGGAGTTCAAGTTCCTTTAAACTTAACTCATGCGCTCTTTGTAACCTTCTTTCTTCAGCTTCCAAAATTAGTCTCTTTTCTTCTCTTTCCAGTCTTTTGGCTTCTCTCTCTGCTTCTAATTTCTTAGCTTCAGTCTCAACTTCCATTCTTTTAGTCTCTCTTTCTGCCTCTAATTTCTTAGCTTCAGCCTCAACTTCCATTCTTTTGGTCTCTCTTTCTGCCTCTAATTTCTTAGCTTCAGCCTCAACTTCCATTCTTTTGGTCTCTCTATCTAAATATTTATCCACTTCAGTTGTGATATATCGAATTAGAGCATCTCCTGTCATACCCAAGTCTTTTCCTTCCTGCATAATCGCAGCTCTAAACTTCACCAATTCAGCCATGATGCTTACTTACCAGAGGGTATATAATTTTTATCTTCACTAACAAACTAACTTAATTAAAATCAATTAATTACTTTGAACAAGACAAATCCTTAAAACCTTGTGAGCGTTTCCTATTTACTTCGTACTCAATGGTACTACTATTACAAACAAATTTCTAAGTTTTTAGAACTTTTTCAAAAAAAAAAAAATTTATTTTTACAAACTATTTGTGGCTCAAGATAGAAGAATACATAGATAGTGGCCCAGGATACAAAATAATATCCCGCGAAAGAGCCCCCAATGTAGCGAAAGGTTTTCCTAGTATGATAGTAGTGGTAGAGCAGAAGTAGAATCTCTCTCCAGAAAGTATGAAGTTCCAGTGCCCGAGAAGTACACTGGTATCACAAGTGAGTTACAGCTGTGAATACTCTGAGCTGGACAATAGATTTAGGCTTCAGAAGTATAAGATGCTACTTCGCTATCGTAACCCTATGTGATATTATAATTAAATTAGAAAAAGTAACTCAAAATTTAACAGTTAAAAATTTAACAAGTCAAATGAGTACAATTATCCAATTTATTATGTACATCTATATATTCTTGTAATGATAAATGGGTGTTGGAAGATGGTAAAATGTATGATTATTTACAGTTACAAATTAAAAATAACTAATAGAAAAAGTCTTGGATTTATCTTCCACTGAATTTATAAAACAAGTTTGTCACATTATCTCTTGCCATCTAGTTTTCATCATTAGAAAGTCGTTTTAGAACTGCTCACAGGATTTGTTGGATGGAAATATATAAACTCAACTTTATCCACGTCTGCTCGAGGTTCCTCCGACACACTGGAGTACGGAAGACTTTCCTTCAGCCCGCCCTATAACTACGGGGGACTAAGGTGTTGAAGTTTGGTTGACCTCTAGGCTTCAGTGAGCTGGATCAACTTCTTCAAGTCTTTAGTTTCTCGATCAGGAATGATCATAAACATTGATCATAAAAACCTGGAACAAGAAGTAATAGGTGGCCATTGTTCTAACAATCTCACCACCCTCTGCTGTTCATGATGCGACCATGTCTTCAGTGTTTGTATGTAAATGAATGAATCATGGTAGTATATTACAGAGATAGCATGATAAGATAATGTATAAGGTGCAGAATTAACAATATACATGAATAAATCACATGTTATGATACATGGGTACGATATAACCTTTGCCTTCCACTTATGGATGTCAAGTCACTTATGTACTTGCTGGTATGTCGTAAGCTTCCAGGCAAGAATTAGCCATAATATATTTGGCTAACCAATTAATGGTTATGCTTCCTGACAATGCCGGTGAAGGTTATCTCTGGTTAGCGTCATTCCCTTTTTTTATTATATCTGCTACAATCAATCAGAAATAAAATCTGAAATAAAATGATATTAGTAATACATATATTTTTAATAAACTTACATACCCTCTTAGGATTAATAAGCTCACGGTGAGACTGTATTGGCTTAACTTAATCTGCCCTGCATGCAGCGTGAAAATAGAACTTTTCTTGCAGAGGCTGTCCTCCAGTTTCTCACTCTGGCTTCTGGATTTGGTGTGTGATTTACAATGCGCCGCTCTGTCCTTATATTTCAGTCTCTCGCGCGTACGAGAAAGCAGCTCCCAAATTCCCCAAAAGATTTTAGTTTCATCTCCTGTTTTGAAGCTATTTGAAACAATCTGTGCTTTTCCTGTACTCGTTTTTTCTCTTCTGTCACTCACACACTTATCTCCTTCCTTCCTTCCTATATATCATTTCCTTTTCCCCATATGGGGCTTTCATTACATATAAGTTTTATACAATTCCGTTGAGGCTTGTTAGTGTAATAAATTTTTAAAGATTATTAGCTAACTTTTAGCCGATGTGATGAAGGTGAAAAATATTAATTATCTTTAAAACTATTTATATTTGAATAATATCCTTTTGGATATAATTCCTAGCCTATCTCCTTTGTTGAGTTATATTTATTTAATATTATTCCAACCATGCGTTCTCCTGTAGTGAATAATTTAATGTCCAGTAAATGCAAACTTTTAAAGTCGGCCATACATTCCTATATAGCTATTTCCTCATTCTTCAGTAATACTGTATGGCTTTTAACCGTAAGTCACATTTCCGCTGTCTACCAACTTCAAAGAAAGACCGCAGCGCTGACCTTGCGCTGGTGTGTGTGGGTGTCGCGTGGGCGTGTCGCGCTACAACCAAGCAAGTGTTTACCAAATCTCGCTACAAAAGTAACACCAAAAACGTTGCGTTTCTTTTTTTGAACAGTATATATTTCTGAGGGCAGGAAAGTCAGCACACCCCAAACCGAGTAAACCAGGTAGCAGTTTACCATCTCTTCTTGACTGTGCAAACGACTGGGAGATGGCAGTAGACCTACCTGGACAAGGGGCATATCCAGAGAGTATCAGAAAATCGCGGAGACGGCCGGATTTAGTGCTTCATTCTTCAGCATCGCTTCAGGTTATACTGATTGAACTGACCGTGCCATTTGAATGCAGATTGGACGAGCAACATTCGTTCAACGCGGCCAAGGTATAATGATCTGGCCGCGGATCTGAGACACGATGAGTTCACTGCAAGGGTCATGGCTGTTGAGGTGGGCGCAAGAGGGCTCGTGGCTGCATCAGTGTATGATTTATTGAAACTATTGGGGCTGAGGGGACAGTCGAGAACAGGGGCACTAAAGAGGCTTAGTGAAACTGCCGAAAAGGCATCATGCTAGCTGTGGAACAACCGCAATGGGCTACGGAAATCGTGACAGTAAACTCTGCGGTACAGAAAACACCAGGAATTTTTATAAGTCCACAATACGTTGAGTTTTTCTGTGTACTGGTGAAAGGGCTGTGACTGATGGACAACACGCGGTGAATATTATAACAGGTGTGGGGCACAGCATTTCAGTAACTAGCGCGCAGTGGCTAGCCTCGTCGGCTTCGCGCAGGTGTGTCAGTGTCTGTCCCTAGTCGTGGTGTGCCACGGAACGAACGGAAGAATTTGTCTTCTCTTTGTTACTTTCACAATTGCCTCCACGGCTGGCGAAGTTGTGGATTTTAAAGTTGCTACCAAAGTGAAATGGGTTCATTTTCGATACAAGACAACAGGAGGCTGAGACACTTAGGAGTCATGACCCAAGTGGGCCCGCCCGCCTTAGAGTGTATAGGAGTATACATAAATTTAAGCAGTGTAAACACAACAAATGTACAGAACAAACAGCAAAAACACTAACAAACACCAACATTAGGAACGCACTTGATCGCACAAACCTTGATTATTAAGAAACAAAAATCAACTTTGGCTTTCATAAGACATGTCTTTTACTTTCCTGTATCAACGTTGTGACGCTGAACCGAAAAAAATCATTTGTTAAGTTCACAGAAATATAATTGATTTGTTCACAGTGATAAGAGGATGATCAAAAGAAATAGTAATAATAAATACAAGAAATTATACAAGCGTTTTTTATATCACGTTCTTTACATTGTACATAAAAGAAAAGACAATGAAACTGATTTATTAGTCACAAGAACAACACAAGAACGTGTCGAAAGAACACTCTTCCTCAGTGCAAAATAACACAAAAAAGGACAGAAGTAAATAATACAAAAATATAAAAGAAATGCATGTCGCAGTTACGCCTGTAGTGTACAACACAAGCATTAGACATACAGTACTTTGCAAAAAAAATGGCAGTCATATTGCTCAGCTAAATATGCTGAAATCTAATTAAATATGCATGTTCTGCCCCAAATTTGCACTCCACTTGAGTGAGCAAACACTACCAAAAGTTAAAAAAAAAATTAGCGTAGAGTACAGTCCCTTTATAATAGAGCAGACGACAATTTCTAATGTTAGTGGCAGAAAATTTATACAAAGACAAAGTGTATGTTAATTTCACAGCTTCGGAATGAAGGAAATCAAACATGTTCCAACATTTCTAAAACCTTGAACATTCCTGAGCGGACTGTCTACAGAGTTGTGAGTAAATTAAAAGCAGGTAATGGAATCGAGCGAAAAGAAGGTAGTGGGAGGCCAAGAATTTTGAACACAAAGGACCATCGGCGTCTCGCCCAAATCGTTCGGGCTGGGCGAATGAAGAGTGTAGAAAACATACGGCAGCGCATGATCGAGTTGGGAAGCCCAGGGGTATCTAATGCTACTGTCAACCGGGAGCTACACAGGATGAATTACACAAAAAAGCTGGTAATTTCGTCACCATTGCTCACAGAGACTCACAAACAGATGCGCTTGAACTGGTGCATGAAAACAAAAATTTGTCATGGGACAATGTGATTTTTTTCAGATGAATGTTCTTTTTGGTCTTGTCCTGCTCAAATAAATATTTGGACGAAAGACTCTGTAATGCCTGTGTACCAGCGACCGAAACATACCCATAAATTCCATCTTTGGGGAGGGGTGTCAGCAAGAGGTGCCACCCCACTGTGTGTTTTCACAGGAATTCTCACGAAAGAAAGGTACATCGACATACTAGAGGGACACCTTCTGCCATTTATACAGGTCATGTACCCCAATGGGTGCACATTTCAACATGACAATGACCCAAAGCATACAGCTCATACCACCAAAGCATGGCTGCAAGAGAAGAATGTGATAGTGCTGTAGGGGCCCAGCAACAGTCCCGACCTAAACCCAATTGAAAACGTTTGGGCACTACTCAAGAATCATTTAAAAAAGAGTGTACTCAGAGACGTTGAACAATTGAAGAAGATAGCTGAAAAATACTGGGACAGTCTGACTCACAATTACCTACAAACATTTGTGGGAAGTATGCCTGGCCGCATCCAGGCTTGCCTTGCTGAAGAAGGCAACATTATATTGTACTGAAACCACTGTTAATAGATAGGGGAGATATCAATCTTCCTCTGGACATACAGTTTTTATTATTATTTGCTTTTATGAGTGTGCTGCGTTGCGAAAATATGACTGCCATTTTTTTTGCAAAGTACTGTAGATAACACTGTAGTACTTCTTTGACATGATTAATTTAATTAGTATAATTTTGGCTGAATTTAACTACAACATTTAAACCAACAATTTGCTGTCAATATCAGACCTGGACAATCTTTTCATTTCCTCCTGACCTCTTTTGAAGCATAAGGCACTTACACATTTCTCCGCGTGTACTGTAAGGTCCAGGTCTAGCCTTTGCAATCCAGGCTTTTCTCATAATTCTTCTGTTCTCAACGGTTTTCTGTCATATTTCCATGAATAATAATTACATTATGCAGGGTGAGCCATTCGTCCCTGACATTTTTTACTTAGCTTTAATATGAAATGAAATACACCATAACAATGAAAGAATACTAAAATTATTTTCTGATAATTGTAAAGTCATTTATCACTCAAAATGGTAGTTACGAGCGTTCATTCACAACGTCAGCATTGTCCGAAAATGCCCCCAAAACTCTTTGGCATAAATCTTGGTTAATTCTTTGAAGCTCATTTGTTACTGCTGTTTTGAGATCCTCTAAAATTTAGGGTTTGGTTATCCAACAATATAATGTGTCCTTTAAATATGCCTATTTTAAAAATAAAAAAAATTTACCAGGAGTAAAATCAGATCTGTCAGGTCATTCGACGGTGCCTGTCTAAAAAATCTACCTGTTTGGGAGTTTTTGGTCAAGAAACTTTATGATAATAAATTGCCTGCAATAAAGCTTGAGAAACAATGGTTTAGGGAAATATGGTGTACTTGAAACGTAACGGTATCTTGCAATAAATATAGAATTAGGATAATGTATGAGGCATTTCTTCATACATACTGTTTTGAGAAGGTAAGTGACTTATGGTTAACCCTGATACAGCGGCGAGAAAAATGTAAGAAAACATGAATGAAGATGGTGACTGACCATTGCTAACAGGAGGGTGGAAAACTACTCAGATCGATATAAGTTTAGCAGATGAAGAGACCATGAGACTTATCAATATCAGATGTAGGGGGCACCGAAATCTGAAAACAAAAAGTGCAGTAATTATAGAGTGATCCGACTATGTGAGTGATCCGACTATGTGAGTGATCCGACTATGTAATTGATCCTCATAAAATAGCAGTACATGCTAGCCCGTAAGAAGGGGGGGGGGGGGGGGGAGAGAAATGCGATAGATCTCGTACCATCTTGAAAAATTCCATAAAACCGGCTCTGGTCAACAGTACCAGTTCAGTACATAATTTCTAAGGTGTTACCTGAGGACTGATCGCTGCTTTCTTTAAGCATACAGTGCTCAAGCTAACATGTTGACAACTGGCCACTGCAGATTACTATGCTTCCTTTACCGTTCCTGGGTATCCCATGCTAATGAATGTCCTTCTGGGCCGTCCCTGGGTATCCCATGCTAATGAATGTCCTTCTTGGCCGTCCCTGGGTATCCCATGCTAATGCTGGGCCTGGAAGTCAGACTTCTTGGCGAATTATTCACAATGACCTATGATGTATGACCTGGCTAGAGGGTGCAGGCTGAGGCAGAACATGTGGGATCGTCGCCTGGACCTGGAGAACAATATGGACGTCGTCCTGGTGACAGGCTTGCAGAGTTAGCATAACTAACTACAGAACTCAGAAGAAGAAAATATTGACACCTGGGGATGTTGGAAAAAGAAGAAGCACCGTTGTATTTACTGCGAGCTTTTGAAGCTTAATTGAAAGTGCAAGTTTATCGCACCGTAAAAACAAAACACCCGAGCATACAACTGCGGATGCACAAATTGTTAGATGAGGCCATAACACTATGTCCGCTGAGGTATCCCAGACAGCGCCAAAACTGGATTTTCAGATAGGAAATTAATACGCCAGGCGACGTTGTCTTTGAAGGTAAAAGCATGGAATTATGGTTGTTGCAATCAACATATCGCCAAGATATAATGAAGCAGCTCACAGTGTGATGACGTATTGTGAAGACATACAATACTAATTGTTGACGGTTTGACCGCATGAGTGAGTATCAGGATACAGGATGAAAGACACGGGTAGGATGTCAGACGGGCCGGGCCTGCTTGTCAAGTTCCCAACCCTTTTTAAAAGAACGTTCGTTCGTTCGTTCTTACTCTGGTTTTCTCGTTAAATATTCGCTGGTTTTCCAAGCACAGGAATCGCTTGCCAGTTACGCTAGTTAACTTCCCAATACTGTTATGCGAAAATAGCTGTAAGGAGGACAACGGGAATTTGGGGGAATAAGAATGGTAGGTTCTGCGGTCATGGATTGCTTTCATATTTGAGGCTAACTGCAGGTCTAATACATTCAGTGCAAATGATATGCTTGTAATATAAATTAATAGCAAACAAATTCAATGTACGTTTATTTAGACAGTATGGTAACAATGGTCATACTAATGGACATACTAATGGACATATAACCCAGTGATGGTCCCGGGGGTCTCTGGTGAGGTCAAGAAAGAATGGCTTTACTACTCCCTCAGGCATGTCTTACAAGTCAACTAATATGAGGCTGTACATGAGACAGGCAACCTCATCACGTAAAAAGCGCTACAGAAACCACAGCTGTAAAAGCATGCGAATGTTTGGTGAAGGCTTGCTGCAAGGGGACGAGCTGTAGTGGCGGCTCTATGGTTCATAAAGAGCAAAGAGTAAAATGATGATGATAATGAAGATGATAAGGATGATGATAATGGAGATGTGGAGGAGGAAGAGGGGAGATGTTTGGTGATTTAGTAAAGCCCCCCACCCCATTTTCAATCTTGTGGGTGATATGGCACGGCGGGGCTATGGCACAGCTGGTTCCTGGCTGAGGTTGTTAATGGGGATGTTGTGTGCAGCAGTGGTTGAGATGGTTGGTTTTATGCCGCTCAGTACTGTTTATCTTTTGGAAGCTTTTATGAGTTATTTGTACAGCACTTTGAAACAGTCTTCTACGGACAACTGGTGGATGGCAAAGGAACAGTTAGACGACCGCAGCTGAGGTTCAAAGAGGTGTGCAAGAGAGACATGAGGAAACTGGACATAAATCCAGCAACCTGGGAGAATGAAGCTGCCAATCGCACCAAGTGGCGATGCTCCTTATGGCACCACTTCAGATTGGGCGAAAAGAAGCTCTCACAACGAGCAAAGGAGAAAAGAACACGTCGAAAGGAACACCAGGTAACTAAGCAGCTGAGGGCTGTCACCTCAGGGGCGCATTCCCATAGTCAGTTATGACTGGAGGACTGTCACCTCAGGGGCGCATTCCCATAGTCAGTTATGACTGGAGTGCTGTCACCTCAGGGGCGTATTCCCATAGTCAGTTATGAATGGAGGGCTGTCACCTCGGGGGCGTATTCCCATAGTCAGTTATGACGGGAGGGCTGTCACCTTAGGGGCGTATTCCCATAGTCAGTTATGACTGGAGGGCTGTCACCTCAGGGGCGTATTCCCAGAGTCAGTTATGACTGAAAGGGGCTTTTATTATTATTATTATTTTTATTATTACTTGAAAACAGTGATCGTATGAGAAATAACCTATGGTAGTCAAAAAGTAATACACAATATTTTGCTTGGGTACTCGAAACCATGGTTTGAGAATCCATGGTTAGCAAGGAATGATACGTCACATTCACAGAATTACTGCATTCCATGATCCACATTTTAAAAATAATTTAGTTTTCTCTAACTCTAAATCATTTCTAGCATTTGTTTACCAATGAAGGACCGCTAGAAGGGTATCCTCAGGCGATAAAGAGAATATTATGCACAATCAAAACGAAAACAATCACATAACCATGTTAAGAACATTCAGCAATTGATGGAACCAACAAATATATATATATATATATATATATATTTGTTGGTTCCATCAATTGCTGAATGTTGTTAACATGGTTATGTGATTGTTTTCGTTTTGATTGTGCATAATATTCTCTTTATCGCCTGAGGATACCCTTCTAGCGGTCCTTCATTGGTAAACAAATGCTAGAAATGATTTAGAGTTAGAGAAAACTAAATTATTTTTAAAATGTGGATCATGGAATGCAGTAATTCTGTGAATGTGACGTATCATTCCTTGCTAACCATGGATTCTCAAACCATGGTTTCGAGTACCCAAGCAAAATATTGTGTATTACTTTTTGACTACCATAGGTTATTTCTCATACGATCACTGTTTTCAAGTAATAATAAAAATAATAATAATAATAAAAGCCCCTTTCAGTCATAACTGACTCTGGGAATACGCCCCTGAGGTGACAGCCCTCCAGTCATAACTGACTATGGGAATACGCCCCTAAGGTGACAGCCCTCCCGTCATAACTGACTATGGGAATACGCCCCCGAGGTGACAGCCCTCCATTCATAACTGACTATGGGAATACGCCCCTGAGGTGACAGCACTCCAGTCATAACTGACTATGGGAATGCGCCCCTGAGGTGACAGTCCTCCAGTCATAACTGACTATGGGAATGCGCCCCTGAGGTGACAGCCCTCAGCTGCTTAGTTACCTGGTGTTCCTTTCGACGTGTTCTTTTCTCCTTTGCTCGTTGTGAGAGCTTCTTTTCGCCCAATCTGAAGTGGTGCCATAATCCACATTTTAAAAATAATTTAGTTTTCTCTAACTCTAAATCATTTCTAGCATTTGTTTACCAATGAAGGACCGCTAGAAGGGTATCCTCAGGCGATAAAGAGAATATTATGCACAATCAAAACGAAAACAATCACATAACCATGTTAAGAACATTCAGCAATTGATGGAACCAACAAATATATATATATATATATATATATATATATATATATATATATATATATATATATATATATATATATATATATATATATATATATATATATATATATATATATATATATATATATATATATATATATATATATATATATATATATATATATATATATATATATATATATATATATATATATATATATATAAGACCAAATTATTACCAACATTCAGCAATAGATGAATTAAACAAAAATCGACAATTTTAAATATGATATTACATTACATCAACATTTTCATTACGTCAACAATCATTGTTACATTGTTATACAAAAATTACATTCAGTATTGTGACAGTTTTACACCCAGTGTTGAGAACTGTATTACATTCATAGTATAGCCCTACACGTGTGATGATATATTCTCTTGTGATAAGTAAATATTCTTTTGAGTGACTAATATTACATTCACATTAATCGTCGACATTCATTCATAACCCTCCACTCCCAAAGGAGCATAGGCCTTCAACAAACACATGCCAAGTCCTCCTGTCACGTGCCATCATCTCAAGTTCTTTCCATGTTCTCCTTATCATTTTCACCTGTGTTTCCAGCTCTCTTCTCCATGTGCTTCTTGGTTTACCTCTGCCTCTCTTGCCCTGGGGGTTCCAGAACAAGGACTGCCTTGTAATGCTATCAACAGGTTTCCTCAGTGTGTGTCCTATCCATCGCCATCGTCTTCTTCTCATCTCTTGTTCCACTGGCACTTGTCTAGTTCTTGTCATCAGTTCCACGTTGGTAACCTTGTCATACCATTTTAATCCCTCTATTCTACGCGAGAATCTACTAATCGTCGACATAGTACTGCCTTATTCTATCTCCATTTCAGCTTGTTTTTAGAAAAAAGAGCTTAATGTTTTTTGGGTTATTAGTTGAAAATGAAATAGGTATCACATTTAAGTGAAATTTTACATGATGATCTAACCTGATAACTGTAAGATATTGTGTAGGCTGATAGATTAAAGTATATGATGTCGATTTATGAACTCAGGTTAATCTTGGACAAAATGGAGATGGAATGAAGCAGAACTAAGGCGACGTAGTGTGAAGACTGTTATATTCTCACTGCAGGGACCAGTATTATTTTCACTAGTATGACAAATTATGTTCTCTATTGGTTAGTATACTCTCAGTGGAGTTACTGGCATTACATTCACTAGCGTGAAGACTGTTATATTCTCTAGTGATTAGTATACTCTCATTGGAGGGACCAGTATTATATTCACTAGTGTGACAAATTATGTTCTCTAGTGGTTAGTATCTACTTCGATTACGGAAACAACAGCAAATGGATTGATTTGCCGTTGCCCTAAAGACGCCAATAGGCGTGATGGGAAACAATGGCAAAGAAAACCTATCTGCTGTTGCCCTAAGACGCCACTAGGCGTAATGGCCACTGACTGCTTTGACGGTCGGTGGCTAAGGACGGAAGAAGAAGAAGAAGAGAAGTGGTTAGTATAGTCTCAGTGGAGTTACTGGCATTACATTCACTAGTGTGAAGACTGTTATATTCTCTAGTGATTAGTATACTCTCACTGGAGGGACCAGTATTATATTCACTAGTGTGACAAATTATGTTCTCTAGTGGTTAGTATAGTCTCAGTGGAGTTACTGGCATTACATTCACTAGTGTGAAGATTGTTATATTCTCTAGTGATTAGTATACTCTCACTGGAGGGACCAGTATTATATTCACTAGTGTGACGAAGTATGTTCTCTAGTGGTTAGCAGACACTCCCTAAGTGACTAGCATTATATTCACTAGTGTGACGTATATATTATATTGATTAGTATACTCTCACTCTTGTGACTAGTAATTATATTCACTAGGGCGATGGCTGTTCTATTGTCTAGTGATTAACACACACAATCTTGGTGTCGTAACATTACATTCACTAGTGTGACAACTGTTGTATTATTTAGTGATTAGTATACTGTCACTTGAGTGACTCACATTATATTCATTATGGTGACGACAGTTATAGTCTTTGGTTATTAGTATACCAACACTCACGTGACTAGCACCACACTCTCTCTGGTTACTAGCAATACAATAACTAATGTGACTATTGGTATATTCGTTAGTGATTAATATACATTCACTCGAGTGACTAGTAAACCATTCAACAGTGTGAATATTTTTGCGTTAACCATTTATATTCACTAAACTAACGTATATTAACACAGGTAGACTTAACGTGAATGGCAGCCTAAGCGAGATCACTGTCCAATATATGACAAACCCACCCCCTGGAAATTGCCGGGGGTATCTGAAGAGACAAAAAGAGGTTGTATGACCGCTGCACCCTCAGGAATTTCGCACAAAGCGACTAATATGAGGTTCTGTATGGAGATGGCAACCTCATCATGTAAAACCTATTGCTACAGAAATGTTTGATGAAGTACATGTGAATGCTTGATGAAGTACATGTGAATGCTTGATGAAGTACATGTGAATGCTTGATGAAGTACATGTGAATGCTTGATGAAGTACATGTGAATGCTTGATGAAGTACACGTGAATGCTTGATGAAGTACATGTGAATGCTTGATGAAATACATGTGAATGTTTGATGAAGTACATGTCAATGCTTGATGAAGTACATGTGAATGCTTGATGAAGTACATGTGAATGCTTGATGAAGTACATGTGAATGCTTGATGAAGTACATGTGAATGCTTGATGAAGTACATGTGAATGCTTGATGAAGTACATGTGAATGTTTGATGAAGTACATGTGAATGCTTGATGAAGTACATGTGAATGCTTGATGAAGTACATGTGAATGCTTGATGAAGTACATGTGAATGCTTGATGAAGTACATGTGAATGCTTGATGAAGATTTCAGCAGGAAGACCAGCTGTATTGGTGGCTGGATGCTTGATAAGGAGCAAGAAGGAATATGATGAATTTAGCGAGAAATTTATTTTCATTAGAATAACTTATATAACGTTTACTAACGTGACTTATATAACGTTTACTAACGTGACTTATATAACGTTTACTAACGTGACTTATATAACGTTTACTAACGTGACTTAGATAACGTTTACTAACGTGACTTATATAACGTTTATTAACGTGACTTATATAACGTTTACTAACGTGACTTATATAAAGTTTACTAACGTGACTTATATAACGTTTACTAACGTGACTTATATAACGTTTACTAACGTGACTTATATAACGTTTATTAACGTGACTTGTATTATATTTACTACAATAATTGTGTCATTTACCATTGTGATTAATAATAAATTCGCTAGTTTAACTAATATTACTGTCATTATAGTGCATTCTATCACATTCACTAATGTAACCTGTATTATGTTTACTACAGTGATAACGTTTAATTAACCAGAGTGACTAGTACTTATCATCATGTGACGTATTCTCTCTCCCCAGAACGTTGTCTCCATTACAGCTGCTCTGAATGCATCACGATTCTGGGCAAGTCGATCTGCATCAACCAAAGACAAGTTCAGACTCTCTGTGATGTCCTGGATCCACCGTCGTCTAGGTCGACTCCTTCCCCTTTTTCCAGGGACCATGCCTTCCATTACTAATTTTTCCAGACTATTATGTCTTTTTATATGACCGAAAACTTTCAGCTTCCTTATTGCGATGCTATTTAGGAGCCAATTTTCCTTTACGTTTAGTGAGTGCAGTAATTCTCTGTTGGTCTTTTTTTTTGTCCAGGGTATTCTCGACATCCTTCTGTAGCATTTCATTTCGAATGATGTAATCTTGTTTGCAACTGTTTTATTGAGTGTCCATGTCTCGCCGTATGTTGCTACTGGGAATATACATGCTCTGATCAGTTGTAACTTTGTTTCTTTGCTTGTGCCTTGCCATTGGTGTTTCATCTGCATTAATTTATGTGAGGCAATTGCAAGTCTTCTTTTAATTTCTACTGCACAGTCGCCAGAGCTGTTGATGATTGATCCTAAGTATTCGAATTCATTAACACCTTCCAGTTATTCGTTATCAATTTCAATTTCTGGTTTAATCTTTACTTTGTCTGTTGTCAATACTTTGGTTTTCTTGGTGTTAAAGTATAGATTCTGGGCCTCGCTGTGTTGTTTGGTGGACAGAATTAATTGTTCAAGTCCTTCTGGGTTGGTCGATAGGAGTTATGTGTCGTCAGCACATCTGATTTCCGGGATCTGGTACACGCCGATGTTAAATGGGTCAAACTCTGTGTGTTCTTCGTCATCTCTTACGTTTCTCATGATATTCTCGGCATAAATGTTAAACAGGTAAGGGGAAAGGGTACAGCCTTGTCTTACTCCTTTCTGCACTTCCAACCATTCTGATGTTTCCCCCTCTATTCTTACGGCTGCCTGTTGTTCTTGGTACAGCAGTGCGATGAGTTGTATAAGGTGGTTAGGAAATCCCATATTTTCCATAATAGTCCATAACTGCTGATGTTGAACACAGTCGAAAGCTTTGGTGTAATCAGCTACACTTGTCTATGATGATCCTCATATTGAATATATGGTCTCTGGTGCCTCTGTACTTCGTTAATTTCTGTTTCTAGCTTTTGTTGCATTCTTTTCATTATGATATGTAATATTATTATGCTGGCATGGCTTATCAGAGCTATAGTTCTGTAGTTTTTTTCGCAGTTTCCCAAAGGTTGCCCTTTTTTGGCAAGGTTATGTACATTGATCTTTTCAATTCCTTGGGCCAAATTGCACTTTGCCAGATCTTACAGCATAATGCATGGTATATGCGAGCGCTGCCTTCTCCTGCCTGTATCATTTCAGCTGTTATTTCATCACAACCAGGAGATTTTCCACTTTTCAAGTGTTTGATTGCGTTCCGGACTTCCCCTATGGTAGGTTCTGGTTCCCGTTCCGCTACAATCATGTTGTTGTTATCTGCCGCTTTGTTTATTTCCGTGTACATTTCTTGACAGTACTCCTTCCATCTGTTCAGAATATCTTTACGTTCTGTTTGTTAGTGTGTCGCCCATCTTGTCGTTTATTGCTCGAAATGATGGTTTAAAGTTGCTGTTCTTCAATATCCTTACTTCGGAAAACATATTCCTACTCAATCCCTGTTCGCGCATTTCCTCTTCTTTCCTGCAGGTGTCGTTTATATATTGTTGTTTGTCTTGTCTGACTCGTTTTTTAATCTGCTTTGTGTATTCCTTGTCTAATTCATGATTTTCTGTGTCTTCTTTGGACTTCATTTTTCTTCTTTCTACCACCAACTTCAGTGTTTCGTCTGAGATGTATTCTCGTCTCTTTATACTTCTTTTAGAAATTAACCTGTGTGCATTTGTAATGTAAACTTCTCTGATGTTATTGGCAAGTTCATCTGGTGTCATGTCCTCCTGTACTGCCACAAGAACGTCAAATTTGATCTGAATTTCGACACTGTACTCTTCTGGTATGTCGCTTGTGTCATATCGTATTACTTTGTCGCTTGTAATGACTTTTTTCAGTTTGATCTTGAAGTTTGCGGCAAGAAGTTCATCGTCGGAGTCACAGTCTGCTCCTGGGAGCGTCTTGATGGATGAGATACATGATGAGATACACCTCTGTTGTATTAAGATGTAATCTATTTGGTTCTTGCTTTTTCCGTCCGGTGACGTCCATGTATATAGTCTTCTAGGGTGTTGCATAAAAAGAGTATTTGTGATGACTAGGTTGTTTTCTAGGCAGAATGTTGTCAAGCGTTCTCCTCTCTCATTTCTCTGACCCAATCCATAACTTCCTTTCACTCTTTTTTCATGTTCTAATCTTTCGTTTCCAACTTTGGCATTAAAATCTCCCATTATTATCAAAATATCTTGCTTATTTGCTTCCTCTAATGCGTGTTGCAGTTCGTTATAAAACTCTTCAATTTCATGTTCTTCAGGAGCTGCTATTGGCGCATTAGTTTGTATAATTGTGATGTTCTTTCCATTTCCTCTCAGTCTGATTGTGACAATGCGATCATTTATGGGATTATATCCTAATAGGGAGGCAGCTGTCCTTTTAGACAGGCAGAAGCCGACGCCACTCTGACCTCCTTTCTCTTTGCCTGAGTATATGAAAGGTCTTCCTGATGGAATCGAAAAGTGTCTCTGGCCCGACTAGTACTACATTCACTAATTTAGCTAGTATTACTTTCAGTAGAATACATTTTATTACACTCACTAATGTGACTTGTATTAACTTCATCAGTGAGGTCGGAGTGGCTAAGTGGTATGGCGTCCGCCTCGAGCTCTAGAAGTACCTGGTTTGATTCCCAGTTGAGGGAATATAATTATTGAATTTTTTTTCAGAACCAGTGGCCCTAATGATATCATTAGGTCTCTTAGGTAGAAGAGGTTCCGATTATGAGATGAGATGAGGTAGTGAGATCGGATGCCTAGCCTTTTCGGATAAGGGCGAAAAAAAAACTAGGAGATCCCGTGTGCAAGTTGCGCACGTTAAAAATCCCACGGCAGTTGGAAATCGTAATGAGTTGACCTATCAGGCCGCTGCCCTGGCAAAATTTAAAAAAATTAGAAACCTACCTACCACAAAAATATTATAGAATGTGTGATTTCTATATATACACATTGGGATTCTCGCCGGTGCTACGGAGTTCGTGCACTGTGCTGAGATCCTCCTTGTGTGATCTAAGGGAGGAGATCGGCGCACCGATGGAGTAGTCCTTGTGCAATGAAGATAGTCCTTAAAACCAAACCAAACCAACTTTATCAGAATAACTAGGGTACACCCAACATTCTTTTGTCTGTGGTGACCTTTTCCGCTCTATTTCCTTTGTCTATCGAAGTATACATATATGTTTTTAATAAATTTATTTTCTTTATTTTTACTGTTAAAAATTTTTTGTCCCTTCCTCCATTCACACATTTTTTCTTCTTCTACGTTATCTCTAACTTGTTATTATTATTATGATTATATTTGGATTGTTTCTCGTTCCATTTTTCTACTTAGTATTTACCGTTTACTCCCGGGAATCGGCAGCCATTTTATGTACATGGCGCGAACTCTGGTCGACCTAATAGGTTACGCTAGGCCTTAACAGATCGTACGGGTAGTACCAACTTTTATTTATTTTTTCTCGTTTCCTACTTAGTTCTTGCTTTCTTTCCTTTCCCCGATGAAGTCCTTCTGACTACAACGTTGGCTTTTTCTATCTTTTATACTAGTAAGATTTATCACTTATTTTCAAATTTTTTTCCCATATCCATCCATCCCATTCAAATGTTCAGCTAGTATTACAATCACTAGTAAAACATTCATTTGAATGATTAACGCTACGTTCAGTGTGATCTAGAACAGTGGTATTCAAACTTATTTGTTCGCGTACCCTCAGATATAATTTATCTTCACTATGTACCTCCAAGGGTATTGGTGCATAATTCCAAGTATTCAATTTACCTATACATTGCATTGGTAGACTTTTTATTCACGTACCCCCTTAGATGTCTTCTCGTACCTCTAGGGGTAAGTGTAACCCAGGTTGAATACCACTATCTAGAACACCAAATAAAATAATCTTTTCAAATGAAGGTTTCAAGGCTTGATTAAACGAGATCCGGCTAAATTATGTTCATTTTCTGGAAGGATGGTTGGCTGCGAAAGGTCTCCAACATTTTCTGTCTTTGGTTTGGAGATACACATTATCATTGTATGCTTCACCGCCTTCTTGGTACTTATTTCCAACTCACATCGCTATTGTACTCTGACTTGTTTGAATTCGGATACATACCTTTATTAAGGCTGTTATTAAAGTTGATCACTGCTATATGAACGTTACTAATGGTTACTATTTTCTTACAATGATTTTTGCATTGTCTATGTTTCTCATCAGTGTTATAATGAACACTGTATACAGCACTTGATGACTTACGAGTATTATTTACGTACACGTTAAAAATATATCTATCCAACATAACCGTGAACATAAGGTCAAGGTAGCCCCCATAGCAGATATTGCCGTAGAGGAATGAAGTGTTAGAGACTTCACTATACCAGGTCCAGCATCAATAGGTGGGGTGACCAGTTCCTTTCCTCGCTGCCTTTTCCTTCCCTAACTCAAAAGCAAAGTCAGATCTTGAACATCCTCTTTGGTATTATAAAGTTTACAATTATAGTACACAACATTTCTCACTGGCTGGACAAAAGTGAACCATACAATTCTTGTTGAAAGCCGCAGAAACATAAATATGAATTATCCAAACACACAACGTCTCAACACATACAATCAATAATTGACGAACGTTCCTAAAGACTAAGAGTTCACTCTTAGACGACATTCCTTAGCTTTTTTTAAAGAAACCAATAACCTCTGCAACATCACAGCGATTAAGCTGGTCTGCATCTTCACCCTATTCTTGAATGAGATCACCCATATTGTCTCGCGTAAAGCTAAAATACCTTCTTATAACATCATACATTAACACATACTAAGTGTATAATTTAATAACATAATTTTAATCTCGTTTGGTTTGTAATGACGTACTTCTTGCTATATGGTCAAGGAAGTACATCTACGCTCGACTGTATTAGAATGAAATATTTCTTTTAAAAATTAATATTATATTCAATCAATCACTCAATATCCTTTTGCTCCCCGAGGAACATAGGCCTTCAACAAACACATGCCAAGTCTTCCTGTCCTGTGCCATCCGCTCAAGTTCTTTCCATGTTTTCCTTATCATTTTCACCTCTTTATCCAGTTCTCTTCTCCATGTGTTTTTTGGTCTACCTCTGCCTCTCTTTCCCTGTGGATTCCAGAACAAGGACTGCCTTGTAATGCTATCAACAGGTTTCCTCAATGTGTGTCCTATCCATCGCCAGCGTTTTCTTCTCAACTCTTGTTCCACTGGCACTTGTCTGGTTCTTGTCATCAATTCCACATTTGTGACTTTGTCATACCATTTCAGTCCTTCTATTCTACGCAAGCACCCGTTTATAAAAGTGTGTAGATTTTGGTTGTTGTTTTTGTTGTTCTCCATGTCTCAGAGCCATACAATAGTACTGACTTGACATTTGAGTTGAAGATTCTTATTTTCGTGTTGGACTTGATTTCTCTTGTTCTCCATGTTTCCCAATGCAATGAAAGCTCCTCTTGCTTTTTGTATTCTTATTTTGATATCATTGTCTATCTACATTACTGTCAAGATATGTGTACGATTCTACATCCTTTTGTGGTGTTTCTTCATGTTCAACCTTGTTATAATTTCTTGCATTTATTCTCACAATCTTTGTCTTTTCCCTGTGTATTTTCAGGCCCACTTGTTGTGACCTCTCATCGAAAATTTTCATTTTCCCTTGCATCTGATTATGGTTATGGGACAGAAGAGCAAAGTCATCTGCAAAATCCAGATCATCAATCTGTTTAGTCAGATTCCACTGGATTCTATTTCTGTTGTGTGATGTCGATGTTTTCATAACCCAATCAATTGCTAGTAAGAAAAGAAATGGAGACAAGAGGCATCGCTGTCGCACTCCCGTTCTTATCCCGAACGGTTCTGTAAGCTATCCTTCATGAAGAACTCTGCATGTCATGTCTTCATATGTTTTCTTTATTAAATTAATGATCTTCAGGGGAACTCCATTATGCGTCATTAATTTCCAAAGTGATTCTCTGTCTACACTGCCAAATGCCTTTTCATAGTCCACGAATCCGATGTATAGTGGTGAATTCCATTCCAGACTTTGTTCAACTATTATTCTCAAAGTGGCTATCTGGTCTGTACAGGATCTGTTTTGTCGAAAACCTGCTTGTTCATCTCTCAGTTTCTTGTCTATGGACTCTTTTAATCTCTCAAGGATAATCCTATTTAATACTTTTCCTGGCACTGATAGTAACATTATTCCTCTATAATTTGTGCACTCTTGTAAATTTCCCTTCTTAGGCAACTTGACCAGATAACCTTCCTTCCATTCTGCTGGTAATATTATAATGTAACAATATTACTTAAGAACTTACTTTTAAACACGTTAGAATTGTGATGAGTTACCATTTGCTTTACACGTCAAGGACGTCCAATTAGCTTTATACGTCAATATTGTAGAGACGTCTTCTTAGCTTTATACGTCTATAATGTAATGACGCCCTTTTAGCTTTACACGTCAGTGTTACACCTCTTTTTGCACACCACAAAGCGTCCATTATCTTGAAACTTTGTGGTGCTCAAAAGGACGTTGCTTAGCGCGTCGTAACGCGTAAGAGTTATGACTTGAGTGCTCGTGCACGACAACAGAGACCGTTTTGTGTAGCCGGCCGAGATGGCTGTGTTTTGAGATCCTTGTGGTGTAGCCGACCGAGACAGATGTGTTTTGAGACTGCGTCGCTAACGTCCTCTTATATTTCCATATGCAATAGTCGTGGATGTGTTAATAGTGTCGTTATCTGAGTGGATCCCATGGACAATATTATTTGGATAACAAGGATTATAAATCAATGTAAGGACTGCGACGGACTTACACAGAAATGTTTTCAGTACCTAGTGTAAAGGTTAAAATGAGTGTTGGCCCATTGCTGTTGGCCTGTGGATTGTTTATGATAATTCAATTGTGGATCGTAATAAATGTGTACCTGTACCTTGTATATGCACATTTTGAGTTGAGGTACTTTCTTACAACCCCATTAATTGGCCATTTTTCGTGTTGAACATAGTTACTTCAGAACTAACATCTAGCAGAATGTGGCAGTTAATAACACGAAAATAAACGTCACAGTCAGTATTGTAAAGACATACTCATCTGTTTGCACGTCAATACTGTAATGACGTACTATAGTATCTGTACCTCAAACATGTATTAACTTACCATTAGTCTTACAGGTCATTATTGTAACGAGATACTTTTTGCTTCACAGGTCAGAAATCATAATGACGTTAATCAGTGCATCTTTACATGTTAATATTGTAATGAGATACTATTTGCTTCACACGCCAAACTCGTAATAACGCACTATTATCTTTAAACGGCAATATCGTAATGACGTCATACTTGCTTTACACGACAATAATGTAATGACGTACTATTATCTTTACACGTCAGTATTGTAATGACGTACTACTTGCTTTACACAACAATAATGTCATGACGTACTATTAGCTATACAAGTCAATATAGTAATGATGTACTATTATCATTATGCGTCAGTATTGTAATGACGTCCTCTTAGCTTTAAACATCAAACTTGAACTGACGCACTGTTAGCATTACAGTATTGTAATGATTTACTTCTAATAAGTTAATATTGTAGATACTTGGAGCACACATTAATACTGTATGGCGCACGTTTTTGTGACGTAGTTTTAGCTATACATCATCAACTCACTGATACTGACATCATCAACTCAGTGACATCATCAACTCCCAGATAGTGACATCATCAACTTCCTAAAGTAACCTGTATTTCTGCTATAATATGCTAGAAGTAGTCTTAATCCAGCCGAGCACAGCAAGACCTGGAACACAGACAGTCGCCGCTCTAAAGTATTTGGTTGGTCCAGTTCGTCAGGCGTATTCGCTGATGAATGTCTTGTTGTCGCCAGTACAGCTGTTGAAGGAGACGTTGTAACGGTTTCCTCGAGTGAACCTATGAATAGAGGTCACTGTAATATAATTATTTCATGGGTTAATGTTGTTAGTTATTGGGCATTGCAGTTTTATTATTATTATCATATTATCTGGTACAATCATTACGTCATTGTTCTCATAAGCAGGCCAGTAACTTCATCAATAATCTGTTAAAGACCTAAGATTCGTAGGTAACGAAAATGTAAATTACTGTATACTACTGCTACCAGCTTTTATTTTAGAAGACTAAAGTCTCTGAAGTTATATATTAATATATAAATTAAAAATGAAAATTGTATGGAATCAGCTTCAGGGTTCACCCTTCGTGAGCCACAGTTACAAATAGGCGACACAGACAAGACATATAGACAGGAAAACAAAATATTAAAGCGTTTTCTCCATTTGTCACCTCTTATGGAGCATATCACCATGACTACTGCAGTTAATCTTCTCAGCTGTCCCAAAGCACGTTATTTTTCCTGCAGAGGTGGACTATGCTGCAGCTTGTTTTATATAGTAGCATGCACACCATTCATTAATCGTCTTCCATTACACTCTTACTCCAATGATTCTCCTTGTGGTAAAAGATGATAAGAACCAAGATTGCACACTAAGCTTGGAGTAGTCACTTGAGTCCCAGGCGTAACTCTGGCTTTTACCTGGTTGGCTGCTGGCAGGAGGATCTCACTATGGACACACGATAGGTAGGGGGAGCTGAGAGGTGGCTCTGAGTAGAACGTGACAATTCCTTGGGAAAGCCCAGAATCAGAGCACAATATTTTAGCTCTGAATATTTGGAGAGCTCCCTTGGATGACGGGGATGGCACAGTATGCCACGCGCTTCTTCTTCCTAGCTTGGAACCAAATGTGAGGATCCTTTAAATGCAAGCCAAGCCAAGCTGGAGACATTGGAGCTCATGACTTCAACTCGGCATGTTTCGGAATGGCAGAATAGCCACCGGGAAAGCCTAGATCTACAGTGTAGATAATACTGAGGAGTCTTCAATGTGGTATTGGTTGCAAAAGAGCGAGAAGCTCAGAAGCCCTAGTTAAGCAGCAGCAACAACAACAACAACAACAACAGTTGATTGTGAGTGGAGTTTCATGCAATCCTACTTAGCGTAACTAGTGAAAATTAGATAATGTTTTGCACGGATATTGTATTTCTAAATTCTAATAAAGAATCTATGACATTTGAAAACTTTATGAAATCACCTTTTTGCTGATAACGGTTCCATTTCATCTGTGGAAATATAAAATAAGAACAGGTAAATACATTTACAGTTGCATGTGTATTTAATTTTCATTTGTCATGTTTTGTTATGAAACCTGATAGAGTCACGCTCCAGTATACCCAGCTGTAAATAGATACCTGATTGCGCTAGTTTGGGAAGGCAAAGGCTACAAGGAAGGGAACTGGTCACCCCAGCTCATAAACAAAAGTTGGACCTACTATAAAAAAAAGTCTCTAACACTTCACTCCGCTACGGCAATATCTACCATAGGACTACTTTTTGGTTTGTAAACACTTTAACTGAGCTGTTGACTGGTTTAACACGGACAAGTTTTGTCAGATTGTCAGCCCGACAAACAACCATTGAATGTCATAGCTGACAAACTGTATCAGTGTTCCAATATTTAATTTCTTGGTTATCATCAATACCCATTAGCTCACCAAGGAGCATAGGCGTCAACAAACACGTGCCAAGCCCGCCTGTCGTTGGCCGTCATCTCAAGGTCTGTCCATGTCTTCCTCACCATGTTCAACCATGTCTCCAGTTCTATTCTACGTGTGTGTGTGTAATATATTTCAGTCTATCTCCATCTCTCTTACCCCGGCGATTTCAGGTCAAGGACTGTTTAGCAATGCCATCAACAGGTTTAATTTGTTGGTTGTCGTTTAATTTTTCGTGGTATTCTTTTTTTTAATGTTATTATAATCTTGTAGTGTTATTTGATTTTATTACGCTTGTAGTTTTTGCGGATTTTAACATTCTGTCATGTAATGCAAGAGTCGCAAACTTCATAAACATGATTGGTAGGCGAATGATTGAAGATGGTGCACAAATGGCTCACGGTCCGGTGTGCAATGGCATATGAGTGATTGAAATTGATATATGAATGATTGATGCAGCTATATGAAAGACAGAAGGCGGTACATAATGCCTGAAATAGTGATAAGCTAATGACTTCTTTTCTTTTTCACCGTCGTTCGTTCTTGTAAAACGACAGCTATCTTTCTTGTAAAGTTGGCAGCATGTCTCAGGGTTCTGTTGTTCGACATACAGTTTCTCCCTAAAATAGTTGGTGAAGGTCATTCTGTCATTTCATGGAAAATACATTCTTCGAGGAGATGTTCTACTGTTTACCTTACCTTCCGCAACTAGACACATATCTGTTTGTCAGAATTTTAATTTGTTGAACAGATGGTATTTAAGTCTACCTCTTCTTCTTTGATCTATAGCCGCCAACTGTCAAAGCAGTCAGTGGTCATCACGCCTAGTGGCGTCTTGTAGGACAGCAACAAACTGCTTCCACTTTGTTCGGTCGGCGGCCATCCTTCGAACAGTGTCCCCGCTCTGGTTCATTCTTTGCATTTCGGCCTCCATAGTTCTCTGCCAAGTTGTTTTTGGTCGGCCTCTTTTTTCGCTTTCCTTCAGGGGTCCATAGTATTGCTGTTATGTCTACACTGGCCAGTTTTCATTTTGAAAAGTTCTCTCCTAGAACTCTTCATAGAAAGTAGTAATATATTTCCGTTATATCCGAACCCCGATGTTCTATATAACATTTATTGTTGTTTGAAGTTATTACTTGTTATTATTGCTTTTAGCTCTTTATATATTGTGTAGTCTTTATTTTGAATTTCACGTCCTCCTTTTTGGCACGTCTTTCTGTCTTTTCGTTTCAATAAATCTGGCAATAAGCAGGAAGTCGTTATACTTGCACTTGTAAATTAATCGTTGCAGGTTTTAATCAGTGCGTCGGGAGCCGTGTCTAATTCTTTATTTTAGGTTCTTTAGTCAGTTAAGACTTATAGTGAATCTCCGAGGAGTACTGTCTTGGTTTTAGCATGATCCTGTTTTTGAAAGAAAAACCTAAAAACGTCCAAAAAATAGTTACACAGCTTCTGCTGCTGAAGAGAATGCGGTACTTTGCAAGTACATATATACGTAAGGTTGCGCCTGGTTTTTTGAATCGTTTTTGTAAGGAAAACATTTCTCTTTCTTAAACAAAAATTAATTAATACAAGTAGTACATGCACTGCAGTGTAATAAAAGATTTTGTGATACAGTGATCTAATACATTGTGGTATTAATTTTTACAGTAGTAAATATTTTTTTATAGTGTTTTTCCTGTGATGGTGTAATTATTTTTAGAAAAAGTGTACAGTACTCGATACATTAAGTAATCAATTAACAGCTGATTATGAGAAGATGTTGAGAGAAAAAGAAAAGAAAACTGAAAAAGTTAATTCTTCTACTGGACAAGAGTGGCTGAGCTATCAAGTTGTTTGAACATTTTCCAGATGCTTCTGGCATATATATTTCCTGTTTATTTTTATGTTTCTTGTTCACTCCTACACCGTCATTGTTTGTAGCTCATGTTGCTTAACCATCTGCATATATATGTAGCTCAATTCTACAGTTGACTACATATTTGTAAATGTATTCGTCACGGATTGCCTCCCCTGCTTTGCAGTAGTGGTCCACCAGTGGCCAAAACGCAAGAGTATCTAAAATGGATCGTCAAAGGTGTCTACCTTCGCACAAGAATACTCTTGGCAGAGTTGTATATAGTAGGGTTATGACGGTTCTATCTCAAGGTAGATTTCACAAGATATTTTTAGAAGTCAAGAAGAATGTTGCATAGGGCAGAGCAATTGTTAACTTACATCTGATCCGTCGCCTTTTGTGAAGAATTAAGCAATGGCTTTAGCCCGTTCAAGCCCCCAGCTGGTGTAAATCCAGCGAAATTCTTTTCTAAGAAGTACCTCTAAATATGTAAATATATGTCTAGATGTATATTTATTAAAGAGTCTTGCTCATACGTTTGCTTTCATACTGATAATAACTGAATCAACTATGATTGTTATGTTTTAAAATAACATGTAACAAATTTAATAATCAATTAGTTTTATCAAGTTACAAAAGAGATGAAATGATGATGAATTTTAGATTTAATTCAACTTTTGTCTTCACTGAGACGTAGGTGAGGATTTTAAAGAAATAAATATTGTCCTTTTGTTGTTTCCTGGTAATCAGAACTTAACTGATCTAGGTGACTCCTGCAGCCGTGGTTTCGTCAGTTCTACTGTGATGATGACTCTTCACAGTCTGATGGCTTTGTTATTCGAACAGTCTGATAGCTTAGTTCCACGAACTTTCGACAAAATATAAAGAACAAATGCATTTACTAAGTACATTTGTGGGCTGCAAATTAACAGGTGCATTGTCTCGCTGTTCATCCACCAATGTTAGCCTCTCTGAATAATTAGTCTCCCTGAGTATTCACAGTATAACTCGGGGAATATGATTATAAATCACTGTTATTCTTCTGGGTATTAAAATGGGGAAATATGTGCTTTGACAGTGCGAGCAATGATTTGCCTGAATTACAATTACCAAGATATATATATATTACAAAATAATATTATATACTTTAGCCACAGGTGATGTGATCATCACGCATAACTGGGGAGTCTGGGGTTGTTGCTGCTTTCGTTTTTCTGAGCAAATTAGCATAAAACAAACGCCAGCGCTTGCTGCAGAGGTTTATGAACATACTTTTTTCATATGCTGAGGTACATTCACTCATAACCCTCCACTCCCAAAGGAGCATAGGCCTTCAACAAACACATGCCAAGTCCTCCTGTCACATGCCATCATCTCAAGTTCTTTCCACGTTGTTCTCATCATTTTCACATCTATTTCCAGCTCTCTTCTCCATGTGCTTCTTGGTCTACCTCTGCCTCTCATCCCCTGGGGGTTCCAGAACAAGGACTGCCTTGTAATGCTATCAACAGGTTTCCTCAGTGTGTGTCCATCGCCATCATCTTCTTCTCATCTCTTGTTCCACTGGCACTTGTCTGGTTCTTGTCATCAGTTCCACGTTGGTAACCTTGTCATACCATTTTAATCCTTCTATTCTTCGCAAACACCCATTTGTGAAAATCTGTAGCTTTTTGGTAGTTGTCTTTGTTGTTCTCCATGTCTCAGAGCCATATAATAGTACTGATTTCACATTTGAATTGAAGATTCTTATTTTTGTGTTGGATCCGATTTCTCTTGATCTCCATATATTTCCTAATGCAATGAAAGCTCCACTTGCTTGTTGTATTCTTATTTTGATATCACTGTCTGTCCCTCCATTTTTGTCTATATTGCTGCCAAGATATGTGTATGATTCTACATCTTGTATTGGTGCTTCTTCACGTTCAACCCTGTTATCATTTATTCTCATTATTTTTGTCTTTTCCCTGTGTATTTTCAGACCCAATTGCTGTGATCTCACATCGAGTATTTTCAATTTGTCCTGCATCTGATTACGGTTATGGGACAGAAGAGCCAAGTCATTTGCAAAATCCAGATCATCCAACTACTTATTCAGAGTCCATTGGATTCCATTTCTGCTGTGTGTTGTCGAAGATCTCATAACCCAGTCTATTGCTAGAAAGAAAAGAAATGGAGACAAGAGGCATCGCTGTCGCACTCCCGTTCTTATCCCAAACGGTTCTGTAAGTTGTCCTTCGTGAAGAACTCTGCATGTCATGTCTTCATATGTTTTCTTTATTAAATTAATGATCTTCAGGGGAACTCCATAATGCCTCATCAATTTCCAAAGTGATTCTTTGTCTACACTGTCAAATTCCCTTCCGTAGTCCACAAATCCAATGTATAGTGGTGAATTCCATTCCAGACGTTGTTCAACTACTATTCTCAAAGTGGCTATCTGGTCTGTACAGGATCTGTTTTGTCGAAAACCTGCTTTTTCATCTCTCCATTTCTCTAAGTTGAGGTTGCCAGCCTCATATATAACCACTTAGCAGAAAAACATGTCAAATTCACATTTGTAAAATAAATGTTTACACTTACCACAAAGTAACTTTTGGGAACACAATCTCAAGGCACAGTTTAGAAGACGTAGCACTTAGCATGCTTTCGAATCACTTGGTCTGGGAAAATTTTTTATTCCTCTTATGACCGGTGATCTGATTCCTTAGGTCTCCAGTCTTTGTATTTAAAAATGCGGGTTTACTTTTTAAGTGTTAAAGTGGCCCAAATACTTCGATCTTGGTCCTTTAAGTTTCCAGTCTTTGTATTTAAAAATGCGGGTTTACTTTTAAAAGATACTTCGTTTTAAATGCTTGCGATTGCCCATGCAAAACTCATACTTCGCACTCTGTCGTAATGCTTGCGATTGCATCTTAAATAATTACACAGGGATACTCATAAACACTATTATCATTATCACCTGTGTTTTCGTGCCTCTCCCAGACAGTCAGATACGGATCGCCGGCAGCTTAGACAAACAATATGGCTTTCCTTCCCATACCCTGCCGGCTCACCAATGTTGTCGAGACCATCTGGGAGATAACCCGAGTATCATCTTACGGTAATTCGTCTAACCTTGTCACTTTTTGTATTTTGCTGGTCAGCTTATGGAATCATGTTTCTGTCCTTGATAGGAATGTTCTGCTTGTTGTTGGCGGCTCTGGTTTTGTCTGTGTAAAGTCTGGTATAATACAGGCGAGTCTTTTTACTTTTTTTATGTGTGCAAAGCAACTTTTCTGGAATCTATCCCCGCCAATATAATTTCAGTCTTCTTTATGTCTTTCTCGTCTTGTATCTAATTCGCTGTTTGATATGATTTAGGTCTGTTGCTTTCATCAATATGTGGTCTCCAAAGTCAGCGTCCTCTTCTCACCTCATGTTCCACAGCTATTTGTCTTACTTTCAGTTCCACGTTGGTAATATTGTCATACTATTTCAATCCTTCTCTTTTGCGCAAACACTCATTAATGAAAGTCACTGGCAGTCCGTACAGATGCGGGATGATTGAAGATTGTAAAGCACGAACGTATCTTCGGTGTTGCTTACGTAATGAACATAATGTCGGTTTGACCAATCTCAATGAAACTCTAGCAGTGTCCATCAGTGAATAAGTCTGCAACTGCCCAAGTTGGCGATCAAGCGTAAGCTTCTAGCCAAAAATTGTGCTATTGTTGTTGAACAAGGCGGAGCTTTCATGACAACAACCTCTAGCATAAGAATGTGGAAAGAGTTACCTACTGCAGCCCTGAGATAGCTTTCTGAAACTACATTAACCGCGACAGATATTGTGTCAGACTGTCAGTCTGTCTCGTAAAATCAAATATGGATAGTTACGACTTGAATGGAGAACATTACACAGAAGCCCCGCCCCTTCAGAAAGTGGCGGGGATTTACTGCCCTTGTCATGCAGAAGTACGTTGTAACGAGAGAACTGACAAACTGATGATCAGACATTATCGTATACATCAGTTGCTAATATACAGGGTGTTCCACGAAAAAGCGGCCCCATTCACAAAGTGAAAGTAGCCAGTTTTCCTTTCTTAATAACGTACATTGCTGCCATAACCATGACGTCACGGGCCGCTTTTTCGTGGAACACCCTGTATAATATAAGGAGCATGAAACTATGCAGTTGCGGATTTAAACATGGGGAACATAGGCTTTTGAGTGGAGCCTCGCTCCTTTAAGGGCATCGCAGACAAAAATATTCTTGTAAATACAACAGACATTTATTTAAAAGGGTTCTCACAAGTTTACGTTTGGCTAGGACCTCAAGCAACATGAAACCTCCACTGAAACTATGTAATACATTATGCAAAGTCATACATCTAGATAGTAAATGAGCCGTTGCTATGAGAACACAGAGGGACATATAAACTTAATAACACGGGGCTAGAACTTACGGACTTGGCTCTGCAACGGCTTCTCCTGCTTACAGCAGCTTGAGCAGCACGCACAAGCTGACCTGAATTCCTTACGAAATTTTCCTGTTGTAAATTTTCAAAGAAGAGAAAAAAAAAAGAAACAAAATATATATATTATTAAATAAGAAACACAATGGATGGGTTGGAAAAAAAATCGAAAAAAGGTGATTCGTCTTACGAGGATAAAAGACAAAGAAAATGGTCTACGTTACGGCCACAAGGCCTTCGTCAGGAAAGGAAAGAAAGTGAAGGCTAGATAGGACACATAAAAACTAAATAAAATAAAAACTGGGTACTTCCCTGAAAGCAAGAACCGAAATTCTATCAAAATCGCTGTCTGTTGATGAGCGCGTCGCTGAACAGAAAGTGACTTCCGCCGCCGGATGTACACAATACATATATATGTATTGTGTACATCCGGCGGCGGAAGTCACTTTCTGTTCAGCCACGCGCTCATCAACAGACAGCGATTTTGATAGAATTTCGGTTCTTGCTTTCAGGGAAGTACCCAGTTTTTATTTTATTTAGTTTTTATGTGTCCTATCTAGCCTTCACTTTCTTTCCTTTCCTGACGAAG
The DNA here is from genome assembly GCA_024509875.1 of Oreohelix idahoensis. Taxonomy (NCBI): domain Eukaryota; kingdom Metazoa; phylum Mollusca; class Gastropoda; order Stylommatophora; family Oreohelicidae; genus Oreohelix; species Oreohelix idahoensis. Next base: position 116,833 of record JAMPIV010017327.1, read on the forward strand.
GCCTTGTGGCCGTAACGTACACTATTTTCTTTGTCTTTTGTCCTCGTAAGACGAATCACCTTTTTTCGATTTTTTTTCCAACCCATCCATTGTATTCCACGTCTTACCGTAGTTCCCCTCCACTTCCTCGATAAATAAGAAACATTATCTTCACTAAGGCAATAAAGTGTCACTCAGACGAGACAGATCAAAAGAAGATAAAATTACCAGATCAAAGTAAGGTAGAAAGCAGACAGAACGAAGCTAATAAATCTGAAAAAAAAAAATAAATGTAGCAAATTAAACATAATTATTGGCATTAAATTAAACACCGTAACATTTTATTAACTGGTTTATCCTTTCCAATCCACATTTATATTGCCAAGGGCTACGTTAAGATGATTATATATTCGTGCGAAATGGCATAGACTAATATTATGTTTTGATTTTTCCCCCTGCAGCTTACTTACTGACTGAACCTGAGGACAAATAACTTATGAGAATATACAAATAATGTTAGGTTAATTCATAAAGTCGTTCTTTCATATATCTTTGTTTGTTACTGTGTGTATGTATGTATATATATATATATATATATACATATATATAGATATATATATATATATATATATATATATATATATATATATATATATATATATATATATCGAGAGAGAGAGAGAGAGAGAACGAACGAACGAACGAACTTTATTTTCAAAGGGTTGAGAATTGGGCATGCAGGCCCGTCTGACATTCTGCCCTTCCTTTCTCTCACCTTTCATACTGAATTCATTTATTCCCATATGCATTTTACATATCAATGTCAAGGAATTCAACGTTGCAAAGTAAAATAAAATAGCACACTCATATTAACATTAACTACTTATAAACATGACATAAAATATGTAGAAAAGTACAAACATCGTCATTAGAACCTACAATTGATATTATAAGAAAAGATAATCTGATTAGGGGGGCATGTAATCAAAACTAATAAAGTATTCGAAAAGTCTACGATTGTATGAATAGGGACTGAAAGAGAGCGAACGAACTTTATTTTCAAAGTGTTGAGAGAAAGGAACTTAGGCCCGTCTAAGAGAGAGAGAGAAAGAGAGAGAGAAAGCGCGCGAGAGAGAGAGAGCCAGCGAGAGAGCGAACGAACTTTGTTTTCAAAGTGTTGAGAAATAGGAACATAGGTTTGTCTAAGAGAGAACGAACGAACGAACTTTATTTTCAAAGGGTTGAGAATTGGGCTCAAAGGCCCGTCTGACATTCTGCCCTTCCTTTCTCTTGTCTTTTATACTGATTTCATTTATTCTCACATATATTTTACTCATCAATTCAAGGAATTCAACGTTGTAAAGGTAAAATAATAGCATACTCACATTCACAGTATCTGATTATAAACATGAAATAGAATATGTTGAAAAGTACAAACTAAGTATTACCATGAAACAAAATATGTTGAAAAGCACTAACATCATCATTAAACCTACACTCGATATTATACCATTTGTTCGGAAAAATAATCACATTAGGGGGGCAGATAACACTGACAAACAACATTTTTCTTTCTTATATAAGAATAAGTGTTCTTAGGTCAGTTTCTTGCGCTGATTTCAAATCTGAAATCCGTTTATCTCTATCACGTCGGGTTCTTAAGATATTTGTGAATAAATATATTTTTGGGAAACCGTTATTTGCTCCGTTTCATTTTTACTATATAACTTATTAAAAATTAATAAAAAGCAACATAATTCTACTTTTTATACTGCTAAAAGATGCATGACATATGTTACGCGATTTTTCAAATAGTTACTGTATTTTAAAATAATTCTGAGCAAAATATGGCTTCTAGAAGTTGTAGAAATTCGGCTGATCTGTTCTGTTACGTGTGCGGATATTTTACCGATCTTGTTGACCAGAAAAACTTTACACCATTACTAAAGAAAACATATGAACTTTATTTCGATTCGAAAGTTGATGATGCAAATAAATCTTGGAAGCCAAATGCAGTTTGTTCGATACATTGGCAGGTTGGTTACGAAAATCGCCGAAGCATAAGTCGATGCCTTTTGGAGTGCCAGTAATATGGCATGAACATACAAATCACACTACTGATTGTTACTTCCGCTTGACAAATATCCATGGTTTCACTTTTAAAACTAGAAAGTCTGTGGTTTATCCAAATATTGAATCGGTTTCGAAACCAGTGCCTCATGATCCAATCACGATTCCGATCCAAGTACCACCAGAACAATATCCGTTGGACGTAAATGAACCATCAGAAAGTGATAGTTTACCTGCTTTAGAAACTAATTCTGACTCAGATTACATACCGGTGAATGATGGTGTTTACTTAATTAACCATTCAGAACTTTCAGATCTAATACGTGATCTCGCTCTTACCAAAGGACATCCGGAATTACTCGGTTCGCGACTCAAAGAATGGAATCTTTTAGCGCCCAATACTCCGATATCTAAATTTCGTCATAGACACAGAGAACTTGTTCAATACTTTGAGATGGATGATGACATTTGCTATTGCAAAGATGTAAACGGTCATGAGCGCATAGTCAACGAATGGCGATTTTTCATCGATTCTTCCAAGACTAGTCTAAAAGCCGTGTTATTGCATAACAGAAATTTTTTTTCATCAATTCCAGTCGCCTACTCTGTTCATATGAAAGAAACTTATGACAATATGGCTAAACGTTTGGAAAAAATAAAGTACAATGACTACCAATGGCGGATTTGTGGAGACCTAAAGGTCATTGCAATTCTCACGGGCATGCAGACTGGGTATACTAAATTTTGTTGCTTCCGATGTGAATGGGACAGCCGCAACAGACAGGAACATTATGCAAGAAAGGTGTGGCCTATCCGGGATCGTATGCAGCTCGGGCATAAAAATGTAATACGCGAGCCATTAGTTAACAAAGACACCTTCATTTTACCACTGTTACATATAAAGTTGGGGCTCATGAAGAATTTTGTAAAAGCGTTAGATAAACGAGCAAAGCTTTCACTTATCTTCGAGAAAAGTTTCCGCAAGTTAGCGATGCAAAGATAAAGGAAGGTATCTTTGTAGGACCTCAGATTAGGAAAGTTATTGCAGACAAACAATTCGAGAACTTGTTACATGGTAGTGAACTTCGCGCATGGATGGCATTCAAATCGATCGTCGATAACTTTCTGGAAAATCACAAATCTGTCGACTATGTTGCATATTGTTAAGCAGTGCATAGATGCATACATAATTATGGGCTGTAACATGTCCCTCAAAATCCATTTGCTCGATTCGCATCTTAACTTTTTCCCTGACAACCTTGGCGAAGTCAGCGATGAACATGGAGAATGATTCCATCAAGATATCGCCGTAATGGAGTCACGTTATCAAGGACGGTGGAGTGTGACCATGCTTGCCGATTATTGTTGGATGCTTCATCGCGATGTACCACATGCCATTCACCGACGAAAGTCGACTGCAAAGAAATTCAAGCCTACATAACTGTTATACTTCTTGTACGAATGATATTGTAATACTGTATGCGTTGTTAAAAAACTTCAATTGCGTATTTCTAGAGATCCCGACCTGATAGAGAAAAACGGTTTGCAGATTTAAAAAACAGCGCATTAAAATTGACCAGAAAAACATAGAAATGTTAGAGAAAGAAAAAAAAAAGTTTTTTTTTGTTAGTCAGTGTAATCAGAACTCATAAAGTATTCGAAAAGTTTACGATTGTATGAATAGGGACTAAGGTTGTTATGTTTTAGATAATGTGGAAGATAGTTCCAAAGATGAGCAGCAGAGTAAGCTAAGCTTTTCTTGAATAAGTCAAGCCTAGGCTTGGGCACTTTATTTTGTTAAGGCGAGAGAGAGGAGAGAGATGACTAAAATTACTGTGTGCTTGGGGCTGCCAACCTCATCATGTAAAATAAATTGCTAAAGACACCACCACTATGAGGGCTACAAAAATGATGTGGTACAGGCTCCTGCAAGACTGGCTGCAGCGGTGGCTGTATGTTCTATAAAGAACAAACATGTACAAGAATGAATTATATATATATATATATATATATATATATATATATATATATATATATATATATATATATATATATATAAAGAGAGAAAGACAAAGAGAGAGAGAGGAGAGAGATAGATAAAGGGAGAGAGAGAGAGAAAGAAAGAGAGAGAGAGAGAGAGAGTGTGTGTGTGTGAGTGTTGTGCACTTTGTTCGTACCTGAAGGTGTTACTTCAAAAGGTTCGAATTAGCAAATACTAGACTTACGTTCAAGAATGGACATTGCACAGTAGCTGCTACAAGGTATTTGTGTTTGGCCACCTTCAGCCTTTGAAAAAGGATGCTTTAGGACCACTTTTGCCGTTTAGGAAGGTTTAATTCCCTTTGCTATCACAGTTAATTCCAAACTGTCAACGACTGTCATGTATTTTTTGTTCTCGGCTTCATCAGGTATCATATTCAACAAAATAGCAACGTTTGCGCTTGTAGACACAATTTTATTACCGAATGAGAGGTCAAGAAATCTAAAAACTCAGATAACAGACATAGTTCGTTATACTAAATGCGGCAAATGATTCCAGATTTTTATAAGAAACAACACCACAAGATGTGCTTTCGTACATATATTTTAAAGACAATGTAAACAAACGGACAGTGATATCAGGAAAGGATGCTGGTGGCAAGGGAGGCTTTCGGTATTTGGCCATCAGAAGGCAGACAAAATTAGCATCAATAAGATAGACAGACATATAAACAGACGTGCTAGACACACTGACAAGCATGTATGCATACATAAATATAAGAAACTTTACTATTTAAAAACAAAAACAATAAAACGTCACAGAAACGGTATAAAACACCATAATAAATTGAATAATCATTTAGAGTCTACAACTGTGGGAAACATCACACAGGAGACAATGGCAAGGCGTCTACTACCAATTTAATTAACTTGACAAATAGTATTAAGGCTAACATTGAAAGAGAGACAGCTTCAGCCTTAAAGTACAGCCATTGTCCTTAGGAATCAGCAACTGGTACAGACAGACACCTTCACATACCTAGCATGCATAGTAACACCAGACGGCGGGGCAGGCAAAGACATCAACATCAGAATGAATAAGGCAAGAACAGCCTTTTTTAGCCTAAACAACATCTGGAAGTCCTCTCAATACAGCACCAGCACAAAATTAAGATTATATCAGAGCTGTGTGCTTTCTGTGCTTCTCTATGGTGCGGAATGCTGGAGAGTTACAGAGAAGGAAATGTCGAAATTGTCCTCTTTTCACACAACATGCCTAAGAAAAATTCACCGAATCTTTTGGCCGAACACCATCATCAACCAAGATCTGCTTACTCGGAGCAAGCAAGAGGACATGCACACCATCATAGCTGGCAGACGCTGTAACTGGGTTGGCCATGTCCTCAGAAGAGACCCCGATGCCATCACAAGAACAGCTATGCTTTGGACCCCTGAAGGAAAACGAAAGAGAGGCCGACCAAAAACAACCTGGCGGAGGACTGTGGAGGCTAAGATGCAAAGAATGAACCAGAGTTGGGGCACTGTACGAAGTATGGCCACCTACCGAGCAAAGTGGAATCAATTTGTTGTTGCCCTACAGGACGCCACCAGGCGTGATGGCCACTGAATGCTTTGACGGTCGGCGGCTAAGGATCAAAGAAGAAGAAGATTGTCCTTAGGCACAAGGGCAAAATCTAAAATATGTGTTTTTATGAGATAAACCGAGTGACCTAAACGTTCATAATCCTCTTTTAAACACTAGGTACACACACTTCATAAAACCGTGGCAAGTTTGGTGTACACATCGAAGCTTACGTGTCCTGTACGACCCTATGATTACATCGGTGCTAATATATTTACGTAATACTCTGGCTTCAAATTTCCGCAGTTCCAAAGACATCAATCCACTCACACACTTTGATTGTTATTGTTATTCAGAATCAACCTCGCTGCACTCCGGGCAACCCCATAAGTGATCAGTCTCCCTCAGAAAATGTCGAAGAGTATGAATGCTAATTGTATCTGTAGCATGCTGGTTGTACATACGACGGATGCATCCTTTCTCATGTCCATCTCTGCTAGTCCCACGTTTGAGGCCAAACTCCAACAGTCTCAGCCTTGTTGATTCATTCATTGCAGTGTCATTATCCAGCAGGCGATCATTAATAGCCCTTAGTATCTCTCCCTTATCCATGTCCAGTGTCCCCACTATGGGTGCTCTCGAGGCCATTCTGCCAGCTCTCTCATTGTCACGTACCCCTGCATGACCAGGACAGTAGATCCACACCAGTTCTTCAAGACTTGAGGATTATATTGATGTTTTCCATTCGCGCCGCAGCCATCCGTTCTGAACTTTCCGAAGCATGGCTTGAGAGTCTGACAATATAACTGCCCTGGTTGATGGAGTTTCAGACAGCCCTAGTCGCATCCCTTCATTTTGAATGCGTTCCAGTCCTTCACATTGTGACACTGACAGCGTGAGTATTCCTAGCCCGTGCACGATTACTGAATTCACGAGCTGATGACACAGGAGAAACAGTAGTCTCTGTTCCAAGCGCGCAGCAGCCATTGTTTTTAAGGCTGCCAGTCCTCGCTTGCACTTCTGTATAATCAGCTCGACATGATACTTGAACGATAGCCCACGATCAAACGTTATTCCCATACTTTAGCTTGTCTTGCCTTTCAATGTTCTGCCCATTGAAAGTAATGCCTGGAAGGTCTGCTTTCACTATGGATTTTCGGCTCCTGAGCCGACCCAGCTGCAATGGGTACCTCCGAAATCGGAGAGTATTTGCCTGAATGGCGAGGGACACCTGTCTCTGTACAAGTAAAAAGGGATACTCACGTAAAATCAATGTCAGGTTAGACATAGTAATAACCTGAGATTTCGCCTCGAGTATTAGCGGGCGTACGGAAAAAAAGAAAAAAAAAAACAAAAAAAAAAAAACTATGGATTTGTCCAAAGAGCACCACATCACACAGGCCTTGTTGGGATTGTCCTTTGATCGGCTTTCCTCACACCATTTAGAAACTGCCTGTAGTGTCTCTTGGATGTCTTGGACCATTTTCTGTCTGAGACAGTTCTGTACATGAGTATGTCATCTGCGAAAGTTAATGTTCGTCCCAGTCCTGTTGGTTGAAAGGTTGCTACTTTTGCTGTGTAGATGTTAAACATGCTACTTTTGCTGTGTAGATGTTAAACAGCACTGGTGATAGTGGAGAACCCTGGGATAATCCGGGGAAAAGGTGCATTGGTTCCGATGTCCATGCTATCAAGCAAAATGCAACTGATCTCTCCATTAAGGCAGCTGCTATCCACCTTGTTATCCAAGGGTTTACACCACATGCCATTATACAGTCCATTAGGGTAGCAAAGTCCACACTGTTATAAGCATCCTCTAGGTCAATTGTGACAGCCACCGTTTCTCTTTTATCATGGAATCTCTCGTACACATCTGTAGTGGTTTTTGATGTTATTGTATGTTTGTTATGTTACCTAGTGTACTGTATGAGGTCAGCTGTGAAGGCTCCTGAGATAAAAGTTTCTGTGAATTTACAGGAGGCCTTTCTGCTACCACTTACGACCTCAAACAGACTTGTTTTACTATAATGAATGTTAGCTACGTTAAAAAGTCTAGGGTACTGAAATGTAATGTGTAGTGAATATAATATACAGACACACACATGTAATTATTAAGTCTAATAATAATAATAATAATAAACTCTACAATACACTGAACTAACTCTGGTTGTTATGGTTTTAGTTTTAACAATTTTTTAAATTTATTAGTTCTGAACCAAGTTTTATTTTGGTCAGAACATATGTAATGATATGAATTTATTAATGAAATGCATAAATATGTGGCATAATAAAATGTAATTTGTGTACATAGGTATATTATAAGACTGGTTACTATTACTATTATTTATAATGTCTTTGGGAGAACTAGCACTGGATGTTTCGTTGGAGTGGCGTCATCACGCCCAATCTGTGACTACCAAAATCATTGTCCATTGACTTATGGGATGAAGTAAATGTTATATTGTTCAATATTTATTTATTTAGTTGATGGTGGAATTGTTGTGAATCTCCAGCAGGCCAGATTTCACTTATCTCGCCTGTGACGATCTGGTACAGGAGTCTGGTGGCTCACTCCTCTCCGTAGCTGGAGTACAATGTTAGGCTTCACTGACACCAATGTTAGGCTGCACTGACACCAATGTTAGGCTGCACACGCACACGCTTGTGTATTTTTACAACAGCATTTGGCACCACTTTAGTGCCAAAACAGAAACTTCTGAAACAAAATTTTGTGCCATGTGTCAGTACTCTACCTACTGAGCCACTCTTACACATAACACCGCACAACAACATTACACAGACTGGGTCAGATCTCTCTGACCAACATAACACATTTTACCCAGTTGTTTTCACATAGTACCAGTTCCCCAAGACTGCATTGCATCTGAGATATGTTCAATAGTTTCCTCTTTTATTCAATAAGATGGGTGATATGTTCCCACTGATTTCAATAATAGATCCGCCTGCCATAGTCTTCGTTAGTGTGGTAAAGTGGGATGTTATAAATATTTATAGGGGACTTAGTGTACTGACTGAGATCAGCTGTGAAGGTATCTATATCTAATAAGAGTAGTGTATTATAGATGACCTTACTTGCTACCACATATTATATCTCAGTCTGAATTATTTTGGAATATTGTGATGACTACGTGGAATGTCTAGGGTATGTATATGATGAAGTGTAAGTCACAACAACAACAGATAAACCATTTAATTTATTCCACCACACTTGACAACACTGTGACACTCACATACATATAACACTCTATGAGAATATCTTACATGAGTCACTGATAAATTTTCAAATATCAATATGTATTCAGTGCTGTCATTAATGTATATGTGTCCTGATTCAAATACAAAGGGAACCAGGAATCACAATCAATTTTAATTACAAGTTATATGTACAGAATTTATCAATATGAATCTTGTAGTGACATATATTATTAATAGTATCCTATGTGTGTCAGTTGTGTAGTGGTAATATGAGGTAATACTGGTTTTGTTTTTTTAAGCTATATTGGCATTAGTCATCATGACTTCAAGAGTTTGTTTCTGTTGGAACTAGTATTGGAGATGTTCTCAGTTCCTGGCATTAAAACAATTAATTTCCCCTCTTAATTTTATTTTACAATGTCAGTTTAAGCTGGGGTACATAATGTTGAGCTCCGCTGTCCACAAATTCTTAACTTTCGTGATGACTGTAGGAAAAGACTCCTCTGCTCGATTACTTCAATGAGTTCTGGAGCCACCTCACTGTTTGCTATATGGACCAAGGAGTATGCTGTCCGCCTCTGGATTCAGCAAAGCTCTGACCAGGTGCTGCTCAATAACTTTAAGACCACGGTCCCTGAAACAAGAAGGTTGTACCTCCTACTTCAGAACTAATTTATACTCTATTTCTACACTGAACACAATACATAACAAACACTGAGTTCAGAGCGTTAGGCCAACTGTCAGCTTCATCTGAAATACTTTACACCAGTATTTTCCTCCCTAATGGTTACTACGCCTCTGCAATTCCAGCATTATTTCTTTCTAGTCAATAATCTAGGTGTCAGTGTACTGTTTGGCCATTCCATGCAGTTTTACTTTCCTCCGACACTTTCTGTTCAGGCTGGAGCACTATAGGCTTTACCTCATGTTCGCTACTGAACCACACATATATACAGACATAATTATCAATTCACATTCAATTTTCATTTAAAAAAGATATCAAATATTTCAAACCTACCACAATTCATGGAAATAATACACAGTGACGTTGAATGGCAATGAATATAGCACCACTTCGATCTGCCGATGTCCCAGGCTTTATTTTATAAAAAATATACACTGGTGCTCAACGCACTGTTTCTTAGTAGGTTTATTACAAGATGTGGCCCGGAACAGACGCCCTGAATTGTGTATATTGGCAGCTCTAACCAATCATGCCATGTCTACACAGCTTTTCAAAAAAAGTACTCCTACTCCCGTTTCCCCTGACAACGAAAGATAGTATTTATAGTCCGACTAATCGTGTTTAGCCTTACATTTGTTGCGCTCCAATCAAATAGGAGTTAACATGGTAGGCTATTTCCGTAACGTAATGTTTTTTCAAACTTGTTATAAAAAAATTTTATGAGCAGAAATGATTTCATGCTGTCAGGCACCCCCACTATTTTATTTTGGTTATAATTTGGTAATTCCTAGACTATTTGCGTAACGTTTTACATATTCTTTGTCAGCCAGCCCTAAGGAACCCAACTATACAAATTTAAAAGAGCTAAGTGGCTGCGTTCAAAATATGCAATTTCCTCTACCACCTGTTTACTTCGAAGATGTGCTGTCTGGGTACTGTAATGTTTTCAAACGTAAACCAGTATAATGTCATGTTTGCCAATAAGAATTTTTCAGGATTTTTTAAAACCTAACTCTGGTATGGGTAGTGTTTTTTATCACGGTCTATCTGAAAAAAAGTTATTGCTAGTGGCCTTACACGCGTGATGGTAGTAATTGTGTATCGCGCGACTGTGGTAGTATTGCCTGTGTTTGGCTTTCTGCCTCTCCCTTTCTTTCTATCTTTTAGTCCATCTGTCTTTTGTTTACGCCGTGTATAGAATGGAATGAATGAAATATTAAATCTAGGTCATCTGCGTATCTCAAAGTTTTTCTTAGAAAGGCAGTACACGTTTCATTGAAGAAAGCGTGTAGTGACACAGTAGGCTTTTACTATCAACGTGAAAGCGTTACAATTTGCAGACGAAGTAGAAAACAAGGGGATTTTGTACGCCATTGTGTCAGCACTGTACTTTTACCATTTCTCTTTTCTTTTATTAAATTTATTTGTTAGGCTTTACATTTACCTTTTAATTTATATATGTGTATTTAGAATGTCTCACGACAAATTCTCCCCTCTTAAAACAGACGTTATATGTCAGTCTATAATTCTATATACACATAGAGAAATTTATTATTATTTCTGGGGTTTACGGTGATTCTCATCACACGGATGGCGGCTTAAAAAATCCGCTCCCAAATTTGTTTTTCCAGATATATACTCAATGCTAAAATTATATGGAGCCAAAAGTAAGGACCATCGGAGTAACCTATGATAGTATCCTTTACTCAGATCCACTTTTGAGAAATATTTAGCTTTATTTAGTCTGGCAAACAGCTGATTTGTATCCGGCAATGGATCCACCTGTCCTTCTGTAATAGCATTCAGTCTCCTGTAATCTATACAGAGTCTATGTTCTCCAGAGGGCTTCCTTAAGAGTACAACACCGGAACTATACGAAGATTCACTGTGTGAAATAATTCCTTCCTTCAACAAATAGTCTATCTCTTCCTTCAAAGCTTTCTCCTTAGCAAAAGGAATCGAATATGGTTTCATACAGACAGGTGTGGGGTCTATCAGTTTCATATCATATTCCAATAAGTTTGTATGCCCAGGTCGGTCTGTTAACACCTCTGTATGAGTATCTAGAACCTGTTGCACTCTCTCCCTCTGAGTTTTCGTTAAATGTGTACTGATTTTCACCTGTGCCGCTGTCTCACAGGGGTGTAATGGATATTCAAATGATGAAAGTGGTTCCTTTTTCATCTCCATGGCGATGGACAAGGTCAACAAGTGTGTCTCTTCCTGATGTTCTCTTTCCAAATATTTCTTCAGGAGATTCACATGATAGATTTTTTCTTTCCCCTTCTTATCTATCTTATAATTTGTTCTAGACACCTTCTCTAGAACTGTATATGGACCTTGCCATCCAATCTGTAACTTATTCTGACTCCCGGGGAGAAGAAGCAGTACCTTCTCTCCCACAGCCAAATCTCTGTCTTTCGCTTTCCTGTTATAATAGGCAGCATGTTTCTTCCTGGCTTGTTTCAAATTTTCATTGGCAAGTTTCCAGCCAGTTTTTAAACGAGTGGTCAGCTCATTCACATATTGGTATAAGGATGTGATATTTTCCTCTGCCTTTTCATCAGTCCACGTTCTTAACAGCGTTACATATGGACCTTTAATTGTGTGGACCTATTTGTCCATGGGCCGATATGGTCTCTTCCACTGGAAGCTCTATAGTGATGATTTTTCTTCCCAGAATTATCAGTCACAAAACGACCGCTACCAATTCTTTTCTTGGGGCTGTCTCCCCACTTAAAATTCTTGATGAGAGATTTCCTCTCTACATCTTCTTCCTCCAGTTTGTTTAAGTCCGATTGAAGGATTTTCGGCTTATCCTGGGGTAAGACATCTTTTTGCACTCTCCGCATAGTGGCCATTGTAAAACAGTTAAGTGAAGCTTGTCCGTGAAAAGGGGCTTCCCATTCCATTTGGTCCACTTTATCAAATTCATTTTTCTTTTCAGTGTTAGGCCTGCGTTTGCCCCGTGGCGTGTCCAGGTCCTGATCACTGTTCCCACTTGTGGGTGTTCCCTCATGTGCTATGCTACACCTTTCTACAAAATTCTCAATGTCCCATCTTGCCTTGGGCCAATAATAATTGTGAGCCACCTTTTGGATGATGGTACCAATTTTCTCATGGTCCCTATCTGGTTTTACATGTAGGCTCCTTATTAAGTCTGCCCTATATCTTTTAGGAAGTACCAGCTGTCCCTGACCTTTGGATCTAGCTCCAGTCTTCCTATACATCAACTTGTTTTTCATGTAAAAATCTCCCTTGCCTGGAGTGGTATGACAAGTTGACAATTTCCTGAAACAAGGCTTGAGGGTCTTATCCCCAGCCTGTGCCTTCCTCATCTCTTCTGGAGTGGTATCCAACATAATATCCTCCTCCTGTCTTGAGGTCGACCTGACCTGAAGGGTGGCCATATACATAGGTTTCCTTCTGCAACGGTCAGTGTCATGATTGTCCATCTGACAATTTTTACACCACCTTTTCCCTTGGTTGAAAGATTTTCTTTCATCATATTTCCTTTCATCGAATTGTGGGGTTTTATTTTTATTGTCATACCGTGGCCTATCAAACTGGTGCTTACCTTTGTTTTGATCCCTAGGATCAAATTTATTAAAGTTCTGTGGTGCCCTAAAATTATCCACCTGTTTCTTTTTATTACCTGTTACCTCTGCTTGAGCTGCTTGATACCTTTCAGCAACATTTAGCAACTCACCCAGCCTCTCTGCACCTTGTTCCATGAGAAACTTTCTCAGGTCTGGAGCCATGGACTCTCTTAATTGTTCTATAAGGACCATTTCCTTAAGATCTTGGGTTTTTCCCCAGAGAAGTCCATTTCTCCAAGTATGTCTCTATTCGTGCAGAGAACTGGTGATAGGTTTCACCTGACAGTAGTTTAGCATTCCTAAATTTTTTCCTATAAAATTCTGCGTTCTTTTCATATCTTAACAAAAGAGCCTGCTTTAGCATGTCATAATTTTCCTGATCACCTCTGCTCATTTTGGCAAAAACTTCATAAGCTGCACCACGAAGTCCTTGAGATAACTTTAAGCTCCACCTTTCTCTCTCTAACCCATACGTGGTAGCTAATAGTTCATACCTATTTAGATAGTTCTCTATATCATCGTCTTTCTCAACAAAATGATCTAAATGAAAATTCATAGCTGAGGTTGAGGCTCCCTGACTAGCAATGACATCAGAGGTAAAGGGACTGGCACCATTTTCAGGAGCATGGCCTTGAAACTCAAACTCCCTTAGTCGTAACTCATGTTCCCTTTGTAATCTCTTCTCCTCCTTTTCTGCTTCCCTCTCTGCAGCTAATCTTCTGTCTTCCCTTTCTGCAGCTAATCGTTTGTCTTCTCTTTCTGCTTCCAATTTCTTAGCCTCAGCCTCAATCTGCAACATCTTAATATCTTTTTCAGCCTCTATTCTCTTATCTTCGGCCAATCTTTCAGATTCTAATTTTCTGTCGAACTCTTTTTCTAATCTTCTTTCTTCCCGTTCAATATATTTGTCACATTCAGCAGTGACATAAGCAATCATAATTTGTCCGTCCATTCCTAACTCTTTTGCAGTCTGTACAGCAGCAGATCGAAATTTTGCCAGGTCGGCCATTGTCTAACAGATAAATGTCTAAAATATTTAACTAAACAATTTTATCTATGACTAATTAACTCAGGACAACACAGAGTAGTGTATTATAGATGACCTTACTTGCTACCACATATTATATCTCAGTCTGAATTATTTTGGAATATTGTGATGACTACGTGGAATGTCTAGGGTATGTATATGATGAAGTGTAAGTCACAACAACAACAGATAAACCATTTAATTTATTCCACCACACTTGACAACACTGTGACACTCACATACATATAACACTCTATGAGAATATCTTACATGAGTCACTGATAAATTTTCAAATATCAATATGTATTCAGTGCTGTCATTAATGTATATGTGTCCTGATTCAAATACAAAGGGAACCAGGAATCACAATCAATTTTAATTACAAGTTATATGTACAGAATTTATCAATATGAATCTTGTAGTGACATATATTATTAATAGTATCCTATGTGTGTCAGTTGTGTAGTGGTAATATGAGGTAATACTGGTTTTGTTTTTTTAAGCTATATTGGCATTAGTCATCATGACTTCAAGAGTTTGTTTCTGTTGGAACTAGTATTGGAGATGTTCTCAGTTCCTGGCATTAAAACAATTAATTTCCCCTCTTAATTTTATTTTACAATGTCAGTTTAAGCTGGGGTACATAATGTTGAGCTCCGCTGTCCACAAATTCTTAACTTTCGTGATGACTGTAGGAAAAGACTCCTCTGCTCGATTACTTCAATGAGTTCTGGAGCCACCTCACTGTTTGCTATATGGACCAAGGAGTATGCTGTCCGCCTCTGGATTCAGCAAAGCTCTGACCAGGTGCTGCTCAATAACTTTAAGACCACGGTCCCTGAAACAAGAAGGTTGTACCTCCTACTTCAGAACTAATTTATACTCTATTTCTACACTGAACACAATACATAACAAACACTGAGTTCAGAGCGTTAGGCCAACTGTCAGCTTCATCTGAAATACTTTACACCAGTATTTTCCTCCCTAATGGTTACTACGCCTCTGCAATTCCAGCATTATTTCTTTCTAGTCAATAATCTAGGTGTCAGTGTACTGTTTGGCCATTCCATGCAGTTTTACTTTCCTCCGACACTTTCTGTTCAGGCTGGAGCACTATAGGCTTTACCTCATGTTCGCTACTGAACCACACATATATACAGACATAATTATCAATTCACATTCAATTTTCATTTAAAAAGATATCAAATATTTCAAACCTACCACAATTCATGGAAATAATACACAGTGACGTTGAATGGCAATGAATATAGCACCACTTCGATCTGCCGATGTCCCAGGCTTTATTTTATAAAAAATATACACTGGTGCTCAACGCACTGTTTCTTAGTAGGTTTATTACAAGATGTGGCCCGGAACAGACGCCCTGAATTGTGTATATTGGCAGCTCTAACCAATCATGCCATGTCTACACAGCTTTTCAAAAAAAAGTACTCCTACTCCCGTTTCCCCTGACAACGAAAGATAGTATTTATAGTCCGACTAATCGTGTTTAGCCTTACATTTGTTGCGCTCCAATCAAATAGGAGTTAACATGGTAGGCTATTTCCGTAACGTAATGTTTTTTCAAACTTGTTATAAAAAAATTTTATGAGCAGAAATGATTTCATGCTGTCAGGCACCCCCACTATTTTAGTTTGGTTATAATTTGGTAATTCCTAGACTATTTGCGTAACGTTTTACATATTCTTTGTCAGCCAGCCCTAAGGAACCCAACTATACAAATTTAAAAGAGCTAAGTGGCTGCGTTCAAAATATGCAATTTCCTCTACCTCCTGTTTACTTCGAAGATGTGCTGTCTGGGTACTGTAATGTTTTCAAACGTAAACCAGTATAATGTCATGTTTCCCAATAAGAATTTTTCAGGATTTTTTAAAACCTAACTCTGGTATGGGTAGTGTTTTTTATCACGGTCTATCTGAAAAAAAGTTATTGCTAGTGGCCTTACACGCGTGATGGTAGTAATTGTGTATCGCGCGACTGTGGTAGTATTGCCTGTGTTTGGCTTTCTGCCTCTCCCTTTCTTTCTATCTTTTAGTCCATCTGTCTTTTGTTTACGCCGTGTATAGAATGGAATGAATGAAATATTAAATCTAGGTCATCTGCGTATCTCAAGGTTTTTCTTAGAAAGGCAGTACACGTTTCATTGAAGAAAGCGTGTAGTGACACAGTAGGCTTTTACTATCAACGTGAAAGCGTTACAATTTGCAGACGAAGTAGAAAACAAGGGGATTTTGTACGCCATTGTGTCAGCACTGTACTTTTACCATTTCTCTGTTCTTTTATTAAATTTATTTGTTAGGCTTTACATTTACCTTTTAATTTATATATGTGTATTTAGAATGTCTCACGACAAATTCTCCCCTCTTAAAACAGACGTTATATGTCAGTCTATAATTCTATATACACATAGAGAAATTTATTATTATTTCTGGGGTTTACGGTGATTCTCATCACACGGATGGCGGCTTAAAAAATCCGCTCCCAAATTTGTTTTTCCAGATATATACTCAATGCTAAAATTATATGGAGCCAAAAGTAAGGACCATCGGAGTAACCTAGAGTTCTCATCATTCTAGAGAAGACACTAGGCGCATTCTTCAATCCAAATGGCAATCTATTAAACTCATAGTGTCCTTCTGAGGTACTAAAAGATAGGTATGGTCTAACCTCAGGCTTTACTGGAATCTGATAGTATCCTTTACTCAGATCCACTTTTGAGAAATATTTAGCTTTATTTAGTCTGACAAACAGCTGATTTGTATCCGGCAATGGATCCACCTGTCCTTCTGTAATAGCATTCAGTCTCCTGTAATCTATACAGAGTCTATGTTCTCCAGAGGGCTTCCTTAAGAGTACAACACCGGAACTATACGAAGATTCACTGTGTGAAATAATTCCTTCCTTCAACAAATAGTCTATCTCTTCCTTCAAAGCTTTCTCCTTAGCAAAAGGAATCGAATATGGTTTCATACAGACAGGTGTGGGGTCTATCAGTTTCATATCATATTCCAATAAGTTTGTATGCCCAGGTCGGTCTGTTAACACCTCTGTATGAATATCTAGAACCTGTTGCACTCTCTCCCTCTGAGTTTTCGTTAAATGTGTACTGATTTTCACCTGTGCCGCTGTCTGACAGGGGTGTAATGGATATTCAAATGATGAAAGTGGTTCCTTTTTCATCTCCATGGCGATGGACAAGGTCAACAAGTGTGTCTCTTCCTGATGTTCTCTTTCCAAATATTTCTTCAGGAGATTCACATGATAGATTTTTTCTTTCCCCTTCTTATCTATCTTATAATTTGTTCTAGACACCTTCTCTAGAACTGTATATGGACCTTGCCATCCAATCTGTAACTTATTCTGACTCCCGGGGAGAAGAAGCAGTACCTTCTCTCCCACAGCCAAATCTCTGTCTGTCGCTTTCCTGTTATAATAGGCAGCATGTTTCTTCCTGGCTTGTTTCAAATTTTCATTGGCAAGTTTCCAGCCAGTTTTTAAACGAGTGGTCAGCTCATTCACATATTGGTATGAGGATGTGATATTTTCCTCTGCCTTTTCATCAGTCCACGTTCTTAACAGCGTTACATATGGACCTTTAATTGTGTGGACCTATTTGTCCATGGACCGATATGGTCTCTTCCACTGGGAGCTCTATAGTGATGATTTTTCTTCCCAGAATTATCAGTCACAAAACGACCGCTACCAATTCTTTTCTTGGGGCTGTCTCCCCACTTAAAATTCTTGATGAGAGATTTCCTCTCTACATCTTCTTCCTCCAGTTTGTTTAAGTCCGATTGAGGGATTTTCGGCTTATCCTGGGGTAAGACATCTTTTTGCACTCTCCGCATAGTGGCCATTGTAAAACAGTTAAGTGAAGCTTGTCCGTGAAAAGGGGCTTCCCATTCCATTTGGTCCACTTTATCAAATTTATTTTTCTTTTCAGTGTTAGGCCTGCGTTTGCCCCGTGGCGTGTCCAGGTCCTGATCACTGTTCCCACTTGTGGGTGTTCCCTCATGTGCTATGCTACACCTTTCTACAAAATTCTCAATGTCCCATCTTGCCTTGGGCCAATAATAATTGTGAGCCACCTTTTGGATGATGGTACCAATTTTCTCATGGTCCCTATCTGGTTTCACATGTAGGCTCCTTATTAAGTCTGCCCTATATCTTTTAGGAAGTACCAGCTGTCCCTGACCTTTGGATCTAGCTCCAGTCTTCCTATACATCAACTTGTTTTTCATGTAAAAATCTCCCTTGCCTGGAGTGGTATGACAAGTTGACAATTTCCTGAAACAAGGCTTGAGGGTCTTATCCCCAGCCTGTGCCTTCCTCATCTCTTCTGGAGTGGTATCCAACATAATATCCTCCTCCTGTCTTGAGGTCGACCTGACCTGAAGGGTGGCCATATACACAGGTTTCCTTCTGCAACGGTCAGTGTCATGATTGTCCATCTGACAATTTTTACACCACCTTTTTCCTTGGTTGAAAGATTTTCTTTCATCATATTTCCTTTCATCGAATTGTGGGGTTTTATTTTTATTGTCATACCGTGGCCTATCAAACTGGTGCTTACCTTTGTTTTGATCCCTAGGATCAAATTTATTAAAGTTCTGTGGTGCCCTAAAATTATCCACCTGTTTCTTTTTATTACCTGTTACCTCTGCTTGAGCTGCTTGATACCTTTCAGCAACATTTAGCAACTCACCCAGCCTCTCTGCACCTTGTTCCATGAGAAACTTTCTCAGGTCTGGAGCCATGGACTCTCTTAATTGTTCTATAAGGACCATTTCCTTAAGATCTTGGGTTTTCCCCAGAGAAGTCCATTTCTCCAAGTATGTCTCTATTCGTGCAGAGAACTGGTGATAGGTTTCACCTGACAGTAGTTTAGCATTCCTAAATTTTTTCCTATAAAATTCTGCGTTCTTTTCATATCTTAACAAAAGAGCCTGCTTTAGCATGTCATAATTTTCCTGATCACCTCTGCTCATTTTGGCAAAAACTTCATAAGCTGCACCACGAAGTCCTTGAGATAACTTTAAGCTCCACCTTTCTCTCTCTAACCCTTACGTGGTAGCTAATAGTTCATACCTATTTAGATAGTTCTCTATATCATCGTCTTTCTCAACAAAATGATCTAAATGAAAATTCATAGCTGAGGTTGAGGCTCCCTGACTAGCAATGACATCAGAGGTAAAGGGACTGGCACCATTTTCAGGAGCATGGCCTTGAAACTCAAACTCCCTTAGTCGTAACTCATGTTCCCTTTGTAATCTCTTCTCCTCCTTTTCTGCTTCCCTCTCTGCAGCTAATCTTCTGTCTTCCCTTTCTGCAGCTAATCTTTTGTCTTCTCTTTCTGCTTCCAATTTCTTAGCCTCAGCCTCAATCTGCAACCTCTTAATCTCTTTTTCAGCCTCTATTCTCTTATCTTCGGCCAATCTTTCAGATTCTAATTTTCTGTCGGCCTCTTTTTCTAATCTTCTTTCTTCCCGTTCAATATATTTGTCACATTCAGCAGTGACATAAGCAATCATAATTTGTCCGTCCATTCCTAACTCTTTTGCAGTCTGTACAGCAGCAGATCGAAATTTTGCCAGGTCGGCCATTGTCTAACAGATAAATGTCTAAAATATTTAACTAAACAATTTTATCTATGACTAATTAACTCAGGACAACACAGGCACTGTGAGCTCAACCTTATTTATTTTCACCCAAGGATACCTTTTTTAATTCTTATTATTCCCTGAAGTGAATTACCCCCAAAATTTTTAATAGGGAAAGATTCAAAATCCCGAGAGCGAGACCCCAATATATGTGGTAAAGTGGGATGTTATAAATATTTATAGGGGACTTAGTGTACTGACTGAGATCAGCTGTGAAGGTATCTATATCTAATAAGAGTAGTGTATTATAGATGACCTTACTTGCTACCACATATTATATCTCAGTCAGAATTATTTTGGAATATTGTGATGACTACGTGGAATGTCTAGGGTATGTATATGATGAAGTGTAAGTCACAACAACAACAGATAAACCATTTAATTTATTCCACCACACTTGACAACACTGTGACACTCACATACATATAACACTCTATGAGAATATCTTACATGAGTCACTGATAAATTTTCAAATATCAATATGTATTCAGTGCTGTCATTAATGTATATGTGTCCTGATTCAAATACAAAGGGAACCAGGAATCACAATCAATTTTAATTACAAGTTATATGTACAGAATTTATCAATATGAATCTTGTAGTGACATATATTATTAATAGTATCCTATGTGTGTCAGTTGTGTAGTGGTAATATGAGGTAATACTGGTTTTGTTTTTTTAAGCTATATTGGCATTAGTCATCATGACTTCAAGAGTTTGTTTCTGTTGGAACTAGTATTGGAGATGTTCTCAGTTCCTGGCATTAAAACAATTAATTTCCCCTCTTAATTTTATTTTACAATGTCAGTTTAAGCTGGGGTACATAATGTTGAGCTCCGCTGTCCACAAATTCTTAACTTTCGTGATGACTGTAGGAAAAGACTCCTCTGCTCGATTACTTCAATGAGTTCTGGAGCCACCTCACTGTTTGCTATATGGACCAAGGAGTATGCTGTCCGCCTCTGGATTCAGCAAAGCTCTGACCAGGTGCTGCTCAATAACTTTAAGACCACGGTCCCTGAAACAAGAAGGTTGTACCTCCTACTTCAGAACTAATTTATACTCTATTTCTACACTGAACACAATACATAACAAACACTGAGTTCAGAGCGTTAGGCCAACTGTCAGCTTCATCTGAAATACTTTACACCAGTATTTTCCTCCCTAATGGTTACTACGCCTCTGCAATTCCAGCATTATTTCTTTCTAGTCAATAATCTAGGTGTCAGTGTACTGTTTGGCCATTCCATGCAGTTTTACTTTCCTCCGACACTTTCTGTTCAGGCTGGAGCACTATAGGCTTTACCTCATGTTCGCTACTGAACCACACATATATACAGACATAATTATCAATTCACATTCAATTTTCATTTAAAAAGATATCAAATATTTCAAACCTACCACAATTCATGGAAATAATACACAGTGACGTTGAATGGCAATGAATATAGCACCACTTCGATCTGCCGATGTCCCAGGCTTTATTTTATAAAAAAATATACACTGGTGCTCAACGCACTGTTTCTTAGTAGGTTTATTACAAGATGTGGCCCGGAACAGACGCCCTGAATTGTGTATATTGGCAGCTCTAACCAATCATGCCATGTCTACACAGCTTTTCAAAAAAAGTACTCCTACTCCCGTTTCCCCTGACAACGAAAGATAGTATTTATAGTCCGACTAATCGTGTTTAGCCTTACATTTGTTGCGCTCCAATCAAATAGGAGTTAACATGGTAGGCTATTTCCGTAACGTAATGTTTTTTCAAACTTGTTATAAAAAAATTTTATGAGCAGAAATGATTTCATGCTGTCAGGCACCCCCACTATTTTATTTTGGTTATAATTTGGTAATTCCTAGACTATTTGCGTAACGTTTTACATATTCTTTGTCAGCCAGCCCTAAGGAACCCAACTATACAAATTTAAAAGAGCTAAGTGGCTGCGTTCAAAATATGCAATTTCCTCTACCACCTGTTTACTTCGAAGATGTGCTGTCTGGGTACTGTAATGTTTTCAAACGTAAACCAGTATAATGTCATGTTTGCCAATAAGAATTTTTCAGGATTTTTTAAAACCTAACTCTGGTATGGGTAGTGTTTTTTTATCACGGTCTATCTGAAAAAAAGTTATTGCTAGTGGCCTTACACGCGTGATGGTAGTAATTGTGTATCGCGCGACTGTGGTAGTATTGCCTGTGTTTGGCTTTCTGCCTCTCCCTTTCTTTCTATCTTTTAGTCCATCTGTCTTTTGTTTACGCCGTGTATAGAATGGAATGAATGAAATATTAAATCTAGGTCATCTGCGTATCTCAAGGTTTTTCTTAGAAAGGCAGTACACGTTTCATTGAAGAAAGCGTGTAGTGACACAGTAGGCTTTTACTATCAACGTGAAAGCGTTACAATTTGCAGACGAAGTAGAAAACAAGGGGATTTTGTACGCCATTGTGTCAGCACTGTACTTTTACCATTTCTCTTTTCTTTTATTAAATTTATTTGTTAGGCTTTACATTTACCTTTTAATTTATATATGTGTATTTAGAATGTCTCACGACAGTTAGGTGTCCATATATTATTTGTTTGTCTCTAGACCCTGAACTGTGGCTGGGGACCTAGAGCAAGCACTTACTTGTCGTAATCATTTTCTTTTTGATATGGCAGTATCAATCACTCAAAATGTTAAAATAAACAAGAGAAATGCTTTTATCCTTACCACAATTCGAAATTGAGAACACAGTTACTTAATACTAGCAAAACTCAGCTGAGCTGCTGGCTAGAGTATGGCGTCCCACTGAATTTAATGTATTCTTTCCTGGAAAACACCATTAGCAGTTAGGTACTGTGTTATAGGACAGGCTTCTATCGAATGGCACAAATGTGCGTCTCTATCTTGCTAATATAAAATGGCGTTGGCCAATCAGATCGAAAGACCAAGCTTTTCAATTTGAATTTTGAAAATAAAGTCAAAAGTACATCTCAATTTCTCAAATGTACGTCGGTCACAATTTGGCTTTTCCCCAATTTCACTTGTTGTTTTGGGCTAACTACATGTAAAACCGACACAAACCTGCTTCCTAAGTTATTTTTAGCCACTATCTCCCGACTTTGCCCCGCTAGTTTATTACAGTTTGAATTTTGCATTTTCTTGTCTCAAGGACGCAAAATTGTGACTTTTAGTGAAAGTATGCACAACAATACTGTTCGCTAGTCTGATAGGAACAATACGGTCTTTTGTCAATATCTTCCTTGTTATCTGTCCGTCTGTATAAATAAAAGTATATTATTTGTCAGCTTAAGATGGGCTATCAAACTAGCTAGGTTTTATTTTCATAACTTTATTATTAACGAAAACCTTACTTTTCTCAAGGTTAGTTTTTGAATTTTGTTTTGAACTTTTAGTTATGGCATTTGCCGCTGTATTCGAACAAAAAAACCAAGTACGGTAAAACGTCTAAGATACGACTGTTTCTAACAAGAGCTAAGGTCTTTTTCTGTCCATTTCCTTACATTGTGTCAACTAGTGGCGTAATTTTTTCCTTTAAACTACAAATTACGTCTTTTTGCCTTTCTAGATTCAAACATGTGTTCAGACCGTCATAATGATTTTTATCTCCGTTTCCCTCCCGTCTAAAAGGGTACCGTTTCGTCTGCATGTCTACTAGTTAGTTTCAATGGCGGTAGGAAATGCTGGCATAGGCGAGCATGTCTCCTAGTATCTCACGCATTAATTTTATCCCTACATGTTATCTTTATAATTGGAGATATTTTAACGTTGTATCACGGTAAATTCATCACACATCTCCCCACTTGAGAACATGCACTAATGCAAGTTCCAAAACCAGTGATACACATAGATAAAATTACTCTCACGCCTGCCAACTACTCTAGTTTTGATCACAGGGGTGCCTACTGAGGAAATCTGCACCGACATTCAATGACCCCGGGATATATTCGATAATAAACTGATAAGGTTGTAACAATAAAGACCATCTTAACAATCTTGCATTTTCATGCTTGGCCTGAGATAAGAACACTAGTGGCTGATGATCCGTCTGGACCACAAAAGTCCTACCATACAGATAGGTTTGAAACTTTTTTATTGCCCAGATTAACGCTAAACATTCTTTTTCGCTTGTGGAATATCCTTGCTCCGCTTTATTCAATTTGCGGCTTGCATAAGCGACTGGGTTCAGTTCCCCATTGGGTGAAGAGGACCTTTGCAACAGAGCCGCCCCCAGGCCTACATTACTTGCATCTGTTCTCACCACAAAGTCCTGTGTCAAATCAGGCAATTTGAGAATAGGCTTGCTAGTGAGTTTTTCCTTTAACTCTTGGAATGCCAATTCACATTGCGCAGTCCAAACAATTTTCTCTGGATTTCCTTTGCGAGTCAGATCAGTCAGAGGAGCACATATAGAGTTAAAATTTTTGATATATTTTTGGTAAAACCCACATAACGACACGAATGATCGCACGTCTTTTTTTGTTTGTGGTCTAGGTGCTCTCTGTAGTTTTTCCAAGTTCTTGGGGTCAGGGGTCATGTTACCCTGATATACAGTGTGTCCCAAGAATTCCAACTCTTTGCATCCAATACAACATTTTGTTGGTCTAGCAGTTAAGTTCGTCTCCCTAAGCCTATCAAATAACATTTTCAGAGAGTTAATGTGTTCTTCAAATGTCTCTGTGGCGACGAGAATATCATCCATGAAATTCGTGATACATGGATTATTCAGGGGATCCAACAATTTGCGCATCATCCTTGAAAATACACTAGGAGCATTTTTCAATCCGAATGGTAGCATGTTGAATTCATAATGTCCTTCCGAGGTGCTAAAAGCTAAATAAGGTCTAACTTCAGGCTTCACTGGAATCTGGTAATAGCCTTTACTAAGATCCACCTTCGAAAAGTATTTTGCCTTGTTCAATCTGGCAAATAACTGTTTTGTGTCTGGTAATGGATCCACTTGTCCTTCTGTGACAGCATTCAGTTTCCTGTAATCTATGCACAGTCTATGTTCCCCAGACGGTTTCCTCAACAAAACTACACTGGAGCTAAAAGAAGATTCACTGTGTGAAATAATCCCCTCTTTAAACAAATAATCTATTTCTTCTTTCAATGCCTTCTCCTTCGCGAACGGAACAGAATAGGCTCTCATAAAGATTGGGTTTGAGTCTACCAGCTTCATGTCATACTGTAGCAAATTTGTATGTCCTGGTTTATCTGTTAATACATTTGTATGTTCCTCTAGAACCTGTTGAACTCTCTCCCTCTGATTTTTAGTCAGGTGCTTACTGACTTTTACTTGTGCGGCTGTCTCACAGGGATGTAATGGGTATTCATGTGAGGTGAGTGGTTCCTTTTTCATTTTAGTGGCGATAGCCAAGGTCAGTAAGGGGGTGCTTTCCTGGAGTGGTCTGTCCAGATACTTCTTTAAAAGGTTTACATGATATACCTTCTCCTTCCCCTTTTTGTCAATTTTATAATTTGTTCTAGACACCTTCTCTAGAACCGTATATGGACCTTGCCATCCAATTTGTAATTTATTCTGGCTGCCGGGTAGTAGAAGAAGCACCTTCTCTCCCACAGCTAGTTCTCTGTCCTTTGCCTTCCTATTAAAAAACGCTGCATATTTCTTCCTGGCTTGTCTCAAATTATCATTTGCCAGTTTCCATCCGGCTTTCAGACGAGTGGTCAGTTTGTTCACATATTGATACGATGAGGTAACAGTCTCTTCTGCTTTCTCATCTGTCCAGGTCCTTAATAAAGCTTCAAGTGGACCTTTTATTGGCCTCCCAAATAGCAGAGTTGCGGGAGCCATCCCGGTTGAACTATGTGGTACCTCCCGATACGCAAACAACGCGGCGGGCAGAAATTGATCCCACATATCCGGTTTTTCATGTGCCAGCTTCCTCAGGATAGAAATGAGAGTCCCATTGAACCTCTCTACCTGGCCGTTCCCTTGTGGTTGGTACGGACTACAATGAAAGTGTCTGGCTTGAAATAGCTTAAAAACTTCTTCCGTTAGTTTCCCCTTGAACTGTGAGCCATTATCAGTCAAGATTTGATGCGGGAATCCTAATCTTGTGAATATTGTAAGTAGTGCCTCTGCTACATGTTTTGAATCAATTGATGGCAGGGCTACCGCCTCTCCCCACATAGAACAAGTGTCCACCAGAGTAAGGATGTAACTGTTCCTCCTCTTGGTCCGAGTGAGAGGTCCAACAATATCCACTGCAACCCTCTCAAAAGGTGTTCCCACTATGGGCATTTCCCCTAGAGTTGCAGGAGCAGTCCAATGCTTTGGAGCTACCCTTTGACATTCTGGACAGGATTTGACATATCTTTTTATATCCTCCGTTATCCCTGGCCAGAAGTAATGACAAGCTATACGCTGTCCTGTGGCGCTGATCCCCATGTGACCACTGAAGGGAATCGCATACCCGAGTTCCATCACTTTATCCCTATATGAAGTGGGAAGAACCAGCTGGTTGTGACTATTTGTTCCAGTTCCGGCCTTCCTGTATAATAATTTGTTCTTCATAAAGTACTCTCCCTTGCTTGGAGGTGTGTGGCTTTTGGGCAATTTTTAAAAACATGGCTTGAGTGTCCTATCCTCAGCCTGCGCCTTCCTCATCTCCTCTGGATGAGCATTTATAGGTTCACCTTCTTCCTCCTTTTTCTGTGATCTGGTCTGCACTGTCGCCATGATCACAGGTCTCTCGGGATTCCCCAAGAAGACGTACCTACACCCCAATATCAGAGGGTAGATTGGTTCATCTATCACTGCTGCTCTGATTTCTCCTTCCACATAGCGAGTTTTCACCGTTATCCTTGCGATGGGAAGTGTCATGAGTGGTATGTCCTTAGTCGCCCCCTGTATTTCCACTGTTTCTGTGGTATACTGACTTGGGTCCACTAGGCTAGACTTCACAACTGAATCATAATCCAAACCTGTATCATATAGGCACCTTGTGGTGACCCCATTACAAATAACATCCTCACAAACTGGGGGGTGATAAGGTTCCTGCTGTCCACTAGGATTAACCTTTAATCTTTGAGTCCCCGACTTCATTGCAGCAATGTTTGAAGGTTTCCTTTTACAAAATTCGGTGTTATGGTTGTCTTTCTTACACCATTTACACCATCTCTTTCCTTGGTTAAACGGTTTTCTTTCATTATATTTTTGGGCATTGAACTGTGAGTTTCTGTCACGATAGTCATTTCGTGGCCTATCAAAGTTTGTCCTGCCTTTATTACCTTGTTCTCTGTTATCAAATCTACTAAATTGCTGTAGAGCTTTAAAATTTTCTATGTGCTTCGTTTTAGTGCCACTTACCTCTGCCTGGGCTGCCTGATACCTCTCAGCGACATTTAAAACCTCCCCCAACCTCTCTGCACCTTGTTCCATGAGAAATTTTCTCAAGTCTGGAGCCATGGACTCTCTTAATTGCTCTATCATGATCATCTCTTTAAGATCTTGGGTCTTCCCCAGAGCAGTCCATTTCTCCAAATAGGTTTCCAGTCTGGCAGAGAATTGGTGGTATGTCTCCCCAGACAACAGCTTGGCATTTCTAAACTTCTTACGATAGAATTCACCATTCTTTTCATATCTCAATAACAAAGCCTGCTTTAGCATGTCATAATTGTCTTGGTCGTCTCTATTCATCTTAGCAAAGACTTCATAAGAAGTACCTCTCAGTCCCTGGGATAACTTAAGACTCCACCTCTCTCTCTCTAACCCATACGTAGTAGCTAATAATTCGAATCTACTGAGGTACCCCTCGATGTCATCGTCTTTCTCAACAAAATGGTCTAAATGAAACCCCATAGCTGAGGTTGAGGCTCCCTGACTAGGCGTAGCATCTGAGGCAAAAGGGCTGGCACAATTTTCAGGAGCATGGCTTTGTAATTCCAGCTCCCTTAGTCGTAATTCGTGCTCCCTTTGCAATCTCCTATCTTCTGCTTCCCTTTCGGCAGTCAATCTCTTTTCTTCTGCCTCCCTTTTCTTATCTTCTGCCTCCCTTTGCTGTCGTTTTTCTTCTGCCTCTAATTGGAGCCTTTTAATCTCCCTATCTGCCTCCAATGCTTTTGCCTCTTTGTCAGCCTCAATCTGCAACCTCTTAAGTTCTTTATCAGCCTCAATTTGTAACCTCTTCTCTTCAGCTAACCTCCTATCTTCCCTTTCAATATACTTGTCACATTTAGAAGTTACATACTGAATTAAAACCTGACCCTCCATGTTCATATCCTTCGCCGTCAGCACAGCAGCCGATCTAAATTTTGCTAGATCTGCCATACTTTAACATACAAATTAACAATGACCAAGGCAATTCTAATTATATAATGACTAAGGTAATATATTAATTAATTAATCAACCAATTACCACTGGCTGTGAAGATTCATCAACTTTTATTTTCCACTTTTTATTTTAAGGGACACTTTTAAATTTATACAACTCTGTCCCCACTAGTTTAATTCCCACACCAGAATATCCTTTTCATTTATGCAAATACCAAAAATCAAACCGAGTATCAATACCAACGATTACCAGAAGTGGTGCAATAGTAACAAATTCATAGATAACATAGCCATGGTAGCTAATGAGAATTATTGATAAAGAATAGGTTAAACTAAACAGCCAATGAAATCCTGGATTACTAAGAGACCGCCAAAAGACTCTAGTATATAAGGACGCGTTTTTTGGTAGGAAAGACACTTACGGTTCAATTCACAAGCTCGGGCGTTGGCGTAGCTGGCGAGTCCTTTTTAGGGCTTTATGCTTGCAGATAGATATTGTTAGTCCTTTTCAGGACTTGGTATCTATCAACGCTAATCGGGTTAGCAGTCAACAGAGTTGACTTTTTTTTTTAAATTGTATATGCGCTCTGATATAACCAAATAGGTTGAAAGGAACGCGCCTCTCCAGAAGAAGGCAAAAACCGAACCAAAAAAAAAAAAAAAAGGAAAGACACTCTGCCGCCAGTTTCTGAGAAAGCCAAGGGAGTCAAGTCAGCGCATTGAAGTCCTGCGCGTTGCAGATATACTTCGTATATTACAGATCGACTGTGTAAATAGGTTCGTAGATTTTATTCACACATCATAATTTGCAGAAGCCTTATGCAAGTATTCAAATATTATAAATCATATTTAAAGTGATTCGAAACGGACATTCACGTAAGATGATCAAACACTAATTATTTCTTCAAGTGACATTTTTTTTCCCTGGTGACTTACCAAAACGGGCCAACGATATTACAAGCTAATAGAAGTATTTGATGAAGACTTAGTGATTTGAGAAAAGGACCACAAACATTTTAATTGATTCATAGATACATGACTATTGGTGAATAAAAGTGAGACATTTTATACGAATTTGACAAGCTATTGAAATAGTCAAAGAAACATTTTAACCCTGGCTCCAAAAGAAGCTGAACATTTTCCAGAACGGTACAATACGATAAATGAAATACTTCTTAACAACGATATATATAGAACCATTAGAAGATGCAGAAGCCAGTGAAGATTTAATGCTGAAGACATCGCAGATCTAAAGGACTATTATGAACTCTATTTGATTTCAAATGAAAAGCCAGAACCAAAGCCTGAACCAACCTTCGAGGAAGTTTTAGCCAGTATCTTAGAAGAATATGTTCATGAAATTAAAGATAAAACAGAGAATCCTCCATTCATTATTGGGATCCAAACAGCTCACTGAATGAAACAGATTGTACAGTTTTACCTACATACACCATTGAAGAATTTATGTCAATTCATTCAGTTACTCTCAGTTGACTATTCAATGGCGCATTGAATCCTGTGTGTAAATAAAGTGACAGTTAATGTTAATAGCCTTCGTTCCTGAACTCTTTGACTTTCAAGTTATGAAGTTTGAGTTGGAATATTTGACATTTTATTATTACGCATAAATCAAAAGGAAGCTATTTGAATTACCACTAATCACGCCAATCCAGCGACCATAGCATCTCTGAAAGACCAAGCTAATTCCAGCAAAAGAATTTGGGTTATCTTTCAAGGAATTACAACAACCTCTAGCGATAGCTATTAACCACCTTGAGGTAGACTACGAAGATATAGTGGAACTGAAGGACACTGTAACAGGTTTTGTCCCTGCCCACCTGTGTCACAAGTCTTCCCATACTTTATCCTTGGCCTCCCTTGCCAAGCTCTTCAATCTATTATTAACGGCTCTTTGCTTTTTCTCCTTCATCTCTTCAACCTCTCCCTCATTCATTATTCTTCTGTTACGTGCGTTACGCCATTCCTTTGTTGCTCTTTCCTTTTCTATCCATACCTCCTCCACTGTCTTATTCCACCAGAGAGGGTGGGTGAAAGGTGTTCTCGCTGTCTTTTGTTTTGCATTTTGACGCAATGTGTGTAAAAGGTTGTTACAAAGTACAGTGGGCCTGTAGGATACTTGAAGGTCTGTTTAGGTTTCCTGTGTCTAGTGGTTCTACCCTTTGCAATGAGTATGACGCAAGGTAGGTGATCACTTTCCTGTGCACCTAATACATCCCAACGTGCCATGGTGGTGGCAGCACTAGAGATGAATGCCAGATCTATGACAACATTTGTATCCCCAGGTTTAGTTGCCAGGCTAGTTGGGCTTCCATCATTCAGGATGGCAAGGTTCATGTTAAGTAATGCCTGGCTCAAAGCTATACCCTTCCTATTTTCCGTGATGTTCCCCCACTACTTGGACCTAGCATTGAAATCGCCAGCAATTAAACACTTATATTAGAATCTTCAGACAATTCCGCCAGAAAATTCCAACTACTCTTTTCTGTAAGATGGTCGACATGAGCATATAAATTGTAGACTCGCCACTCTTGACCGCCTATATTCACAGCAATCCCCTGCAATTCCGCATCCTCACTAGTTTGGGAACTTGTATCCAGCCACGAATGAGGGAGCTCATGTTTTACATATATAGCTTGCCCTCGTCTACCAGGCCCACATGGATTGGAGTAACATCTGTAGCCTGGGCAATTGATAACACTATTGGCTTTTAAATTTGTCTCCTGGATCATGAGGATATCGAAATTGTAGATGATTGTTTGTATAATGGCTACCCGTTGATTGACACTTCGACAATTCCAGTATCCTTTACGCACATATTTCATCGAGAGGCGATCTGCTTTCTTTCTGAACTGTCTCTTTCCTGCCTTTCTTTTTTTCTCTCTCCTCTTCTCTCCCCTACCTCTTCTTTTGCATTTGTATTTCCTCATTTCATTTGCTGCCGGTATCGACGACAGAGCACGATCTGCTTAGCTCTCGCGATGATTCTGGATAGTTAAAATACTCTTGGTGTATTTAAAATAAATGGTGGAAATATTCGGACACCCTGGTACAGCCACCATACCAGGGAAGAGGCAAGGGATGTCCTTACGGAGTCCATCTGCCTGGTGCCGCCCCGCTCGCCCTCCAGACAGCCAATGTTCACGACTGCTTACCCAGCAGCCATTCAGTCTCTCATTGGTCCACCTTAGAATTGGGGTCATTCACTGATGACTCAATTATCAATTGACCCATGACGTGGGAGTGGAGTGATGGGTGTCGGAGCATATACCACTCATCGGTGAGTTCTGCACAGCACATCCCTAGGGCTCCACTGGCTCCAAGATCCTCTGCGAGTTTAGTTCAGACGCCGAGAGGGGCTGTTATCCGTGGCGCACAACGAGGATGTATGGCAGAAGTCTTGCAAGAAATTCCGTAGAAACCAGCATGGGTAGACTTATGTAACCGTGAGGTTACCCCCACCTCTGTCACCGTGGACTTAACTTCCTGCCATGCCTGTGAGTTGAAGTCACTGCGCCACGCAGGCAGACAGACAGACAGACAGAAACATCAATGAAACCATGTTTGAGTGACATAACGGAATAATTTTTCTTTAAAAAAAATAAAAAGGATTAAAAATCCTAATAATGCCTGAACGCACTCGTTTGTTCCTGTGGAATTCCCAGTCAGTGGGTGTTTTGTTCTTACACAGTGTAACGTACCATTTAATGACTGTACTTTTATTACAATTTAAGACATTAGATTTTGACAGGATGCTTGCCATTCTCCGAAGTCACGTGCCTCCAAACATTTGATACGCCGCTTCCGGTTCGATGTTCTGTTTTGCTGGGCTCTGTAGTTTCAATCAGAGGCGCAACTAACGCCCAGGTAGACCAGATGCGTCACACACGACCAAAGCACCAAGTGGCCACCGGAAAGTAGTTATCGGAAGGAACCCTTGCCTATTTATACATCCTTTCAATTTTCTGTGTCCCTGTGTTTAACGTCACATAATGTTTCAGTTTCTGGAAAAATCACATAAATTGATTTAGAAGAGGCGCTAAGATCTTAAGCGAAAGACATTAGGGCACGATAACCAATCACATATATGCTTACCCCTATGATCCTTGGTGAGCTGAAGGTTAAAGGTTTTGATGACAAAGAAAGTAATTTTTTTTTTAAAATCAGATTTTTGCTGTATATTGATTATTTGTAGTTGATGATTCAATTTTATAGGAGGGCCCAACTTAATTTGTGCCCAGGGAACCCTGACATTGTAGTTACGCCACTGCAGTAGCGAGAACCCTGACATTGTAGTTACGCCACTGCAGTAGCGAGAACCCTGACATTGTAGTTACACCACTGCAGTAGCGAGAAACCGTGTACGAAAATCTTTGTTTTTTTTTTTCCTTTGCGCTGTTTATTTTCTAACGGAGATGCACATTTATTTCAACCGCTAAGAAAGTCATTTGGTTATATCACGGTGCAAATGCCAGATCAAAAATAAGGAACTATGTGCCTGAACACCACAAAAATATGTTAGTGCAGAGAGTGTGCTTGCGCTTTGTGCGGCCTTGACGCAAAAAATGGGGGTGTGGGGGGGGGGGGGGGGGGGGCTGCAGTGTTGGCTGGATGCTGCATAGGGAGGCAAAAAAGATATGATGATGATTATGTGTTTATCTTTTCTTTATTAATCATGCAATATTGTCAGTTGCCGTAACTAACATCTGGAAGTCCTCTCTGTACAGCACAAGCACAAAATTAGGATTATATCAGAGCTGTGTGCTTTATGTGCTTCTCTATGGCGCGGAGAGCTGGAGAGTTACAGAGAAGGAAATGTCGAAATTGTCCTCTTTTCACACAACATGCCTAAGAAAAATTCTCCGAATCTTTTGGCCGAATACCATCACCAACCAAGATCTGCTTACTCGGAGCAAGCAAGAGGACATGCACAGCATCATAGCTGGCAGACGCTGGAGCTGGGTTGGCCATGTCCTCAGAAGAGACCCCGATGCCATCACAAGAACAGCTATGCTATGGACCCCTGAAGGAAAACGAAAGAGAGGCCGACCAAAAAGAACTTGGCGGAGGACTGGAGGCTGAGATGCAAAAAATGAACCAGAGTTGGGGCACTGTATGAAGGATGGCCGCCGACCGAGCAAAGTGGAATCAATTTGTTGTTGCCCTACAAGACGCCACCAGGCGTAATGGCCACTGACTGCTGTGACGGTCGGCGGCTAAGGATCAAAGAAGAAAGAAGAAGAATACCAGTTATGGTATTCTAATACCAGTTATGGTATTCTAATACCAGTTATGGTATCACAATATCAGTTATCGTATCACAATATCAGATATGGTATTCTAATATCAGTTGCCGTATCCTAATATCAGTTATCGTATCCTAATATCAGTTATGGTATCCTAATATCAGTTATCGTATCACAATATCAGATATGGTATTTTAATATCAGTATCCGTATCCTAATATCACTTATCGTATCCTAATATCACTTATCGTATCCTAATATCAGTTATGGTTTTCTAATATCACTTATCGTATCCTAATATCACTTATCGTATCCTAATATCACTTGTCGTATCCTAATATCACTTATCGTATCCTAATATCACTTATCGTATCCTAATATCACTTATTGTATCCTAATATCACTTATTGTATCCTAATATCACTTATTGTATCCTAATATCACTTATTGTATCCTAATATCACTTATCGTATCCTAATATCACTTATTGTATCCTAATATCACTTATCGTATCCTAATATCACTTATCGTATCCTAATATCACTTATTGTATCCTAATATCACTTATCGTATCCTAATATCACTTATTGTATCCTAATATCACTTATCGTATCCTAATATCACTTATCGTATCCTAATATCACTTATCGTATCCTAATATCACTTATCGTATCCTAATATCAGTTATGGTTTTCTAATATCACTTATCGTATCCTAATATCAGTTATGGTATCCTAATATCAGCGATCGTATCCACTTTTAAATTTCTTGTGTCCCGTTACCAGTAACATATATTTCTTCTATTAATTTTTATATCCCATAATAATATTTTGTGTTATGGATTTTAATGATGGAAAGTCTTCGTGAACTGTTATCACTTATTTTGTCCAACATTGGATTGTTCATTCCATATTGTTCAATATGAGAGTGCCAGATAAGTTGCTTTGTCACAAACTCTTGTAAATAACGCAGCTCATTAAATAACTATCTGTAACACATATCGCTCTAAAGGAGCATATAGCCATAAACTAAAAAAAAGGCGGGTGGGTCGAAGTAGGGGCAAGAATGCAAAGGGGAGAGGAAAGATGTGAACGGGCATTTTGGAGAGACAGAATGACAAGAGAGGGGGAAAAATGAGATAAAAAGGAGAGAATGTTATTGAAGACAGAGATTAGTTGCCTGCATGCAGGAGAATCTCACTATGGACCCATGATGAACAAGGGGAGCTGAGAAATGGCTCTATATAAGACGTGACAATTCTTTGGGACAGCCCAGAACCAGGGCACAGTATTTTTAAGCTCTGCATATTTGGAAGGTCCTCTTGGATGGCGGGGAATGCACAGTATGCCACTCGCTTCTTCCTCCTAGCTTGGGACCAGATGTGATGATCCTTCAAAATGCCAGCTAAGCTGGAGAAACTGATGCTCATTGCTTCAACTTAACATGTTTCGGAATGGCAGAAAAGCCACAGGAAGAAGCCTATATCTACAGTGTAGATAATACCAACGAGTCTTCAACTTGGTTTTTGGCTGCAAAAGAGCGAGAAATTCAGCAGCCCTAGTTAAACAACAACAATGAGGTCAGAGACAAAGTGACAGAAGAGATAAATAAGAAACAACAAACAAAAGGTGAAGGGAAGAGAAAATAACAAGAAAATGATTACAGGTAAAACACAATTTAATAGAGGGATATACAATTTTAGATAAAGTCATTTAAAATGATGGCTTAAAGGCATGTTTATGAACATACTTCCCGGGGAATCAGACATAGATCCTTTACATTGTGACTTTTGTTCTCTTCATTTCCACAAGTTACACTAGTTTTATAAATTTGACTGATTGTTCATTTTTTCTTCCTACCAGGCTGTCATACCGACAGTAGGAAGTCTTTTGTTGGTATACGGTAATGCATGCTGCTGCCGTTTTTGCTATACCTGTTGTTGTTCTTGTAACTGTTGTGTTTGCAGCAGGAGTTGTTGTGTTTCTAGTAGCTCCATTTACTGTGGTTATTGTTAATGTCATGTTTGCTGTTGTTCCTCTTGAATTTACGTAGCTGTTGTTATGTTTGTTTCTAGAAGTTGTTATATATGTATGAGCTGTTGTCGTCCTTGTTGCAGCTGTTGGTGTTTCTGTTGTTGTTGTTGATAACGTTGATGGGGCCAATGTTAATGTTATTCCTATTGCTATTTTGATTGTTATTGCGTGTGTTTCCACTGATTTTACTTTAGCTAAATGGTTAGATAGACAATAAGAGATACAGATACATAGACATTCAGACACATAGACAATAGAAAATACTGAACAGAGAGACAGTACATAGATAGATAGGCAGACGGGCAGAGAACACAGAGTCAGACATAGACTTACATATAGACAGACTGGCAGGCAGGTTGAAGGCAGACAGACAGACATGTATACATACAGGCAAACAGACATTTAGGTTGCATGCAGACAGACAGACACACAGATAAACAGACAGGCAGGGGCAGACAGACACCAGGTAGGCAGGAATCAGACAGACAGACAGACAGATAGACAGGCAGACAGACAGATAGATAGATAGATAGATAGATAGACAGACAGACAGACAGACAGATAGATTAGATAGATAGATAGATAGATAGATAGATAGATAGATAGATAGATAGATAGATAGATAGATAGATAGATAGATAGATAGATAGATAGATAGATAGATAGGCATGCAGGCAGGCAGGCAGGCAAGCAGACAGACATATAGATAGATAGATAGATAGATAGATAGATAGATAGATAGATAGATAGATAGATAGATAGATAGATAGATAGATAGATAGATAGATAGATAGATAGATAGATAGATAGATAGATAGATAGATAGATAGATAGATACGAGGGGCGTTCAGAAAGTAATGCATCACATCGTTTTTCTCAGGAGCTGTTTATTCAAAAAGCATGAAATTTATAAACAATATACATGAATATGTCATGTAAACAACGGTATTATTCAACATAATCCCCATCAACTTGTACGGCTTTATGCCAGCGCGAAACAAGTGCATGTATTCCTAGCCCGTACCAGATTTTGTCTTGATCATGTAGCCATTTCGTCGCTGCATGAATCACTCCTTCATCATCTTCAAACCTTGTCCCACGGAGTGCATCTTTAAGTGGACCAAAGAGATGAAAATCAGAGGGGGCCAAATCGGGACTATTGGGTGGATG
Source organism: Oreohelix idahoensis (assembly GCA_024509875.1). NCBI lineage: Eukaryota > Metazoa > Mollusca > Gastropoda > Stylommatophora > Oreohelicidae > Oreohelix > Oreohelix idahoensis. The sequence continues at coordinate 153,417 of JAMPIV010017327.1, forward strand.
GGGTAGTATAGTCCAACCCAATTTGATGATTGCTTCCCGTGTTGTCAGACTTGTGTGAGGTCGCGTATTGTCGTGAAGGAGAAGCAGGTCTGCTGGATTCTTGTGTGGCCGAACTCTGCGAAAACGTTGATTGAGTTTTTTCAATGTCTTAATGTAAGCTTGCGAATTGATTGTCTCTCCTCTTGGCATAACGTCCACAAGAATCACACCTTCAATGTCCCAAAAGACAGTGATCATGACCTTTCCAGCTGAAGGAATTGTCTTGAATTTCTTTCTTCGTGGTGATTGCGGATGATGCCACTCCATTGACTGTCTTTTTGTCTCAGGTTCAAAATGACGTGCCCAGGTTTCGTCACATGTAACGATCATAGCCAAAAGTTCTCTCCATCAGCATTGAAACGCTCCAACAATTCAGAAGAAATTGCTTTCCTTTGCAATCGGTGGTCATTTGTGAGACTTCGAGGAACCCATCTGTCATGAAATATTCTAATCCACATATATAAATTATTAGGTAAATATGAAGCCTAACAAATAAAATTAATAAAGAGAAGAGCAATGGTAAAATGACAGTGCTGTCACAAGGAATGTACTCGAAATCCCCCTTGTTTTCTGCTTCGTCTGCAAATTGTAACGCTTTCACGTTGATATAAAAGCTTACTGTATTATTACCCGCTTTCTTCAATGAAACGTGTGCTGTATTTCTTGGAAAAGCATTGAGAGGCCCTGCGTAATGACCTAAATTAATCCTAACATTAATTATATTACGTTACCAAAACGAACGAACAGATGGACAAAAGGATAGCGAGAAGGGAGAGGCAGAAAGCCGAACACTAAACACGCTTCGCGCGATACGCAAATGCTGCCATCACGCGTGTAAGTCTACATGCACTAATTTTTTTTCAGACGGACAGTGATAAAATACACTACCCTTTCCCAGAGTTAGGTTTATAAATCATAACAGACTCTTATTAGAAAAGATAACAATAGATGGGTTTACGTTTGAACACATAACAGTACCCAGACAGAACATCTTCGAAACAGGAGGTAAAAGAAATTGCATATTTTGAACGCAGCCACGTAGCTCCTTTAAATTTGTATTTTTGGGTTCCTTAGGGCTTGCTGACAAATAATATGTAAAACGTTACGCAAATAGTCCAGGAATTAATAAATTATACCCAAAATAAAATATTGGGGGTGCCTGACAGCATAAAATCATTTCTGCTCATAAGATTTTTTTTTTAACGTGGTTGAAAAAAATTTACGTTACAGAAATAGCCTACCATGTAAACTCCAAATTGATTGGAGCGCAACAAATGAAAGCCTAACCACGATTGGTCGGGCTATAAATACTATCTTGGTTGTTAGGGGAAACGGGGAAAGGTAACATTTTTTCAAACACTTGTCGAAACGGGGCTCATTGGTCAGACTCGCTGATATACACACTTGGGAGCGTTAGTTCGAAACCACTTGTTTAAAATAGCTTGATAAAGCATCAGTGCGTTGAGGCCAGCATATATTTTGCTCAATAAAAGCCTGGAACATAGGCAGATGGAAATTTGTGCCAGTTTGTGCCAGAATTCATTGCTAATCAACGTATCTGTGTTATTCGTATGAATTGTGGTAAGCTTGAACCATTCAATATCTTTTAATGAAAATTGAATGTGAATTGTTGATTTATGCCTGTATATATATGTGTAGTTCAGTGGCCAACGTGAGGTAAAGCCTGTAATGCTCCAGCCTGAACAGAGGGTGTCGGAGAGAAGTAAAACGGCATGGAATGGCCAAACAGTACACTGACACCTGGATGATTGACTAGAAAGAAATAATGCTGGAAGTGCAGAGGCGTAGTAACCATTAAGAAGGGTAATACTGGAATAAAGTATTTCAAATGAAGCTGACTGTTGGCCTAACGCTCTGAACGCAATGTTTGTGATGTATTGTGATCAGTGTAAAAAGAAAATATAAATTAGTTATGAAGTAGAAGGTACATCCTTCTTGATTTCAGGGACAGTGGTCTTGATGGTACTGAGCAGCACCTAGTCAGAGCTTTGCTGAATCCTGAGTCGGACAGCATACTCCTTGGTCTTTTTAGCTATCAGTGAGGTGTCTCCAGAACCCAGAGGAGAATTCGAGCAGAGGAGTCCTTTCCTGCCGCCATCACGCCAGATAAGCGAATTGGCCAGCTGAGCTCAACATTATGTCCCCTCATATTGAACTGACTTTATAAAATTAACATTAAGAGGGGAATTTACTTGTCTTAAAATCAGGAACTGTGAACATCTCCAATACTGGTCCCTAAAGACAAACTATTGAAGTCATGATGACAAATACCAACAGAGCTTGAACAAAACAAAACCAGTATTACCTCATTTTACTACTACACAACTGACACACATAGAACATTTGTAATAATATATGTCACTACAATATTCATATTAAATACATTCTGTACATAACTTGTAATTTAAATTGATTGTGATTCCTGATTCCCTTGTAGTTGAATCAGGACACATATTCATTCATGCCAGTAATGAATACATATTGTTATTTGAAAGTTATCAGTGCCTTCTTTAAGATATTCTCATAGAGTGTTATATGTATGTGAGTGTCACAGTGTTGTCAAGAGTAGTGGATTAAATTAAATTGTTTATCTGTCTGTTGTTGTGACTTACACTTCATCATACACATACCCTAGACACATAACGTAGCATCACACTATTCCAGAATAATTCTGACTGAGATATAGAGATATGTGGTAGCAAGTAAGGTTATCTATAATACACTACTCTTAATAGATATAGATACCTTCACAGCTGATCTCAGTCAGTACACTAAGTTCCCTATAAATATTTATAACATCCCACTTCACCACATATATTGGGGTCTCGCTCTTGGGATTTTGAATCTTTAACTATTAAAAATATTGGGGGTAATTCACTTCAGGGAATATAAGAATTAAAAGGTATCCTTGGGTGGAATTAAATAAGGTTGAGCTCACGGTGCCTGTGTTGTCCATTAGAGATTGAATTGTTGGTTAGACATTGTATAAATTTACATAATAGACAATGGCGGACCTGGCCAAATTTCGATCTGCTGCGGTTCAGACTGCAAAAGAGTTAGGATTAGATGGGCAAGCTATGGTTGCCTATGTCACGACGGAATGTGACAAATTTATTGAACGTGAAGAAAGAAGGTTTGAAGCCGAAAGAAAGATTGAAAGGGAAATTGACAAAGAGGAAAAAGAATTGTAAGCCGAGGAAAGAAGACAGGCTGCAGAAAGAGAAGAGAAGAAATTAGCTGCAGAAAGGGAAGAGAAGAGATTAGCTGCAGAAAGGGAAGCAGAAAGGAGGAGAAGAGATTACAAAGGGAACATGAGTTACGACTAAGGGAGTTTGAGTTTCAAGGCCATGCTCCTGAAAATGGTGCCAGTCCCTTTGCCTCTGATGCTACGGTTACTCAAGGAGCCTCAACCTCAGCTATGAATTTTCATTTAGATCATTTTGTTGAGAAAGACGATGATATTGAGAGCTACCTAAATAGGTATGAACTATTAGCTACCACGTATGGGTTTGAGAGAGAAAGGTGGAGCTTAAAGTTATCTCAGGGACTTCGTGGGGCAGCTTATGAAGTTTTTGCAAAAATGAGCAGAGGTGATCAGGAAAATTATGACATGCTAAAGCAGGCTCTTTTGTTAAGGTATGAAAAGAATGCAGAATTCTATAGAAAAAAAATTTAGGAATGCTAAACTACTGTCAGGTGAAACCTATCACCAGTTCTCTGCACGAATCGAGACATACTTGGAGAAATGGACTTCTCTGGGGAAAACCCAAGATCTTAAGGAAATGGTCCTTATAGAGCAACTAAGAGAGTCCATGGCTCCAGACCTGAGAAAGTTTCTCATGGAACAAGGTGCAGAGAGGCTGGGTGAGTTGCTAAATGTTGCTGAAAGGTATCAAGCAGCTCAAGCAGAGGTAACAGGTAATAAAAAGAAACAGGTGGACAACTTTAGGGCACCACAGAACTTTAATAAATTTGATCCTAGGGATCAAAATAAAGGTAAGCACCAATTTGATAGGCCACGGTATGACAATAAAAATAAATTCCCACAATTCGATGAAAGGAAATATGATGAAAGAAAATCTTTCAACCAAGGAAAAAGGTGGTGTAAAAATTGTCAGATGGACAATCATGACACTGACCGTTGCAGAAGGAAACCTGTGTATATGGCAACCCTTCAGGTCAGGTCGACCTCAAGACAGGAGGAGGATATTATGTTGGATACCACTCCAGAAGAGATGAGGAAGGCACAGGCTGGGGATAAAACACTCAAGCCTTGTTTCAGAAAATTGTCAACTTGTCATACAACTCCAGGCAAGGGAGATTTTTACATGAAAAACAAGTTGATGTATAGGAAGGCCGGAACTAGATCCCATGGTCACGGACAGCTGGTTCTTCCAAAGAGATATAGGACAGAGTTAATAAGGAGCCTACATGTGAAACCAGATGGGGACCATGAGAAGATAGGTACCATCATTCAAAAGGTGGCTCACAATTATTATTGGCCCAAAGCAAGATGGGACATTGAGAATTGTGTAGAAAGGTGTAGCATAGCACATGAGGGAACACCCACAAGTGGGAACATGGATCAGGACCTGGACACGCCACGGGGCAAAATTAGGCCTGACAATAAAAGGAAAAATAGATTTGATAAAGTGGACCAAATGGAATGGGAAGCCCCTTTTCACGGACAAGCTTCACTTAACTGTTTTTCAATGGCCACTATGCGGAGAGTGCAAAAAGATGTCTTACCCCAGGATAAGCCGACAATCCCTCAATCGGACTTAAACAAACTGGAGGAAGAAGATGTAGAGAGGAAATCTCTCATCAAGAATTTTAAGAGGGGAGAAAGCCCCAAAAGAAAAAATTGGTAGCGGTCGTTTTGTGAATGATAATTCTGGGAGGAAAAATCATCACTATAAAGCTTCAAGTGGAAGAGACCATACCGGTGCATGGACAAATAGGTCCACACAATTAAAGGTCCATATGTAGCTTTGTTAAGAACGTGGACTGATGAAAAGGCAGAGGAAAACATTACATCTTCATACCAATATGTGAATGAGCTGACGACTCGGTTAAAAACTGGCTGGAAACTTGCCAATGAAAATTTGAAACAAGCCAGGAAGAAACATGCTGCCTATTATAACAGGAAGGCGAAAGACAGAAATTTGGCTGTGGGAGAGAAAGTACTGCTTCTTTTGCCTGGGAGTCAGAATAAGTTACAAATTGGATGGCAGGGTCCATATACAGTTCTAGAGAAGGTGTCTAGAACAAATTATAAGATAGATAAGAAGGGGAAAGAAAAAATCTATCATGTGAATCTCCTGAAGAAATATTTGGAAAGAGAACATCAGGAAGAGACACACTTGTTGACCTTGTCCATCGCCATGGAGATGAAAAAAGGAACCACTTTCATCATTTGAATATCCATTACACCCCTGTGAGACAGCAGCACAGGTGAAAATCAGTACACATTTAACGAAAACTCAGAAAGAGAGAGTGCAACAGGTTCTAAATAATCATGCAGAGGTGTTAACAGACCGACCAGGGCATACAAACCTATTGGAATATGATATGAAACTCATAGACTCCACACCTGTCTGTATGAAACCATATTCGATTCCGTTTGCTAAGGAAAAAGCTTTGAAGGAAGAGATAGACTATCTATTGAAGGAAGGAATTATTTCGCACAGTGAGTCTTCGTATAGTTCCGGGGTGGTACTCTTAAGGAAGCCCTCTGGAGAACATAGACTCTGTATAGATTACAGGAGACTGAATGCTATTACAGAAGGACAGGTGGATCCATTGCCGGATACCAATCAGCTGTTTGCCAGACTAAATAAAGCTAAATATTTCTCAAAAGTGGATCTGAGTAAAGGATACTATCAGATTCCAGTAAAGCCTGAGGTTAGACCATACCTAGCTTTTAGTACCTCAGAAGGACACTATGAGTTTAATAGATTGCCATTTGGATTGAAGAATGCGCCTAGTGTCTTCTCTAGAATGATGAGAAAATTATTGGATCCTCTGAATAATCCCTGTATAACAAATTTTATGGATGATATCCTTATAGCAACAGAAACATTTGAGGAACACAATGACCCCTGACCCAAAGAACTTAGAGAAACTACAGAAAGCCCCGAGACCACAAACCAAGAAGGACGTGAGATCCTTTGTCTCATTATGTGGTTTCTACCAGAAGTATATCAAAAACTTTAATTCCATATGTGCACCGTTAACTGAATTGACACGTAAAGGACATCCAGATCGCATTACATGGACACCACAATGTGAAATGACTTACCAAGAATTGAAGGAAAAGCTCACAAGTAAACCCATTTTGAAATTACCTGACTTAAGTCAAGAATTCATAGTAAGGACGGATGCAAGTAATATTGGGTTAGGTGCAACTTTACTACAGAAATCAGATGCATTGGATGGGGAATTAAGCCCAGTGGCATATGCTAGCAGAAAGTTGAATAAAGCTGAAATCAACTACTCAACTAGCGAAAAAGAATGTCTTGCAGTAATATGGGCAATAAAGAAATTCAATATTTATCTATATGGGAAGGCATTTAAGTTGCAAACTGACCACAAACCTTTATCGTTTTTAGCACAGGCTAAGCATGAGAACTCTAGGTTACTCCGATGGTCTTTGCTTCTGGCTCCATACAATTTTAGCATTGAATATATATCTGGAAAAACCAATCTGGGAGCGGATTTTTTAAGCCGCCATCCGTGTGATGAGAATCACCGTAAACCCCAGAAATAATAATAAATTTCTATATGTGTATATAGAATAAAGGACTGACATATAATGTCTCTTTTAAGAGGGGAGGTGTCATGAAATATTCTAATCCACATATATAAATTATTAGGTAAATATGAAGCCTAACAAATAAAATTAATAAAGAGAAGAGCAATGGTAAAATGACAGTGCTGTCACAAGGAATGTACTCGAAATCCCCCTTGTTTTCTGCTTCGTCTGCAAATTGTAACGCTTTCACGTTGATATAAAAGCTTACTGTATTATTACCCGCTTTCTTCAATGAAACGTGTGCTGTATTTCTTGGAAAAGCATTGAGAGGCCCTGCGTAATGACCTAAATTAATCCTAACATTAATTATATTACGTTACCAAAACGAACGAACAGATGGACAAAAGGATAGCGAGAAGGGAGAGGCAGAAAGCCGAACACTAAACACGCTTCGCGCGATACGCAAATGCTGCCATCACGCGTGTAAGTCTACATGCACTAATTTTTTTTCAGACGGACAGTGATAAAATACACTACCCTTTCCCAGAGTTAGGTTTATAAATCATAACAGACTCTTATTAGAAAAGATAACAATAGATGGGTTTACGTTTGAACACATAACAGTACCCAGACAGAACATCTTCGAAACAGGAGGTAAAAGAAATTGCATATTTTGAACGCAGCCACGTAGCTCCTTTAAATTTGTATTTTTGGGTTCCTTAGGGCTTGCTGACAAATAATATGTAAAACGTTACGCAAATAGTCCAGGAATTAATAAATTATACCCAAAATAAAATATTGGGGGTGCCTGACAGCATAAAATCATTTCTGCTCATAAGATTTTTTTTTAACGTGGTTGAAAAAAATTTACGTTACAGAAATAGCCTACCATGTAAACTCCAAATTGATTGGAGCGCAACAAATGAAAGCCTAACCACGATTGGTCGGGCTATAAATACTATCTTGGTTGTTAGGGGAAACGGGGAAAGGTAACATTTTTTCAAACACTTGTCGAAACGGGGCTCATTGGTCAGACTCGCTGATATACACACTTGGGAGCGTTAGTTCGAAACCACTTGTTTAAAATAGCTTGATAAAGCATCAGTGCGTTGAGGCCAGCATATATTTTGCTCAATAAAAGCCTGGAACATAGGCAGATGGAAATTTGTGCCAGTTTGTGCCAGAATTCATTGCTAATCAACGTATCTGTGTTATTCGTATGAATTGTGGTAAGCTTGAACCATTCAATATCTTTTAATGAAAATTGAATGTGAATTGTTGATTTATGCCTGTATATATATGTGTAGTTCAGTGGCCAACGTGAGGTAAAGCCTGTAATGCTCCAGCCTGAACAGAGGGTGTCGGAGAGAAGTAAAACGGCATGGAATGGCCAAACAGTACACTGACACCTGGATGATTGACTAGAAAGAAATAATGCTGGAAGTGCAGAGGCGTAGTAACCATTAGGAAGGGTAATACTGGAATAAAGTATTTCAAATGAAGCTGACTGTTGGCCTAACGCTCTGAACGCAATGTTTGTGATGTATTGTGATCAGTGTAAAAAGAAAATATAAATTAGTTATGAAGTAGAAGGTACATCCTTCTTGATTTCAGGGACAGTGGTCTTGATGGTACTGAGCAGCACCTAGTCAGAGCTTTGCTGAATCCTGAGTCGGACAGCATACTCCTTGGTCTTTTTAGCTATCAGTGAGGTGTCTCCAGAACCCAGAGGAGAATTCGAGCAGAGGAGTCCTTTCCTGCCGCCATCACGCCAGATAAGCGAATTGGCCAGCTGAGCTCAACATTATGTCCCCTCATATTGAACTGACTTTATAAAATTAACATTAAGAGGGGAATTTACTTGTCTTAAAATCAGGAACTGTGAACATCTCCAATACTGGTCCCTAAAGACAAACTATTGAAGTCATGATGACAAATACCAACAGAGCTTGAACAAAACAAAACCAGTATTACCTCATTTTACTACTACACAACTGACACACATAGAACATTTGTAATAATATATGTCACTACAATATTCATATTAAATACATTCTGTACATAACTTGTAATTTAAATTGATTGTGATTCCTGATTCCCTTGTAGTTGAATCAGGACACATATTCATTCATGCCAGTAATGAATACATATTGTTATTTGAAAGTTATCAGTGCCTTCTTTAAGATATTCTCATAGAGTGTTATATGTATGTGAGTGTCACAGTGTTGTCAAGAGTAGTGGATTAAATTAAATTGTTTATCTGTCTGTTGTTGTGACTTACACTTCATCATACACATACCCTAGACACATAACGTAGCATCACACTATTCCAGAATAATTCTGACTGAGATATAGAGATATGTGGTAGCAAGTAAGGTTATCTATAATACACTACTCTTAATAGATATAGATACCTTCACAGCTGATCTCAGTCAGTACACTAAGTTCCCTATAAATATTTATAACATCCCACTTCACCACACCATCTTGCGCAAACCTTAGAAAATCCGAGAGTTTTTATAACTGCATTTGCACTACCAATGCTGACTGACAGCTGTAAAGCCAATTGTTGAGTAGTGATTCGCCTATCAGTAAGAATAATGCCATTAGCGCATTTCAACATTTCTGCGTTGGTGGCTGTGGCAGGACGACCACAGCGCGGCCGATCAAGCAGCTCCGTATCTCCACTTCCTGATTCTTTGATTCTCTGAACCCAGCGACTGACTGTACTCCTGTCGACTGCAAAACTTCCATACACATCACATAGACGCTTGTGAATGTTCACAACAGTTTCCTTCTCTGCAACGAGAAATTCTATCACAATTCGCTGCTTATAACGCAAGTTTTTAACACGCTCCATTTCAACGGTTTAGGGCAGCCGTATTATTTGGCCAGTTGCAGTGCAATTTTGTGCACACAATTGGCACATGCCATATTTGAAGTGTGCAACATTTCATGCTTCTATCTTCATTATTAGCTGAGAAAAACGATGTGGTGCATTACTTTCTGAACGCCCATCGTAGATAGATAGATAGATAGATAGATAGATAGATAGATAGATAGATAGATAGATAGATAGATAGATAGATAGATAGATAGATAGATAGATAGATAGATAGATAGATAGATAGATAGATAGATAGATAGATAGATAGATAGATAGATAGATGAAACTTTTTTTTTAACCAGATCAGATTAGATTTGAATATGTAAGTTTGTAAAACTTTGTACAATTAGTTACTTTGTTTAGACACTAAATTCAAAACCCCGCAGCTCTTTATCTGATACAAGTTTTAAAATGTCACAATGAACTTTTTTCTCAAATTTGGCATTGATGATTATTTTTTTAAAATGGTGAACGATGGAGTAAATAACAAGACAATAATAATGTAAAACACAATTGATCAGAAGGAAATGCATTTGTAATTGAAGTAATTAAACATTATGGCTTAAAGGCATTTCTAATGAACATATTTCTCTTGGAATTGGACGTGTATAATTAACTTTATTAACGAGTTGGATAAAATTGATTCTGTGTGTGTGTGTGTTTTTTGTTTTTTTTTTCTCTATAGATTGAGAAGTTTTATACTGTTATTAGGAATTTGTATTACGGCTTGTGTCATTTGCTGTAGCAGTTGTGTTTGCAGTACGTTTGTTGTATCTGTTGTAATGTTTTATTTGTTATTTTTGTTAAAGATGTTGTTGCGCTCCTATAATTATTCTTGTTGCCGTTTTTACTGTCACTTTAACTGTTGCTAGTTATTTTTCTTGTCCACAAATCGTTGCGTAGATAGTGTGACGAGTAAATCTTCGATCGTTACATTTTCTTGTGCCATCTTTTTAACTTTTTTTCTGTGCCCTTCCATTTCCTTTTTCTCACCCGCACTTTGACGTTGTTTTCGCTTTCATAGTTCAAGGTTTTCTTATCATCTTGTCCTAATTTGTGACTCCCTGATTTTACCTGCTTGCTCGACCTATTTTTGAAATAACATTGACTTCTGTTTGTGCACAGCGAAGTTGCCACATTGACTTTTCGCTTATTGCTGCTCCAGACGGAGTAAGATTCTACACTGAGCGACTTTCCTTTTGTTAATCCAGACTTCTTGTCTGGAAAGATACATAAAAACACGTTGTTCAAAATGGTCCAATATGGATGGGCAGACGTTATTTGGAGATACGCCGGCAGTTATCAAATATGCAGTGCCAAAAACAGGGTCAATGACAATCTTGGTGAAGATTAAGACACGGACAGTAAGATAAGAAAGGTGATGCTGGAGTATGGAAAGCTACAACCTTGTTGAATTGGATAATTACGAGAACGTGACACATTGGAGGAGATTATCAGTAATAGATCTATGAAGTAGTAGGTTGTAAATATGATAAATACCCACGGAAGTAACAAAACCTAATAAGGTAATGGAGTTGTAAAAGTAGAATGTTCTACATGAGAGATGCAGATGGGAGAGAAACCCATTTCAATATCAGACTCCTTGATGATGATTGCTTTGGCATTTGAGATGCAAGGATAGGCTGTTCTTGATTGGACTTCTCTTCCACGAAGCAATATGGGTGTGTGAAAGAAAATGTTTGTTTTAACCTAGGGCCTTGTAAGCCTACTTCACTGACTTCAAATTTCTTCAAGGACAAATCATAGACAACCAGAAATATATAATATTAGGACCCAAATATAGGATAGGCCAGAGATGAACGTGAACTCTATGATTAGAATAGTCAACTCCAAAGAAATCATTTTGCGCCTTAAGTTCTAGGATCCCAGTTCAAGTGCACTAAGTTAGACTCCTAACCAACCTGAAGAGACGGCATCTTAGATCAGTTGCCCGACAATATTCGGACGTGTCCTGTGCAAAACGTTTGTGTCTAATTCGACGGAAAAACCCAGGGTAAATTGTAACATGTGTTTTATTATTTCATATTTTGTATTTAAACATTTATAATTTGCTTGTGGATCTACAGTGGCATATGAAGCTGGCAACTTCATCAATGTAAATAACTTGACGCATGAACCACTACTGTAAGAGCTGTGACTGGTTCGTTCAGGTTTCCTCACAAAGAACCAACAGTTAGTTGAGGTGGCCCTAAACTCTAAACTCTAAAGAGAGCAGGGAGTGGATGGTGATATCATGTTGTATATAGTTATTATACAATCACTTTAGTAAATTTCATATATATATATATATATATATATATATATATATATATATATATATATATATATATATATATATATATATATATATATATATATATATATATATATATATATATATATATATATATATATATTATATATATATATATATATATAAATATATATATATATATATAAATATATAAATATATATATATATATATATATATATATATATATATATATATATATATATATATATATAATATATATATATATATATATATATATATATATATATATATATATATATATATATATAGGTGTATATTATAATATATATATATAATATATATATATATATATATATATATATATATATATATATATATATATATATATATATATATATATATATATATATATATATATATATATATATATATGAGGTGTGTTCAAATGAAACCCGTCCCAGTGGCTTTATAACAAATATATGTAAGGTACATCAGCAGGAGTAGTAGAATTAAATACAGCAATTGTTATGAAGCAAGTACTCACGGGGGTTCTTTAGAAATAGTCAGCATAGGCATTCAGACACGCATCTCACTGCTTGGGTAGACGGCGGATGCCGTCTGATAAAAATGACTTTGGTTGCTTATTCAACCATTTGGTCACCGAGGCCCTGACGTCTGCATCGGAGTCGAATCGTTGTCCCTTTAGAGATTTTTTTTAAGGGTCCTAACAAATGAAAGTCACATGGTGAATGATCGGGGCTGTAGGCTGGGTGTGGCAGAACTTCCCACCTTTTTCTTGCTAACGCTTCCTGCATAATGTTCGCAACATGTAGACGAGCATTGTCGTGCAACAGAATCCCACCACGCGAAAGCATGCCGGGTCGTTTATTCTTGATGGCTGTATGCAGGTTGTCTAGTGTGTCTTTGTAGCGGATGGCATTGATGTTCACGCCAGGCTCTTTAAAGTCTACCAATAGAAGCCCTTCATGGTCAAAAAATGCGGTCAGCATAACCTTACCGGCGGAAATCTGTGACTTGAATTTTTTGGGTTTTGGTGATCCGGGATGTTTCCATTGCATGCTCGCTGATTTGCTGCACGGCTCAAAGTGGTGGCTCCACGACTCATCGCCTGCCACTATGCGCAATAGAAATGCATCAACCTCCTCTTCGTAACGCAGCAAGTGGTTCAAACTCCACCCCATGCGGTCTTCCTTATGGTGATCGGCAGCATCCGTGGGACCCATTGTGAACACAACTTTCGATACTTCAGTTTCTTCCTAACCACCATTTGAACTGTCCCAAGAGACACAGCGAATTCCTCTGCTAGCGAACGTAAGCTCCGACGATGGTCCACCCGTATCGCTGCATCAATCTCGGCGATGGCTTCTTCTGTCGCAACAATATGCACCTGACCTGGCCGCGGAAGATCTTTCGTTAACGGATGTCCTTCTCGAAACATTCGTGCCCAGTATTTCACTGTAGTCTTAGACACACTTTTGTCACCATACACTGCTTTCATTCGGCGATGAATGTCGACTGGTCGACATCCTTCGGCTGTTAGGAACTGAATCACCGTTCGCTGATCGACCTTGGACGGTTTCCGTATCACACCGGCCATTATTTTAACGGTCTGCAGCACAACCAATGTATATATATACGAGGCGTGATCAAATGAAACCCAACCGTGCTGCGCCAAGTGGACATTCGTAGGAGGAGCATGATGACGTCACATCTGACGTAATAAGCACATACGAATGTACAAGTGTGTAAGTGTTCATTCTTCTAGTATTCATTGGTTGTGCTGCAGACCGTTAAAATAATGGCCGGTGTGATACGGAAACCGTCCAAGGTCGATCAGCGAACGGTGATTCAGTTCCTAACAGCCGAAGGATGTCGACCAGTCGACATTCATCGCCGAATGAAAGCAGTGTATGGTGACAAAAGTGTGTCTAAGACTACAGTGAAATACTGGGCACGAATGTTTCGAGAAGGACATCCGTTAACGAAAGATCTTCCGCGGCCAGGTCAGGTGCATATTGTTGCGACAGAAGAAGCCATCGCCGAGATTGATGCAGCGATACGGGTGGACCATCGTCGGAGCTTACGTTCGCTAGCAGAGGAATTCGCTGTGTCTCTTGGGACAGTTCAAATGGTGGTTAGGAAGAAACTGAAGTATCGAAAGTTGTGTTCACAATCGGTCCCACGGATGCTGCCGATCACCATAAGGAAGACCGCATGGGCTGTTGTTTCCAGCAAATGGATTGATTTGCCTTTGCCCTAAAGACGCCAATAGGCGTGATGGGAAACAATGGCAAAGAAAACCTATCTGCTGTTGCCCTAAGACGCCACTAGGCGTAATGGCCACTGACTGCTTTGACGGTCGGTGGCTAAGGACGGAAGAAGAAGAAGAAGATATATATATATAATATATATATATATATATATATATATATATATGTATATATGTATATATATATATTTCAATCGTTGTCTTCCTTTATCCAAAAGCACTTTCATCCGACTCACTGAGGTTAAACTTAACACGCAGGTAAGGTAAACTCGTATTTTGAGGAAGATGGAAGTAGTGGGAGGCGCCTGATGCTCATATCAACGACCCATTTCTCAAAAGAGGCATTTGTTTTTAGTGGTACAGGTTTGTGGTACAAGTTATCAGCAGTCGACGCTAGACACCTCATCAAACCAAACTTGAAGACGCTTGACTTGACAACCTAAGCAGTTACCGCAGCCTTGTGCAAGAGACGTGCTGCGGCCACAATTTGTGACTATTGTTAAGAAGTACAGTTCAAAGCACCGCTGGGAACCAATAGCGGATGAAGCAAACGCCAACTAACTTCACACAGGAAGCTTAGTAGCAAACAAGCGAAATCAATGAGCATTTAACAAGTTTTCCATCGCAATATACATCATCCGATGTTGGTAAATATCATCGCTTTATTATTTTAACCAACGTTATTTATTTTTATTCTTGTTACCCTATAAGTTATTATTAAACCTTTTGCTCTATAATTTTAAAACTATAGCAAGATTAATCACTGTCACAGATGGAAATAGTGCAGCAGTGATTATCCACTTTTGCCCCTCCCCATCTAGTTTAATTTTTTGCTACAGGAACGCCAGATTCACAAGTGCAATTGACAAGTGAGCCTTTTGGCAATTAAGCACGGTGGAACAGAGAGAGCGCGTAATAGATTCTTTGATTCTTTCGATGTCAAGTCTGAGACGGACCTTGGATTGTAAAACTTTCAGGGGAATTAATTGCGTAGCTGATATTCGGCAGGGCGGAGATGATGAAAGTCAAGCCAGAGAGGTTGTCGGCGGCAGAGGTGGTAAAATTACCTTTGATTCAAGAATCAAACAGCAAATGGGCTCGGGTCTGGCAGTAGGTGTGACTTTCGCATTAAAGAGCGATAGAACGGAATTTACGGATATATACCATGTCTCCCCGATAGCCATGATCAGTTGCTCAGAAATCTATCTGAAATTCACTAGCCCGATATCTTAGATTTCTCGTACAGAGTGAAAATTATTAGATTTTCGTGGAGTGTTTCATTTTTCTGATTGCGGTAATTTATATACTAGCCTTTAAGTGATTTAGTGTGTTTAAAGTTTTCATTATATTTCATTGAGATGTTCTGTGCTAATTAAAATAACTTATAGCTAAATCCTTTTCAGCGGTAAAGTGAATTTAATTACTCGCTATTTCCCAGTAAGAGATGTTTTAAATTGACTAGTACATACATTAAATAACTGTCTACTGGCGGTATATATTATTTACTTCTATCCATTTTATGTAATTTTTTAAATGACTAGTGTTCATATCATGCGTTAAAAACGATAGGATAAGCTAGACCCGTGTGTTTTAAATCTAATTTATAACGGAGTGGTGAAGAGGTCCTATTTTAAACACGTGTTAGATATGATTTTGATAATTTGGTTAATTGTTTATATTTTCTTTCCTAAAATCTAGGCTGATCAACCTGAGTACTAGTGGTTTTTGTATGGCCATATGAACTTATGATCATACGAACTTATAATATTATAAGCATCCATGGGTATTTAATATTGATGAGCTTCTTGCTGTGTCCTGTGCGGTCCAATTTTCCTCATTTTCATGAGAGAAACCAGAATAGAACCATAAAATTATAATATTAACTGGACCAGAACTATTACCAGATTTACTTATATCAATCTCATCAGCCAGCTGTGGCGAAATATATTGTCAGCAACATTTGTGTAACTTAACCTAGCGTCTCAGCCAACTGAGGCTAAACAACATAGGAACTATATATATTTGTTCTATTCATCCTACGTCGGCGATCACCACGCATGAACCTTACTCCAACCAACTGAAGGCATAGATAACTTATTGTATCCAGGACAAATTAAATCACCGACTCTAGCGACTCCCGTGAAATTTGCAGTCAGCAACTACGGCGAGTCTGGGGCTGGATTTGGCAAAACTTAAATTTGACACTAAATAGTCTTATTACTTATTAGTGCATTTCCTAGGAATTCCTGCGACAACTACTGGGGTAAGGAAAAGTCTGAAAGTGGCCACTGAATGGGTATGAATTGAGTGAACGGAGAAAGAAAATTATGTCTTTTGTTAACATCATATACTTATGTGGTTTCTTCTTTCTTTTTTTATCTCACTAATCTGAGTAGTCACGGGATAGATTACATTAGGAACCTATTCTTTTCCCATACTGACTATTTCATAACTTTTTGTTAACTTTTGATCTTTTGGGTTAATTAACCTCTGTTGGGATCGTCTTTTCTTTTCCTTTACCAGAGGGGGAGAACCTACTTGATTAATTTCTTCTTTTGCAATTTTGTCTGTAAACCATGATCTAGTATTGTATATGCTTATTGTTGTGATCTTCTATTGATAATAAACTTTATTAAACCTTTAGTTATCGTGTCGGTCATCCCCTATCCATTATATGTTATTCATAGTTTGTTTTCACGTTCGTGCGTATTTGTCACAGAATTGTGTGCATGTGAGTGCAGTGTAACTTGTATTTTCGTACAAGGAGAGAAAGTGCGTCTGATTTAAATTTAGTCGTCCAGATAGGCTGGATTAGATAAATTATTCTATCCAGAGACTGTCCTTTCTCTTACACGATCACCTCGTGATAAAACTATTTCTTACCCCTTACTTTCACATTGTCATCACTATCACCTCTGCTCAGACAGGGCTATAAACATCTATTACCTATCTGATAAAATCTACGACAATCACTAATGAGTGAATTGTATCTGCAGCCGTATGACTCTTATTGTTTTGAATACATAACCAGAAAGAGCTATGAGATTAAAGATATTGCTGAATCACCTTCATCTTTGGGGGGGTTTCCCAGAAAACACGAGTCAAGTATTACCTCATGGGAGGTGGCGGGGATACAAAGTTCAGGACAGTTTATATAATCTCAGTTATTATGCTTCATTTCTTACACATCCTATGAGGGTCCCTGCAGTAGAAGCATCATTCTTCTATTTATAACTGCGCCAAGAGTAATCTTGAGCGAAAGTTGATACTTTTGAATCAGGGCTGTGGGTGTCGAAATTGGAGTCATGGAGTTTGGTCACTTTTTAGTGGAGTCGGGTAAAAATGTCCCGATATTAACCCCGAATTTTACGAGACTTAAGTCAAAATATATCTACGTTTGATCCATGCAAGGGAGGAGCCACTTAAAACATTTGAAATAACATTTTAAAGTAGAACTCCTAAGACCACTTTCGCGTTAAAGTACATCCATATTTACATAATGTAGGAAAATTTATGGTAAAGACGGGGATAATAAAGAACATATACTGGAAACACACAGCAGCTGTAAGAACTTTTCAGCAAGTACAAAAAGAAGCGTGTCAGGCAGGGATGTGTGCTGTTACCGGATCTGTTCAATCTGTACAGTGAAAGTTTAATAAGAAAAATAAATTTGTACAGTGAAAGTTTAATAAAATAAATAGAGGACAAATCAGGGATATCCATTGGTGGACATAATATCAGCAACTTGAGATACGCTGATGATACAGTCTCAATAGCAATAAGTGAAAAGGAGCTGCACGAAATGGTTGATACAATAGTGATAACAAGTGAAAATAAAGCTCTCAGCCTTAATAGCAAAAAGACTAGAAGTAATGGTCGTCTCATAGAAAAGGGCTTCCTCAGAATGCACTATCAAAGTAAATGGAACAGTTTTAAAACAGGTCAATATATTCAAATACATGGTCACATTAATAACAACGGATTGAAGATGCTTCTCTGAAGTGACGAGCAGAATAGCTCAGTGTAACGAATTGATAGAAATGTCTGCCTCTTTTCTCCGAGTGGTCTGCGCTGTTTTCTTTCTAATTTTGTGTACGTCTACTTTTCTGTCATTTTTTATCTTAACAGCTCTATTCTCTCTCTGATTCCGTCAAACCTGCTAGAGCCCAGCTGGGCCCACCTCCTTGCACGTTCAAAGCGGCACTTTGCAAAAGAATCTTTTATGTAGACTCCTGTGGGAAGCGGCAACTATCTTAGTTTCTTTCAGTACGGAGTGCCCCGGACCACGGGGAAACTTTCCCTACCTTATATCTTTGCCGTTCTTCGGTTTTCATCTCGAACTCAAGTCGCTCGCAGAAACGGGCGAGTCGGATAACATTACGCCACTTTTTTCGGCTAGGGGCAACCAAAGAAGCTCTTGCGTGGTTTTACGGCTTTTGTTCTCTTTTCATCTTGAACGGTCTGCGAATGCGAACCGAACATCTGTCTATTTTCTTAGTATAATAGGGCTGGTCTCTAACACTTGGCACCAGTTGCTTCGTCTAGGATTTTCCTGCCAATCTGTACTACGGCTGAGAGCCGTTTTTGTAACTGTATTTGTGCTGAGATAGTTCCTTGCTTTGGTAAGCACACCGTACATTTCTTATAGTAAAATACATATATGTATAAATAAGCTAACACCTCAAAAATTATATATATATATATATATATATATATATATATATATATATATAATATATATATATATATATAATATATATATATATTATATATATATATATATTATATATAAATATATATATATATATATATATATATATATATATATATACTTACTTACTTAGTCGTTCCCCTTCTACCGTGAGGTGTAGAGGTTTGGAAGAGAGAGCGCCAGACCATTCTATCAGCTGTCTTCTTCCTGGCCTGGTTCCATTCTAGTCCTCGGTCCTTCAAAGATTGTCTAATGTTGTCCTCCCAGCGGACTCTGGGTCGTCCTGGAGGTCTGGATCCCTGGCTCTTTGTTTCCCATGCTTGTCGTGGTAGCCGATCTTCTCCCATTCTGCAGACATGGCCAAACCGTCTTAGTTGGGACTGTTCTATTTGGGTCTGCAGCTGATGGGATTTTAGGCCTTGACGGATCGTCTGGTTGCGGACCATGTCTCTTCTTGTTACTTCAACCACTTTCCTCAGATACCTCATTTCTGAGGTTTGGATCTGGCTTTTGTGGGTTGTAGTCATTGCCCACGACTCGCATCCATATGTCAAGACTGGGACATAGGTGGAGCGGTATACAGCCATCTTCGTTTTCTACCAACCTCTTTCTTGCTGAGGAATCCACGATTTATGGCCTGAAAAAGTCTCCCAGCCGCTGCTTTTCGAGTGGCCAACTCTTCTTTGATGCCTCCCTTTCGGTCTATAATAGCTCCGAGATATCTAAAGTGGTCGACCTGCTCCAGGACCTGTTCTCCCAACTTAATCTGATGTTTTCTTTCTTCTCGTGATATCACCATGGATTTTGTTTTAGAGCTGCTTATGACCATCCCTCTCTTCTCCAGCTCTTCCTTCCAGACTTGCAGGTTGGATTGGAGATGTGCCTCTGATTTAGCAATCAGGGCAACATCATCAGCAAATGCCATCTCCGAAATATAGACCTGTCTCATCTTCCAGTACCCCACTGAATACTTTCTTGTTCTCTCCTTACATGCCTTGATGACATCGTCCATAAGGAGTATGAAGAGGTAAGGTGATAGGATATCACCTTGTCTTACACCAGTGGTGGTCCTGAACTCTTCTGACTTATGGTTTGCTGTCCTCACATAATTTCTGCAAGACTTGTAGAAGCTCTGTATAGCATGAATCAGAGGTGCTGGAATATTCTTCCTTGCCAAACAGTCCCAAAGTTTGCTCCAAGGGACCCTGTCAAACGCCTTTTCCAGATCTATGAAACAAAGATGGATCTCACTCTTATACTCAAGGGCCTTTTCACTCAGCTGTCTGAGTGTGAAGATTAGGTCTTGAGTACTTCGGTTTGCTCGGAATCCGCACTGGACCTCATCCAATTGTGGCTCAGCTAGGCGTCGGAGTCTCTGCTCTAGGATTCTAGAGTAGATTTTACCAGGGACACTGAGAAGGGATATGCCTCTATGGTTTCCACATTGTCGATTGTCACCCTTTTTGAAAATTGGTGTTATGATGGCAATCTCCCAATCCTTTGGTATGGTCTTGTTGCACCATGCTGCCTGTAGGACCTTTAAGAGTAATAGGTCGCCTGATGCTCCCATGTACTTAACCATTTCTGGTGTTATACCATCATGCCCTGCTGCTTTGCCCATCTTGATTTTCTCCAGTGCTGCCCTCAGTTCTTCCATCTTTATGTCATCTTCACCATCATTGGTTTTCTCTTCTGTGCTAGTGTTTATTATTTCTGATGCTTCATCATGCTCACCATCCAGGAGTTCTGAGAAATATTCTTTCCATCTTTCCATTACTTCCTTCGGGGCAGTAAGCAATTTGCCTTGCTTGTCCTTTATAAATTTGAGAGGGCATTGTTTTTCTTTCCTCATGTTCTTTAGGGTCTTATAGAACAATTTCTGGTTTTCTTGTGCATCTTTTTTCTAGCTTTTCTCCAAATTCTTCCCAGGACTTCTGTTTTGCTGCTAGCACTTTGTTCTTTGCTTCTGTTCTGAGTGTCACATATTCTCTATATTTTTCCATTTGTCCTGTTGTGTTTTTAGCTCCCAAGTATTGTTTCCATGCCATTTTCTTCTCTCTTATTTTCTCTTTGACTTCCTCTGTCCACCAAGGTGTCCTCTTTCTCTGGTTCCCAAGTCGGACTTCACCGCATGCTTCTGCAGCAGCTGTCTTTATGATATCCTTGAATTTATTCCAGAGGGTTTCCAAGTCATCAGGTCGTTCTTCTGTGTTGCTCACCGCTGTAGCAATAAGCCCCTGATATCTGGTCTTAATTTCTGGCTCTCTAAGCTTGTAGGTCCTAATGCTCATTTCTCCTGCTCGTTTACTTG
The DNA here is from genome assembly GCA_024509875.1 of Oreohelix idahoensis. NCBI lineage: Eukaryota > Metazoa > Mollusca > Gastropoda > Stylommatophora > Oreohelicidae > Oreohelix > Oreohelix idahoensis. Next base: position 174,706 of record JAMPIV010017327.1, read on the forward strand.
GTTTCTTGCGTGATGTTGGGCAGTTCCTAGGCTGAGCAACTCTTTCAGTTGTTCGTTTGATTGTTAGCAGGTAGTGATCACTTCCAATCTCTGGCCCCCTCCAGACTCTTGCATCTCGGACATATCTGAATGAGCTTCTCCGAACAATGGCATAGTCGATCACTGACTTCTCATTCTTGGTTGGTTCACATCTAGTGTATGCATGTATGCGCTTATGGGGGAACTTTGTGTTTGTAATGATCAGATTCTGCTCACTGCAGAATCTAAGGAGTCGCTTTCCATTGTCATTGAGAGTATCTTCTCCATATCTTCCGATAACTCCACCCCATCTAGCATGGTCATTTCCAACTCTGGCATTAAAATCTCCGAGCATAATAACTTCATCTAGGCAGTCATCCACTGTCCTTTGAAGCAGCTCGAAGAATTCCTCCTTGACCTCTGCTCTCTCATCCTCATTTGGCCCATACACTATGACCAGGTTGACTATGGTTTCTCCTTCTTTTAGTTTTACAACCATAATGCGCTCCGAGACAAAGTTCCATCCCTTGATACTATCTTTTTGATTTTGGGCCACAATGCAACCCACGCCCCCTTTAGCTCTTTCAGATATGGGTACACCACTGTAGAGCAACGTGTTGCCATCGAGATCCATGACTCCTTGTCCTTTTTTCTTCGTTTCCGTTATAGCCAGGATTTCTAGTTTTGCTTTTCTCATCTCTTCCACCAGCTCCTCTTCCTTCCCATTTATACTTCTTGTATTCCAAGTTCCATAAGTCGTAGTCCGTAGTCCGTTCCAGTTCGTCGCCTTTAGAATCAGTCCGGTTTTCTCTCTTGTAGTTCGCGTAATCATGATTTAAAGCAAAAAGGTGATTGGCCTGTTGTGCCTTTGCATGGTGGAGGGGCTGCCTCCTTACGGCCTCCATGCAGGCCGCCCTCCTCCTTTTTCATCCGGGTCTTGGGGACCGGCTTTGGCCGGAGTTTTTATATATATATTATATATATATAATATATATTATATATATATATATATATAATATATATATATATATATATATATTATATATATATATATAGACAGGTAATTTTTGTGAATATTTAATTCTTATAGGATTGGGAGTTATAATTTTGCTAAGCGCATTGCCAATTTTAACTCTGCCTAAAATGCACGGCCGAGACAGCTGATGAAATAAGACAGAGATATTCTATCAGACAAAAGAGAGAGATATATTTGTTCGAGACAGAAGAGACATGTATATTTTATTTGACCAGTTGTTTTCATTTTTATTATGTGTATAATTTTATTCTATAAAGAGGTTCGCTATTAATTTGCTACAAGGGTGTTAGTCACGCCAGTTAATTTAATAACATGGTTCTTGTTTTGGGTGGCTAAAATTGACCACGCTTTGGCCTGAGTCAGATTGCGTGTGTGCGAGGCGAACGCAAGCAAGGTGTTTCACGCATGACTGGCTACATTTGTTATGGACAAGCTCTATAGCGCCGTCCAGCCACCAGAGAGAGAGAGTAAGAGAGGGGGGGGGGGGAAGAGGCGTGCGTTGTATAAATTTTGTATCAGGGGATTGAAAGGTGTATGTTTTGACATGGAGCGTATTCGTTTTCGTGATGGAGAGAAAAGACTGTGCAGTCAAATGTGGTTGTAAATGTTTAGTCTTTGGTGTCCTATGATGACGTAGATATGTATATTTTCTTGATTTGTCTGTATTTCTGGTGCCGGTCAAGATTGAAGCTGTATGTGCTCTATTACGAGCCCAAAACGAGACGTCAGGATAAGATTTGGGCAGATAGCAGAAAGTGCCTTTGGATTATATTTATTTTGTCCCATGTTCGCAGCCCCAAGTTATTCCGACAACACGGCTTGTCAGCCGACCATTCTAACGGATGTTTGTTTTTCTTGTGTGAAGTAATTTTCCTATCACCCATCACAGTGCCTACGGGCCATTGCCATCGTCCTCTATCCCGTTGGGCAACATCGGTTTAACCTCTTTACACCCTGTCACAGTGGATTATACTAGCTTACAGCCACGAATAAGGAACCAACGCTTTACCAGTCTCAGTACCTGTGGGGTTTTCAGGTTACTTATCACCCACTTGAGGCGCTCATAGAGAGCCCTCATTTACATTCGTTGTTCTAATTTGTGAGCAGAGGTCTCTAGCGACCGGCTAAAAGGAATTTCGCAGGTGTGCTGGAGATAACAAAGAGAGTTCTTCAGTTTTATATGTAAACACCAATTCTGACATACAGTGGTGAGTCATGCACAATTAATAAACAAGTAGGGAAGGCGCTAGAGGCCACAGAGCTGTGGTTTTACAGAATAATGATTAAAATACCATGGACAACCACAAAGAGGAATGAAGATGTCCTGAATGAGGCTAATGTGCAAAGACTTATTTCACAAGCTAGAAAGAAGAAATCCAACGTTTTGGGCATGTTATGAGAAGGGGAAAGCTGGAATATATCGTAAGTAATATATAGTTCGAGTGTGTTGCAACTTTACCACTGGCGTAAACAGTACAGTCGTCTGCAAATAGGTCGCAGGATGAGTGCTTGAGGAGTAGAGGAAGGTCATTAATGTGTGTAACAAAATGTAGAGGACCTAGGATAGAGACAGACGAGTAGCCAGGCAAGCAGGCAGAACGAACGAACGAACGAACGAACGAACGAATTTTATTTTCAAAGGGTTAAGAATTGGGCACGCAGGCCCGTCTGACATTCTGCCCTTCCTCTCTCTCTCATCATGTATACTAATATCCTTTCATCCTCACATTTACTTTAAGCATTATTAAGGCATTTATCATTATAAAAGTAATATTACATTTGCAATAATCATCATAATTAAAGTGTTTTTAAAATAAAATAAAAATAATAACAAAACCAAAACAAACAAACAAACAAACAAACAAAATTAATAATAATAATGAATTTGAAAAACAAATAAATAAATAAATAAAATAAAAAAGTTTTTAAAAAATAAATAAATAAATAAAAAAAACATAAGAATCGAATTCTTCGTACTGTAAATTAGTGATTTGAGACATATTCAGAGGTATGTTATGAGAACTTGTAAAATGTTCATACGGTGTTCAACTGAATGACACAGGGACTTTTTTTTTTTTTTAGGTTCATCAAGATGAGGTGGTGATAAACTCTGTATTGTTGTTGTTAACTCATACTGGCTACTAGTTGATAAACTCTGTATTGTT